>SJYA01002039.1:74648-92115 GCA_006410615.1 Neotragus moschatus
AGACAGCAAGAGAGACACAGATGTGTAGAACAGCCTTTTGGACTCTGTGGGAGAGGGAGAGGGTGGGAGGATTTAGGAATATGCATTGTAAAATGTATGATATCATAAGGGAAATGGATTGCCAGTCTAGGCTCGATGCAGAAGGCTTGGGACTGATGGGCGGGGATGATCCGGAGGGATGGTGTGGGGAGGGAGGGGGAAGGGGGGGTCCAGATTAGGAACTCAGGTACACTTATGGCTGATTTATGTCAGTGTATGGCAAAATGAGTACAGTATTGTAAAGCAAAACAAACTAAAAAATAAAAATTAAAAAAAAAAAAAAAAGAATACTGGAGTGGGTTGCCGTGCCCTCCTCCAGGGGATCTTTCTCACCCAGGGATTGAAATCACATCTATGCATTGTAGGCGGATTCTTTACCATTGAGCCTCCAGGGAGGCTCAGCTTGGAAAGAGAAGCTGGCACAAATTGCTACAAGTGCATAGAAGAGGAGGAGGATGACAAAGGAATTTAATAAAGCAGATGCTCTTCAGTAAAATCTTGGCTCCATCACTTCTTTAGCTCTTTTGTTTTGGACTACTTAGTTTCATCAACCTCATTTTCCTCATGTGTAAAAAGATTATAATAACGTTGCCTTTGTAAAGTTGTTGCTAGGATTAAACACAAGAATGCATATTAAGCACTGAGCTTAGTGCCTAGCAATGCTTAAAAATATGAAGAAGGAAGGTTGGCAAAGGAGTAGGGGGAAAGAAGGGAGAAAGAGCATATATATGTTGGTAATTCAGACAGAGAGTTGGTGTAGGAGACAGTGAGATGTTGATGAATTCTGGTTTGTTTTGGCAATAGAGCTAGGAGATTTTCTTGGCACACTGGGTGCATGATATAAGAGATAATGAAAAGTCTAGATATTTATTAATTTATTTTAATTGGGAGCTAATTACTTTACAATATTGTGATGATTTTTGCCATACATCAACATGAATCAGCCATGGGTGTACATGTATCCCCCCATTCTGAACGCCCCTCCCACCTCCCTCCCTACCCCATCCCTCTGGGCTGCCCCAGAGCAGAGCACTGACTTTGAGTGCCCTGCTTTGTGCATTGAACTTGCACTGGTCATTTGTTTTACATGTGCTAATATACATATTTCAATGCTATTCTCTCAAATCATCCCACCCTCACCTTCTCCTGCATAGTCCAAAAGTCTATTCTTTACATCTGTGTCTCTTTTGCTCTCTTGCATATAGGGTTGTCATTACCATCTTTCTAAATTCCACATATATGCATTAATATACTGTATTGGTGTTTCTCTTTCTGACTTACTTCACTCTGTATAACAGGCTCCAGTTTTATCCACCTCATTAGAAGTGACTCAAATGCATTCTTTTTTACAGCTGGTAATACTGCACTGTGTATATGTACCACAACGTTCTTATCCATTCATCAGCCGATGGACAGTCAGGTTGCTTCCATGTCCTAGCTATTGTAAACAGTGCTGCAATGAACACCGGGGTATGTGTGACTCTTTTAATTCTGGTTTCCTCAGTGTGTATGCCCAGCAGTGGGATTGCTAGGTCATATGGCAGTTCTATTTACAGTTTTTAAGGAGTCTCCACACTGTTCTGCATAGAATAGTGTACTAGTTTGCATTCCCACCAACAGCATAAGAGGGTTCCCTTTTCTCCACACCCTCTCCAGCATTTATTGTTTATAGACTTTTGATGGCTGCCATCCTGACTGGTGTAAGATGGTACCTCATTGTGGTTTTGGTTTGCATTTCTCTGATAATGAGTGATGTTGAGGATCTTTTCATGTGTTTGTTGGCCATTTGTATCTCTTCTTTGGAGAAATGTCTGTTTAGTTCTTTGACCCACTTTTTGGTTGGGTCATTTATTTTTCTGATATTAAGCTACATGAGCTGCTTGTATATTTTTGAGATTAATTCTTTGTCAGTTGTTTCATTTGCCATTATTTTCTTCATTTTGAAGGCTGCCTTTTCAGCTGGCTTATAGTTTTTTTCCTTGTGCAAAAACTTTTACATTTAATTGGGTCCCATTTGTTTTTATTTCCATTAAATAAAAGGTGGGTCATAGAGGATCTTGCTGTGATTTATGTCAGAGAATGTTCTGCCTCTGTTTTCCTCTAAGAGTTTTATAGTTTCTGGTCTTACATTTAGATCTTTAATCCATTTTGAGTTTATTTTTGTGTATAGTGTTATAAAGTGTTCTTGTTTCATTCTTTTACAGGTGGTTGACCAGTTTTCCCAGTACCACTTGTTAAAGAAATTGTGTTTTCTCCATTGTGTATTTTTGCCTCCATTGTCAAAGATAAGATTTCCATAGGTGTGTGGATTTATCTCTGGGCTTTCTATTTTGTTCCATTGATCGATATTTCTGTCCTTGTGCCTGTACCATACTGTCTTGATGATTGTAGCTTTGTAGTATATTCTAAAGTCAGGCAGGTTGATTCCTCCAGTTCCATTATTCTTTCTGAAGATTGCTTTGGCTATTTGAAGTTTCTTTTTTGTGTGTGTTTCCATACAAATTATGAAATTATTTTTTCTGGTTCTGTGAAAAATACTGTTGGTAGCTTGATAGGAACTGCATTGTATTATGGAGAAGGCAATGGCAACCCACTCCAGTACTCTTGCCTGGAGGATCCCATGGACACAGGAGCCTGGTAGGTGCAGTCCATGGGGTTGCTAAGGGTTGGACACAACTGAGGAACTACACTTTCACTATAGATTACTTTGGGTAGTATACTCATTTTCACTATATAGATTCTTCCAATCCACAAACATGGTATACTTCTCCATCTATTTGTGTCATCTTTCTTTCATTGGTGTTTTATAGTTTTATATATATATATAGGTCTTTTGTTTCTTTAGGTAAATTTATTCCTGAGTATTTTATTCTTTTCATTCCTATGGTGAATGGGATTTTTCTTTAATTTATCTTTCTGTTTTCTCACTGTTAGCACATAGGAATGCAAGAGGTTTCTGTGTATTAACTTTGTATCCTACAATTTACTGTGTTCATTGATTAGCTCTAGTAAATTTCTGGTGGTGTCTTTAGGGTTTTCTAGGTAGAGGATCATGTCATCTGCAAACAGTGAGAATTTTACTTCTTCTTTTCCAATCTGGATTTCTTTTCTTTCTTTTTCTTCTCTGACACTGTGGCTAGGACTTACAAAACTATATCGAATAGTAGTGGTTGACCCTGCTGCCTGATGGAGTTGCCATCTGTCAGGAAAGACTATGAAGAAGGATTATCTAAGACCATCTATGCCCATCAGAGGATTCATCTTTCCTCTGATCTTCCTCCTCTTTTCTTATTTCTCCAAGTAAATCACTTTATAAATCCCCCTTTTGGTTATCCATCATGATAATGATTGATCAGTCTATTTTGGGTTAGACACTTCTGTTCCTGTGTGCGTGCGTGCTCAGTCATGTCCAACTCTTTGCAACCCCATGGACTGTAATCCACCAGGCTTCTCTGTCCATGGAATTTTCCACGCATGAATTCCGAAGTGGGTTCCCATTTTCTGTTCCAGGGGATCTTCCTGACCCAGGGATTGAACCCACATCTTTTAAATCTTCTTCATTGGCAAGCGGGTTCTTTACCACTGGTGCCACTGGGGAAGCCCAGACACTTCCATCATGCCCTTTGGAAGTTAGAGCTTAGACACTCTGCTTCCTCCTTTATGAGCACATGGTTGTCTTCAGATACCTTCCCCCTATCTTCTTTATTAATATTATCTGTTTTCATATGGTCATGAGCCTGTATCTAATTTGGGTCTGGAATTTTTTTTCATCCAAGTATTGAGGTTTGTACATGAAGTACATCTGCTAAGTGTTGGTGTCTTCATTTCTAATGATACTTAACTAACCAGTAGATAACACATCACTTTTCCCCAAGTTTGCTGATCATCCTAGCTTCAGCAAACATTTTTTACAGACCTGAGTGGAATTAGGGTCAGAGTTGACCAGTCTTTTCACTGCCTTCCTTAGTTTTATTTAAAGAAAACTATCTGTCAGGTAGAACAAATTTAGCCCAGACTTAAAATCAATGTCTGAATGAGTAAAATCCTTTTCATGGCAATAATTCACTTCTGAGTCACTCTCAAGGTTTTAACCAGGATTATAATATGATTATTCTTCAAGTAAGGGGAACTCATGCGTAAGGCATGATCATGATGCTGTTTCTCTCTCTCCTTTTATCCTTGCTCAGATGTTCTTTATTATGCCTCTGCCATGTCCACGGCTCTTTATGTAGGAGACAGGGAGGGAAAGGACCTAACAGGATTTGAGTAGCCACAGTGTGCCAGGCCCTGAGCTAAGCACAGCACTTACTTTTTCCACTTATTCTTCACATCCCACAACTGAGAGGCACCGCCTCTTTTACATATTGAAAAAGTGGGAGTCAGATAATTTATGACACAAGTCAGGTTCACAGAGCAGAAAGTCAAAGCCCCTCTGCTGATTCCAAAGCTGTTCTCCTTTTGTAACACTGTGCTGTTTTACAGGGGAAGCATGTTCTTGGCACACCACCCTCTTTCACTTCCTCTCCTAACAAAATTCTTTTGGAAAAATGTATATGCTTCCATTGTTATACCACAGCCTTGCGTTTTAGTGTTAGCAGTGAAATTATGTCCATTTTCTGGACTTGCTCGCTTTCTGGTCCATATTTTGTAGTTTGACTTTGTTGTTGTTGTTTAGTGGCTAAGTCTTATCTGACTCTTCTGTGACCCCATGGATGGTAGCTCACCAGGCTCCTCTGTCTATGGGATTCTCCAGGCAAGAACAGTAGAGTAGGTTGCCATTTCTTCCTTCAGGGGATCTTCCTGACCCGAGGAATGAACCCACATCTTCTGCATTGGCAGGTGGGTTCTTTATCACTGAGCCAGTTTGTCTCAGGGATAATTATAAATCTAGGGTGGAACTGTTGGTAAAAGGGTCCACTGGGATGTGAGTTGGATCTTGCAGAATGGAGAGGTGAAGTTCGGCCAGGCAGAAGAATAGAGTAAGTGATTGGGGAAACAAACAGAATTTGGACAAAAGTAAGAATCCACATGCTTGTGGATGGGACTCTAGATTGCGGGATGATTAGAAAGTCCCAGGGAAGACTTTGGACTGTATTGTGCAGCAAAGAATCACAAGGGCTGGAGGAGGGAAGACAATTATGGGCATCCGGAGGATAACCCTGCAGGGTTGTGCAAGCTGGGGGTGAACACAGAGGCTATGTTATTTCAGTAACTCAAGTATGAGATAACAAAAGGCTTTGACTAGGTGGTGAGCAAGAAGGACAACTTATACAATCTTTTTCACCTATAGCCTTTTGAATGTCAGTCTTCTCTGGGCAAACAGTCAACGAACATGGAAGCTTGATAGTTGACGAAAAAAATAGGATTGTACTTTCTTTTTTCTTTTTCTGTAAATTGATATACTATTTAAGGTCAAGAAGCCTTTCAAGGCTGTTCTCTATAGTTATCAATATTTACAAATGCTTTCAAGGGAACCTTCTGAAGATGAAGTGAGGTCACACGTAAAGTGAGACATTGTTTTTCACTCAGTGTGGTGCTATTAAAGGCTGCAAGCAGGTCCCATCTCCACTGTGCAGATAAAGATTTGGGAACAAGAAAGGTTAAGAAAATTGCTCAAGGTCACAGATCTGGCAAGACTTAGGTTCTAGAGTGCTTTTAATTCAGTGTTATACTGTTCTTTTGATTCAAAGCAAAGTTACAGTTTGGGAAGAACATAGAATTTTGAGCGAAAGGTTAAAGTTAGAGAAATCATTGAATGGAATAGAGACTAAAAACTATTTAACTAATTTGCTCAGCTAGAAAGTAGGCAAATCAACACAATGGGCGAACAGCAACATCAAAAGTCTTTTCAAAAATCTTTTTTTTTTTTCTTATAAGGATAGAAAAATTTAAGAAGAAATTAAAACTAATTTTTTTCCATGGACATATTGAAAGTTCGGAAATGGAATCTTAAAGAAATTTAAATACGATGAAGATATCTACTACTCCAAACTATGTTTGTTTCACTGTTTTGCCATCTTGAAGAACAAAGTAGAATCAAAAGTGAGAAGTAATAGTTTTTTAATCAGAATCAGTTGTTCTTTTTTTTTTTTTTTTTCAGTTGGTGAATCTCCTAATGTGTAGGCACTAGCAGAAATGACATTAAATTTATAACTTATGTGCCTATATGTAGGTTTGGTAAAAGTGAAGCCAGCATACAAAGCAATCCAACTTTACTTCTTGAAATTGCCACACTTTGGAATTTTCTTAATTTATAAATTCTAAATTTGCCATCCAATTACAAATGTTACAAAACTTATTCCTATGTTGCAAGAAAAAGTAAGACTATTTGTGAGAAATGGAAGTTTTTCACTCATTGGAGAAAGCCCACTTTACTTTTTCCCTATTTGAAAGAAAAGGAAAATAAAAGAAATAAATTTACTTTAGTGTAACTCTAGATAATTACTTTTCCAAGAATAAAGAAATTAGTATATTTTCCTTAACTTTCCTACTTTTGGTAGGTATACTGAAAAATTATGAAAAGGGAATAGACTATAATAATTCTTCCTCAAAATAGATTTACTTTAGATTCTCAAAAATATCCTCAAACTTTTTCAAGGCTTTTAAAGATATCAACTTTTTGAAGACATGAGCTTTTCAAAGTCATATTTTGCACTAACATTGGATGATGATATGATAGTTTATTTTATAAAGTTGTTAAATAATAAAAATGATTAAAAAATATATAATTAATGTTTCTTACCTAAACATTTTTAAAAAGTAATAGATGTAGTGCACAGGACGTCCCCCCACCCTGTATTTCTGTAATGTGTCCATCTTCAAAACAGACTTTAATACTTTAATACATATCTCTTGAGTATATGATTATGTGTTTTCTAACTGGAAATATTGATGGAGATGAAAAAAACATAAAAGAAAAAGGATCTGACCTAGAGTTTACAAGTAGAACCCCAAACTAGGCAGACGCCTGTGGAAACAACCTCCAGCCTGGGGGCTTCTGTTGGCTACATAACACTGCAGGGTGCTTCTCAGATTGTGAAGCTCCCATCTTGGACTCACTGACTCACAGTCCCCAGGGATGTTAGACCCTTCAGACTTTATGCCCCCGTTTATCAAGTGCAATGCAGAGACTGAGTGTGATAACAAATGATATGTGATTCAGAAAAGAACAGGACGTGTTGAAAGACATCATTATGGCACAGAGAAAAAGGGCAGCAAAATATGCATTTGTAAACTTGCAAGCATTTAAGATACCTGTATTCATGTCATCAAAGCCCCAAACACGTTTCTCTGAAACTTGATAGGTTCATTTCACATATGGCAGGCAAAATAGAGACTTTCTTTTTTAACATACGAAGACTTTGGGCCATTCTCCCATCTGTGCATGAGTGTGGGCCCGAGTGACTTTTCCTAGGCCTTTCTTGGGAAGGCAATATATTTGGCAACGTGACGTAGTGGCTTGATTGCTCTGATGCATCTGTTTTCACCGAGCTCTTATGAAGCCATTCTGACTGGTAGTTCATACAGTTGGAACATTCTAAGATAACTTGGAAAAAAAAACCTTCCAGTCCTGTTTATAATCACCAAATAATAAGTGAAACAGATACCTTCACTCCATCCCCGACTTGCCCTGCTAATTCCCACCTCTGGGGGTTTAAGAATGGATGAAGGATGGAGCAACATTTAGGGATATGGGTGAACTATTATGTGGAAATTGGGCATATTTGTTGTGTACATTACTTGTTCATTTTTAAAAAAGGTAATAACTTTTGCTTTTTGGGCAAATTTCTATAAAAATAGGCTGTGTACCAAACCAAGTCTATTCTTTGTACTCTAATAAAAATCTTCATCTTCAAGGACGCATATGGCCTTCTGTTAGAAAGGGGAGCTCTGTTTTTCTTTTTTTTAACCATATGCAAAATCACCACAGAGATCTTAGAGAGCCCTTATAGCTACTTGAGAGTTTTCAGTTCCTCTTGTGGCATATTCCTTTTGAAACAAAGAAGGCAGTCATAGCTATGGACTGAAGGGTTGTAATCTGATAAAGTACATAGGCGAAGGCTTGCTCTGATAGAAGAAGGACATATGGAAATGAAGGGAAATATTCTTTTCTGACTGTACTGTGTACTTAGTTTCTGGATTGCTGACAAAATTAGGCAGATTGCTTCTATGGAATAAAGATTTTCTTCAAATTAACACCTTTTAAATCTCAATTTGTGATAACAAATATTACTGATGTCAGAGAGTAATACACAAATATTTCAGTAATAATTCAAGGAGATACCTAGGAAAACAAGCATTCATTCTGCCACCACGTGTTAATAAAAAGAACAGATATTTAGGTTCATATACAAAAGATCACATTATGCATCGATTCTTTTCTATTTTAGTCCTATCAGTTTTATTTTGGGAATTTTGTATCTTAAAGTTAGTCACCAAAAATGAGTGTATAATTATGCCAATTTCTCATGAAAGCTAAAAAGCAATTTCAGAAAAATTCTTCATATTTCCAATGTTTTATTAAAATCTTCAATTACGTCCATCTATTTAGAAACATTCACGTGCTAGGCTTGGTTTTAAATGGGTAAATATTAGAGGGCCAGAACCTCCTGTCCTCCAGGTTAATATCTGGTTTTGTTGAGTACAAATACTATCCCTGTGCTCTCTGCTACTTCCTTAGTTTAAGTTGTTAATGTTTCTTACAGGATGATTTCTAGATCATGGTATGGTTACCCTCCTCCTGAGCATTCCCCACACCAATCCATCCAGCCCAGCTGACCATGACCAAGATTTTTCTACATCATAGATCTGATCTCTTCACCCTCTTTAATAAGATAAACACAAACCAAGAACCAAAGGGGTACACTGGAAGAGGGAAGAGGAGAATGCATTAAGAACAAAAGGAAGCTAAGGAGACATTCACAATCTCATAGGCACTTGAGAAATTATATGTGTTTGGTAAAAATCATCCTAAATGTAAATGCATCCTAAAAAATGAAAATGTAAAATGCATCCTAAAAAAATAGATAAAGCCGTCTTCTTAAATTTATAAACAATCATTCCTCTGGCCTTATAAGAAGAGAATCAGCCTGAAAAACTAACAGAAGGAAAAATGCTTGACCTTGGTGCTAAGCAAACATCCTTGCCTTAGGGTTTAGGATTGAGCCTCTTAGTAGGGCACTTAAGCCACTTCCTTCTTAGTTGCCTAACAATTGTAACTTCATCCATATCATTTGCAGTTTCCTAAACCTACCCTGCTCTATTATACTTCTTTGCTCTTTTCTCTGTTGAGAATTTCCTTACTTTCTATCTTTGTCTAACAAATGGATTCTTCAAAACCCAGTTCAAGGATTAGGTCTTACTTGAGTCACATTTTCTTATCTCTTCAGAGTCCTTCTGCGTTCTAATAAATCTTCTATGCACGTCTTCATGTACTTAAAATAATGTACTATACTTATTTGTTTCCATGGCTGACGTCCCCTCCTAGGTGGGATAAATCCTCTAGGGCAGAATCCATGTTTTTCTAAAAAAAAAATTTTTAATTGGAATATAACTGCTTTATAATATTGTACTAGTTTCTCCTGTACAACAATGTGAATCAGCTATAAGTATATATATATGTATACATATCCTCTCCCTCTTGGGCCTCCCTCCCAACTCTCTAGGTCATCACGGAGCACCTAGTTGAACTGCCTGTGCTATACAGCAGCTTCCCACTAGCTATTTTACACATGGTAGTGTATATATGTCAATGCTGTTCTTGCAATTCATCCCACTCTCTACTTCCCCATTGAGTCCACAAGTCCATTCTCTATGTCTGCGTCTCTACTGTTGCTCAGTTGTGTTCGACTCTTTTGTGACCCCATGGGCTGCAGTACCCTAGGCTTCCCCGTCCTTCACCATCTCCCAGAGGTTACTCAAACTCATGTCCATTGAGTTGGAGATGCCATCCAATCATCTCATCCTCTGTCATTACCTTGTCTTCCTGCCTTCAGTGTTTCCCAGCATCAGGGGCTTCCCTAATGAGTCAGCTCTTCCCATAGGGTGGCCAAAGTCTCTATTGCTGTCCTGCAATATGTCTTTTTAAAACTTGGTATTTCCTTACAGTTTTCAGCACAAAATAGGTGCAACTGAATAGAAATGTATGAGAGAATGATTGTTATCCATGTTTCCCAGCTGTGACTGTTCCATGACAAGAGCGTTTTCTGGTGGATGGTCTTTCCATTTCTGAGCGCAACAGCCAATGCCAAGGGAAAATCAAGGAAAAGTAATCTGCATCTTGACACCAGATTTTAAAAGTCTTTCTTCACTTTAAGGAAAGAGCAACAGAGGAAACACTGCCACTGAGGACTAAAACCAAAGCTCTTTCACAAATGTAACTGAGTCTGTTTACTTGTTCTGAGTATGAATGTTTGAAAATATGCAATGGCAGGGAAATAAGGTGCCAAATTCTACAGGCAAAAAGCCACAGAAGCAATATTTCAAAAATGGTCCATTAATTTCTTCTTTTACCTACCAACCACACAGCTTGAGAATATATTTTAAAAATCTGATCTTGTTTTAAACCATTAAAATAGTTTCCATTGTCTAGATAACAGCCAGTTCTCCTTATATTATTTCTGATTGCAGCCTGTCCGTGTGACCTGTTTTTTCCACTGTTGAACTGAAAGTAGTATCATTTCCATCCTGCTACTGCCTGATAGTACTGAGAAATGCAAGCTATAAAACTGCACTTGTCAAGAAATATTAATGGAGGGGGTGGCCGTATACTTTTACAATGCTTAAAAGCTTAAGCTGTGATAATAAAAAGTTGGCTTTTATTCTCTGAGATCATCAAAAGAACTTGAAGGAAATGAAAGTAAAATCCAATGGGATCACAAAATTAAGGCAGAGTTAAGGAAAAATATTTTGAGTATCAGAAGAAATCTAAAATAAATAATAAAAAAATAATACACTTGTGATATTGCTATTTGACCCAGACAGTTTCCATTCAGTTATGTAATTGGAGACTCTTTGAAGAAGCTAGCCATGAACTCACTGGGGGAAGGCAGGAAAAGCATCTTTCCTTGGATATCCATCTGGATTCTACCAGCTAGCTGGACTAGATAAAGAGGAAAATGGGTTTCTGATGGTTTAGACAGAAAGCACTAGAGCAAAACTTTGTCAGTTGTCAGAATGGTAAGATTAAGGGATGGAGGCCTATCCTTGAACAGGAAGGGGACCACATCACACCCTATTGATAACCATGGGTCAAGGTGAAGCTGTAGGTTTCAAGTGGGCAAATTAGTATTATCTCCACACCTAGGACACTGTTGTAAGTCTAGCACTGAAAACCATGCAGAGTCACCATACATGTTTGAGAATTTCAGATTTGAAAGCAGTAAGGTAAAAATCTGTGTCTTGGTATATGACCCAGAATCCCCAGAAGACATGTGTTACAAAATCCAATAAGGCCGATCAGTTGCCCAAAGGGACGGTGGTCCAATATATCTGGTTAACAGTGGAAAAGAATGTTCAAGGAAACTTACCTTGTTAGTGTATTTGTGCAAGTCAAGATTCTAGTAAATACATAAGAATCAGCATGTTCTCAAAATCGCCTTTGACCACATCATCTTATGACACAAATCTTCAAAATACACAGAGAATAAAGTTATAATGGCTTCCCAGGTGACTCAGTGGTAAAGAATCCACCTGCCAATGCAGGAGCCTCAGGATATGCAGGTTCAATCCCTGGCTCAAGAAGATCCCCTGGAGCAAGAAATGGCAACCCACTCCATTATTCTTGCTGGGATAATCTCAGGGACAGAGGAGCCTGGTGGGCTACAGCCCACGGGATTGCAAAGAGATGGGCATGCCAGAGCATGCACAAAGTGTTACTGCTTCCCACTTCTCCCCAGCACTTCTGATTGAGTTGCATTATTGTATATCTCTGAAAAGTCATATTTAAAAAATAACTTTCTATCTTATTAAGTACTTATTTTGTATCTCAGGTCAAGATTAAAACCTTCTTCACAGAGAACAAATTCATAGTTGCTAAAAGGGAGAGGGGATTGGAGGAAAGATGGAGTAGGAGTTTGCGGTTAACAAACTCAAACTATTATATGTAGAATGGATAAGCAAAAGGGCCTACTGCACAGCACAGGGAACAATATCAACATCCTGTGATAAACAATAATGGAAAAGAATATAATAAAAGTGTATTTATATGTATAACTGGATCACTGCTGTACAGCAGAAATTAACACATATTGTAAATCAACTATATTTCAATAAAAACGAAAAAAGACTGAAAGGAAGGTTTTTTTTTTTTTTAAAGAATGAAGTCTTCCTTTTTGACTGAATCTGTCTAGTGGAGATTTTCTGAATATTTCTGTGGTCACAGATTCCCTTGAGAATGATATAAACTCTCCCCAAGCAATTTGCTGTGCACAAGCCTGACACACATACTCACATGCACATTCAGTGCTGTGTATACTATTTCATGAGGTTCACGGATCACATAATTTTATCTGTGGGTGCCAGTTTAGAAATATCTGCCTTGTTGATCTTGTGTTTTTCTGGCCTCATGTAAAACTGTTAAGGAACAAGTGTGTCTTTGATTCATCCTGCTTCTTTGTAAGAAGTGTCCTCTGTAAGGACACTTACAGAGTGTCTGTGGAGTGAAAGTTTTTGTGTTAGATGACAAGGATACAAATTTGCTAAATTTCTTTTCTTTTGAGGTGGAAAATTCCAAGTTCTAGAATGTCTAGAACTGCTCTATGTTTCTTTCCATCTCTACTTGCATGATCTGTGTGGTAAATCATTAAACATTCCACATAAATTACAATAATATTTTAACCAGGGTACAAGGGTTTTAATTTGCTTCTGAGCAAATTTTTTAACCATGTGAGGTTTAAAGTTTAAAATCTGAAAACCGAAACAAGGTTACCTGGCAAAAACAATTCTTTCTGGAGTCTTTCTCTGGCCTGCTGTGAAAAGCATCTTTTCTTCAGCCAGTCAGCTCCATATTCACTGTAATGGTCATTTGGCCACATGATATGAACCTTATAACACAGAAAGCAAATATCACATAAACATATATTATGCTTCTATGTACTTTGGTTCTCTGTTATTGCTGTTTCTGAAAGTTATTTAAGGTTATCAGAGAATCAAATTAGCTCTTGCTTTTTTTCCTTCTGTTTTTAACTTATATACTCAAAAGCATAAACTTTTAGCAAAGAAAGAAACTGAAGGCCAAGGAGATACAGCTGAGGTCTGAACCCCCTAAGTATTACATAAGAAACAAAACCTGGCTAGATCTGAAGTTCTTGTTTTATATTCTTAAAACCTGTGGTCCCTGAACTTTCTGTGATGACTTTAGGTCAGAGATCAATTAAGATTCCTGCCAAGAAATCAGAAATAGTGACGATGATGACGAGGTAGATAATAATAGGAGGAATAGCACCATTTTGAGTGCATACCCTACAAGGAGCACTATAAACATAACTCACGTAGTCCTCATACAACTTGTGGGAGAAGCTATAACTAATATTCACATTTTCAGGTGAGGCAAGTAAGAGGAAATAACATGGTTAAAATCCCGCAGCTAACAAGCAGTGAACTCTGGCAGTAAAGTCCTTGATTCAAGATGAAGACAGGTGGGGGTGGATGACCTTGCTGGTCACACTTCCTCTTCTGATAACTCTCCTAGCAAATGTGGAAGAGAGAAACAGCCTGGGGCCATGTCTGCTTTGTGGTTCTGAGAGTTGAGCTGTCAGGAGTCCCATACGAAGTCTTTTACGTCTGCTCACGAATTTGACTAAAAATGTTAATCAATACGTTTTTGAGTGCTCCACTGTATGCCAGCCACATACTAACATTTTACCCATATTATCTCAATCTTCACATCATCTCTAGGAACAAATCTTGTTAGTATCCTTCATTTCTAGATGAGTAAACTGAGGTAGGGAGCATTCCTTGTATTAGAGAAATAGTTTGATTGTACCTTCAAGGCTGCCACTCACTGAAGGAATAATGAGCAACTTTGTATATTTTATAAAAATAATAGCAGCAGTAATAAAAATGGTAATAATAATAGCAGAAGCTTTCACTTAGTGAGCATGCTGACTTGGCACCAAGCACTATGCAACCTTGTTTTTTTTTATATATGGCTCAGTGTTAAAGACTCTGCCTGCCAATGCAGGAGACACAAGAGATGTGGATTTGATCCCTGGATTGGGAAGATACCTGGAGGAGGAGGAGGAGGAGGAGAAGGAGGAGGAGGAGGAGAAGGAGGAGGAGGAGGAGAAGGAGGAGGAGGAGGAGGAGGAGGGGGAGGAGGAGGAGGAGGGGGGTACTGGTAGGCAGTCTGCCCCATGTAACCTATCATATTAGTAGCTCCTGGAGGTTGTGCAAACTGCTGTGACATCAGTGGCTGTGGCTGCTGCCCAGACCGGCCTATCCCACTAAACTGCTGGCTAGAGCTCTGTGAACTTCTCNGGAGGAGAAGTGAAGTCGCTCAGTTGTGTCTGACCCTTTGTGACCCCATGGACTGTAGCCTACCAAGCTCCTCTGTCCATGGGATTTTCCAGGCAATAGTACTGGAGTGGATTGCCATTTCTTTCTCCACCCTGGAGTAGGAAATGGCAACCTACTCCATTGTTTTTGCCTGGAAAATTCCATGGACAGAGAAGCCTGGTGGGCTATAGTCCATGGGGTTGCCAAGACATGACCAATTGAACACATTCCTGACTCTGATATTTAATATATACATACATTAAATACAATATAATTCATTATTTGAATTATTTGAGTCTAGACTTTTTATTTAAGTTGAGAGAGCAGGGAGAGATAATTTGGAGATAATTACCTTTTTCCTGTCAAACATCAAATCTTTGATCCCAACGTACACATCAAGAGCTTCGATAAGAAGTTTCCGTGCTTTTGCCGAATCAAGGTAGCAGTCGGGACACTGACAGTTGTCCCGGAGCCATACAGCCGGGTAGATAGAATCTGTACCATCCTGCCAGATGATTCGCATCAAGTGAGCTCCATCCAGCACTTCTGCCTTTTCGATGACGCAGCCCATGTTTCTGGTCCTTGAGGGTAAACCTTGTCAGCTACCTGCTATGACAAATCAGTGTTAAAAGGACTCTCAGGAGGATCAGGTCTGAACTCGACTTCTAAAAATTCAAATGGACTCTGGCTTCTGCTATTTGCTTGGGTTTGTGGTTTCACTTATCAGTGCTGGGACCTTTGTTCTGATGAGAGTATTTCATGAGCTGTAAACAGAAACACAATGACTAAAAGTAAACAAGATAAATGCTCTTCCATGATCCCGACAGAAAGAATTCCTTGTTTTCTCATAGCACTTAAAAAAAATAAGTTCAGAACCAATGACACAGGCACTTTTAAGCTTGCATAAAAGCTCTGGAATTTTTTTAAGGGCGAAAAATACCCCCACAAATTGAAAGTGTAACTGTCACACCTGTGCTATTTTAATTGATGCCCAAATTCACTGGATCCAGCCAAATCAGGCACTTTCAAATCTCATTTCCTAGACTCATTCTGCCCCCATTGCTAGAGATGACTGTCAGGAAGCATTTAACAGGAGGCTTCCTGTGTGCTGTTTTGGATCTATCAGGAATCCTCTGTACCTTATTAATTCCTAAATATTCAGGAATTAAGAGGAGAGGCAAGCCTCTCCCCGGGCTGAGGAATCCAGGTATATCTTTCATTAGTTTTTCAATATGGTGATAAGTACCCTCTTCCTTCTTATGAACCATATGGTAAAAGTGATGTTTACAACTCTCTCTCTTTAATATGGATCACCTGTGTTTTGTAAGTCTGGAATTTTAATCTTTATCTTTGCTGAGAATAACTACCTTGTAAGACAGTATAAATGCCCACACCATGTTGATTAAAACACCTTTGCTCCATTAGAGCTTTGGTCCCCATGTCTTGGTTTCTCTTTCTCTCTCTCAGGCTAATTCTTTGGAGCACAGAGACTCGTCGTGTTCATTCTCCTGCCCAGGCTTCTAAGACCCTCCTGAGAAGGCGCACTGTGCCTTCACTCCCCTCGAGAGGGTGCCAGGTGCCTTCGTGAGCGACGCAAGCCCTGTGTCAAAGGGCTTTATTGGTTTTCTGTGTAAACCAAGGAATTTCAGCCTCTTTCTCTCTCTCTTTTACTTTTTTATCATCAACTCCAGACCACCAGGTTCCAGTCCATTAAAGGACCTCAACAAGTGGTGCCCGAACAGGAGCCTGGTATACGTGGCAGATTCGGATGGAGTGACCTCAACGGCTTATTGAGGCCGGTAAGCACTAAGACATGGGTAAAACGGCTGGAAAGCCCTATCACTTTTCTACTTTACTTAATCACTTATTTAAAGTTCAGGGACCTAATGAAACGTATGCTGATTTTTTAGCTAGATTAGAAACTACTGTAATTGGAGAAGAGGCCAATAGGCAACTGTAGAAATTACTTGCTTATGAAAATGCAAATCAGAAATGTAAAAAAGCTATAGCTCCAATTCGTGAGACAGAGACTGTTATTGATTATTTGAAGGCTCCTCGCGATCTAAGATCAGAAACTCAAAAGGTGCAAATGCTAGCTGAAACAATGGTTGCTGCCTTAAGAAAGGGAAGTGAAGGATGCTTTACATGTGGAAATAAGAGCTACTCAAAAAGGGACTGCCCTAAAAAAGCTAAAAAATAATAATAATAATAATAAAAAAGCCTCCAAAAATCTGCCCTTGCTGCCAGAGAGTCTAAATTTGACATTGAAGGAAAACCTATTCCAGTAAACTCCAAGCAGGGACCCACTAGATCCCCTTCAACAAAAACCAGGGACAAACTCCATCTTTTCCCTGAAAGCTTCATCTGGCAGTGCTGCCGTCGATATACCAGCTTTGTTTTAGATAATATGAGGTTAATGAGCTCTATTTAAATTCAAATTCATGTGAACTGAAAAATATTCAATATTAAATATAGTTTATTTAAATATAAATATAATTTAAATGTAATTGTTTGCTAATCTAATTAAGACATGTCTTAAGTCATCAACATAATACTTTTATTATGCCTAGGTTTAAGGTAAACTAAATTTGTCAACAAAAAGGTAACTCCTTATATATATATAAATATATAAATGAGATGAAAACTTTTAGATAAGCTCTATTAAAAGTAATTATATTTTTAATAGAATAATCTATTATAATCTAAAATAATCTCTTAAGATTGGGATAACTTAAATTTCTAGAGTTGTACTAAACTAAATAATAAAAGTTTATTAAATAACTAGGTCATTTCCAAATAAAATAAGATTTTAAAACATTAATTACTGAACATTAACTTCCTCTCACAAAAAGTTTTTCTTACAGAAAAACTAAAGAGATTTTAAACTATTAATAAATATATAATGTATACTATATTTATATATAGAATATTT
>SJYA01002039.1:93822-108941 GCA_006410615.1 Neotragus moschatus
TTTTAGAACATTAATTACTGAACACTAACTTCCTCTTACAAAAAGTTTTTCTTACAGAAAAACTAAAGAGATTTTAAACTATTAATAAATATATAATGTATACTATATTTATATATAGAAATATATATAAATAGATATGATATAATAAATATATTCACCAATCTATAAAATGCTAATATACAAGACATGTCATAGTTGTTAAAAAAAGTAAGATATATGCTTTTAATAAAAAAGATATAAGATATGGCAAATAAAATGATGAATATAAAAATATAAAAAAGGTTCATAACAAATAAAAGAGAAATTACAGGTGGCTAAGGAACTTATAAATACACAACTAGAATTAAAGCATATTAAGAAATCTTGTTCTCCTTGGAACTCTCCTATTTTTGTTATAAAAAAGAAATCTAACAAATGGCATCTCCTAACAGACCTTAGAAAAATTAATTCATCTATAAAATCTATGGGTGCATTACAACCAAAAATCCCATTACCTACCCCTATTCCTCAAAATTGGCATATTATTATTATTATTGATTTACAAGATTGCTTTTTTAATATACGTTTACATCAATTAGACCAAGAGAGATTTTCTTTCTCTCTCCCTTATCCTAATTGTATTGGACCGCATAAATGGTACCAATAGACTGTACTGCCACAAGGGATGATGAAATCTCCCACCATGTGTCAGTACTACATCGCCAAAACCCTTGAGCCTGTGAAAAAGCAATTCCCTAACTTTCTTGTTATTCACTATATGGATGATACATTGTTTTCGGCTCCATCTCTCTTAAAAACACAATACATGGTTGATTGGGGACCCCATGGTATGTGGTTATCTAACTGCTCAAAAGGGGTTAACAACACGGTGTGTGACCATGTTACACAAGTGACATAGAAGGTCACTGACACTGCGATGGACAATTACCATGACAAAGGACTTCTTGGGTGGATTAGCCTCACCCCGTCCTAGGATCATCCTCGATAAGCAGAGTGGGCCTGAACAATGGGACATTTGGAAACTTGCTGCAAGCACTGAAAGACTTGGAACTTGGACCGGACATTTTACAGGGGCCATCATGGTCATAGTAACCATTTCTTTCACTATAATCAGTCATATTTTATACAAGCCTGTGTCCCACTTCCTTTTGTTATAGCCATAGGCAAAATATTGCCCACAGCATCGGGTCTGGAACTATAACTTTGGTGATTGTCTTGGTAATTATATTTGTTGTTTATCATTGCCTTTCTATAAGGTTGGTTAATACTAAACAAGCTCAATTGGTCAGGACCTTTTTTACAAATATAATAAAATAGGGGGAATTGTCAGGAAGCATTTAACAGGAAGCTTCCTGTGTGCCGTTTTGGATCTGTCAGGAATCCTCTGTTCCTTATTAATTCCTGAATATTCAGGAATTAAGAGGAGAGGCAAGCCTCTCCCCGGGCTGAGGAATCCAGGTATATCCTTCGTTAGTTTTTCAATATGGTGATAAGTACCCTCTTATATGGTAAAAATGATTGTTTACAATTTTCTCTCTCTTTAATATGGATCGCCTATGTTTTGTAAGTCTGGGATTTTAATCTTTATCTTTGCTGAGAATAACTACCTTGTAAGACAGTATAAATGCCCACACCATGTTGATTAAAACACCTTTGCTCCATTAGAGCTTTGGTCCCCGTGTCTTGCTTTTTCTCTCTCTCTCTCTCATGCTAATTCTTTGGAGCACAGAGACTCGTCGTGTTCATTCTCCTGCCCAGTCTTCAAAGACCCTCCCGAGAAGGCACACTGTGCCTTCACCCCCCTCAAGAGGGTGCCAGGTGCCTTCGTGAGCGACGCAAGCCCTGTGTCAAAGAGCTTTATTGGTTTTTGTGTAAACCAAGGAATATCAGCCTCTTTCTCTCCTTTTACTGTTTTATCTTTGACTCTGGACCTGGTGGTCCCCAGTCCATTAAAGGACCTCAACAGATGACTTTTCACAAACTTTTCTTTTCATGAGCCAGGCTATCTATATCCTGGTGATCTGGCAAAGAGAAGTTTAAATAAGTAAAGAGTTTGTTTTTCTTGTATAAAAAGAAGTTCCAACATGACTGTCCATTGGTAATGTGGTTTCACAGAATCATGGGGAGCCCAGGCTACTCAGAGATTTTATTCTTCTGCTTGTTGCATCATGTTTGCAAAATGACCGCTCCATCACCAATACCACATCTGCATTCCAGGAAGGAAAAAGGAAAAACATCACATGGCACTTAAGTCTACCTTATTTTGAACTCTGCGCCATCTAGCAACTTTCAGATATATTTCATTGGCCAGAATTATATCACAGTCTAACTTTAGCTACAAGGGAAGATGGGAAATATAACTGTTTACTAGTTGCATGCTTGCTCTGCAGAAATCAATGTTTAGTGAAGATGGAAAATAAGATGGAATCAACATGCATTCAGCACTGTTGCTCATACCCTTTAAGACTCGCTCATATAGATATTGTCTTTAAACAGGCCATCCTGAGGCCTCTCAGACAACTATCAATGTCACTTACGCCCAGCCTTCCTTATTATTATTATTTTTACTGTCATAATTGTCTTCTTTGTTTTCAAGTCTGGAACTTCCAAGTGATCTTTTTATCCTCTAGTGCAGCAGGCACATAGAAGACATTTAATATTGGAATGGAAACTTTAGCTTGACACATGAAGAGGAAAACAAAGACTCTTTTCTGTATCTAAGTAAGATTGTACTTACTGTAGTAAAATCGTAACTTATATAAATTGATCAAGGACAGGCAGCTGCCTGTGGGTCAGATGTTTTTATACAGTCCATGAGGAAAGAATACTTTTTATATTCTCAAAAGATATGAAAAAATAAAACAAGAACATGCAACAGGGAAAGTATACAAAGCTGAAAATATACTGTCTTCCCTTAAAAAATATATATATATATATATTTGCCAACCTCTGAGCTAGAGAAAAATTGACTACATTTATTCTTTTTCCCCTTAAGTGTCCAGTATGACTTAAGGATCTGGTTATATTATCCCAGATTAACTGGAATCATCACTGTCCAGTGAAATATCTATAGCAATTACCCAGGTAAGCAGCAGGAGAAAGAGGCTGGGAAATACCAGAATACAGGTGATTTATCTTAAGATCTCCTAAGAAGTAAGACAGTTAAGGGAAAAAATCCTTCTTATTAATTTTTAATCATCAAACTTTCATGTTTATCGGTGTATATTTGAAACTTAACTCATTGTCAAGAAAGTGCTGATTAATAAGCTTGAAGGGCTTCCCTGTAGTTCATTTGGTAAAGAATCTGCCTGCAATGCAGGAGACCTGGGTTTGATTCCTGAGTTGGGAAGATCCCTGGGGGAGGAAATAGCAACCCACTACAGTATTCTTGCCTGTAAAATTCCATCGACAGAGGAGCCTGGTGGCCTACAGTCCAGCGTGTTGCAAAGAGTTGGACACAACTGAGCAACTGAACACAGACGTGTACACAGACTCTTCCCCACCCCACTCCTCTTGGTCAAATGGATGTTCTGGGAAGTTTATCCTGAGAGAGGAGGCCACATCAGGAAGGTGGCTGATGGAGGCTGCCAGAGGCAGCTGCGAGAGAGTGGCAGAACTGGAAAGACCTGGGTGTTGCTAAAATTAAATTGTTTGGGTATCTATGAAGGAACTTGACAGGTTATTTCCATGCTTCACAATCCCTTTCCGAACTTTATGACAAATGTGAATGGTAATCCAAAGAAAAGGAGGGAAGGGATGGGAGAACGGGTTCCCTCTTTAACTTTTCTTGATTGATTTAAAGCTTTATTGGGATAAATGGGATGAAATGGAAAATGGAAAAAAAAAATCAATGGACATTGTACTTGAAAACAAATTTTCTCCTGTAATGTATAGGCTTGTACGTGTGTGTGGCTTGTTAAAATCTATTTTTCAATTTGACTTGTTAAAACTGAGCTGTGTTCTTATGACTGATTCATGTTAATGTTTGGCAGAAACCAACACAATTCTGTAAAGCAATTATCCTTCAATTAATAAATAAATAAATGACTATTAAAAAAAAAAACTCTGAGCTGTGTTGAAGCATAATGACCATTTAATTATTTGATAAGTTGTTGTGTTTCTCTGAAGAAAAAAGAAAAACCAAAACATTTGATGCTCATAGCTATATATATACATATATATATATATATATATATATATATATATACACTTCTCTGGAGGCTCAGATGGTAAAGAATCTGCCCACAATGAAGGAGACCCAGGTTGGATCCCTGGGTCAGGAGGATAACCTAGAGAAGGAAATGGCAACCCATTCTAGTATTCTTGCCTGGAAAATTCCATGGACAGAGGAGACAGGCAGGCTACTGTCCCTGAGGTCGCAAAGAGTCAGACACGACTGAATGACTAAGAGCTAATGCTCTCCTTCTAGGGACCTTAGAGTTCAGTGCCATGGCAAGCTCTCCTCTTTCTCTCTCTCTAAATATATATATATAAATATATATATAGTATATATATTGTATATAATATAATAATATATTAATATAAAATATTAAATATATTTAATATATTATATATATATTTCTCAGTGAAACATTTTTGCTGAATTAAAATGGTCCTATAAAATGAAAATATTTATTTTATACCTATTTTGCTTCTTGTTATTTACAATTATAATTTAATGTGTGAAATATCACTTGAGTTTGGTGGGAGGAAATCATATTCACGTCCTGAGAAATAGACCAGATTGATGTCAGGGGGGCTTACTATCTAATGGGATAGATTTCTTTTCATTCCATCCCATTACTTGATGTGTATGTATGCGTTGACATTTTCCTTGCTAACTCACCATATTTTCTCCCTTCAGAGTCATGGACCTTTTTTTGGAACTCCTGTTTCACTCAATAAATTGTTTTAGAGATTATATCTTACTTCAGTTATGGGTGTAGTTTTTGCCTTCTTTAAAGTTTTATAAACTCAAAATTTCCCAGCTGGTTTGGAAAATCAAGAAAATAGCTCTGAAAGTTATTTTATGTGTTGGTCTTGGGAATAAAATAAACTTAGAACTGAAGTCTGAAAGAAAAATCTATGCTATCATTGGGTTGAGTGTCTTCATCTGACAGCAAGGAAAATGGAAGCTCAGAAATGCTGGGTGTAATTTGTCCAAGCACACACTGCTGCCTGGTGGGAGAGGTTGCCCCAAACCTGAGTTGGCCAATCTACTGTACACATATAAAAGTGAACACCTTCTAGTTCTAATCCAAGGGAGTGCAAAAATTCCTCAAATGCTAATTGCAACAATTAGCAAATGTTGCAAATTAACAAATTCCTCAAGTGCTAATTTGAATAGTAGGTTTTAGAAAGGATTCTCAAGAAATTGACAGATACATTGCATAATTACTATATATAAAATTAAAATAGATGGAGGTTTGGAGGTTAATAATATACACCAGAGAAGGCTGATTCATCTACTAGATTACTCACCCTTCAAAATAAAAACTGTCATTTTTCAACTGTCTTTGTGTAACGGAAGACTAGATAGAGAGGACTCAAGTTATCAAATGTCAGAATCTATTAATGTCTTTTTCCTCTTCCTCAGGTAAGTCATCCGGCCTGCTGTGATAGAACAGGGTTTTCTGTGTTTGACTTCCTGTTTTTAGATTTAGGATAAAAAAAAAAAATGCAAGAAACAGGCCAATTGCATGGGCAAGTATATGAGATGTCTGTACTAAACCATGTATTCAGCACTTTTTATGTGGTAGCTGCTCTACTGATGCTTTCAATTGAATAAACCTTATGTAATCCTCTGGAAAACATTGTGAGATCCCTGCCATCATTCCCTTTTACAGATGATTGGAGATTTAAGAGGTAAAGAAACTGACTTGAAGGCAGAGGAAACAGAAATCATGGCCACTGCACTTGACTACCTCATGGAGAATCTATGGTCAAATAATTTTCCAGGCAATAACTTCAATTTAGCAAAAACGTACTTTTAAAATAGTGGCTAACTCTTAAGATTGTTGGTTGTTGGTTGACCTCACCATCCGACATTTCATCACTGAAAGGAGAGGACAGGAAGAAGTTTTCCAGACATTACACCATAAAGGCTTAAAATATTATTATTCTTTTATATATCAACCTTTAAGTCATAAAACTCAATTCATTTCCACTTGGTGAGGTAGAGGTTGACCAGACCACATTTGTAGTACATGAACCTTAATATGGTTTGAGTATATACATACTCTACTTATTACTTTTGCTACCTAAGTCGTTTGAACTTTTAGAAGTTGTTACTTTTTTTGCTAACTTGATTTAATAAGTGGCTGAGTTACTTAATAATTCATGAGTGTACTCTCAGGGGAATAATGAATTCTATGAAACCCTTAGCAAAACTGGTCTGTTCTCTTGAGTAGGTTTACCCTTCTGCCTGCTCACTTGTTTAAAGTGTCACATTTTATGCAAATACTTTCTTCCTAAACTATAAAAAGGAAAAATTTAGCTTCAGTCTGGTGATATAATAATGTCATTATTATATTATATTATTATATTCATATTGAAACAAATTATCAATGCATTTGTTTATCAAGGTAAAGCAGAGTACTGGTCTATACAGTACTGGGTCTAGATTTTAAGAAGATCTCTAAATCTTTGAATCAGAATATGTGTTNAGGAGACCCAGGTTGGATCCCTGGGTCAGGAGGATAACCTAGAGAAGGAAATGGCAACCCATTCTAGTATTCTTGCCTGGAAAATTCCATGGACAGAGGAGACAGGCAGGCTACTGTCCCTGAGGTCGCAAAGAGTCAGACACGACTGAATGACTAAGAGCTAATGCTCTCCTTCTAGGGACCTTAGAGTTCAGTGCCATGGCAAGCTCTCCTCTTTCTCTCTCTCTAAATATATATATATAAATATATATATAGTATATATATTGTATATAATATAATAATATATTAATATAAAATATTAAATATATTTAATATATTATATATATATTTCTCAGTGAAACATTTTTGCTGAATTAAAATGGTCCTATAAAATGAAAATATTTATTTTATACCTATTTTGCTTCTTGTTATTTACAATTATAATTTAATGTGTGAAATATCACTTGAGTTTGGTGGGAGGAAATCATATTCACGTCCTGAGAAATAGACCAGATTGATGTCAGGGGGGCTTACTATCTAATGGGATAGATTTCTTTTCATTCCATCCCATTACTTGATGTGTATGTATGCGTTGACATTTTCCTTGCTAACTCACCATATTTTCTCCCTTCAGAGTCATGGACCTTTTTTTGGAACTCCTGTTTCACTCAATAAATTGTTTTAGAGATTATATCTTACTTCAGTTATGGGTGTAGTTTTTGCCTTCTTTAAAGTTTTATAAACTCAAAATTTCCCAGCTGGTTTGGAAAATCAAGAAAATAGCTCTGAAAGTTATTTTATGTGTTGGTCTTGGGAATAAAATAAACTTAGAACTGAAGTCTGAAAGAAAAATCTATGCTATCATTGGGTTGAGTGTCTTCATCTGACAGCAAGGAAAATGGAAGCTCAGAAATGCTGGGTGTAATTTGTCCAAGCACACACTGCTGCCTGGTGGGAGAGGTTGCCCCAAACCTGAGTTGGCCAATCTACTGTACACATATAAAAGTGAACACCTTCTAGTTCTAATCCAAGGGAGTGCAAAAATTCCTCAAATGCTAATTGCAACAATTAGCAAATGTTGCAAATTAACAAATTCCTCAAGTGCTAATTTGAATAGTAGGTTTTAGAAAGGATTCTCAAGAAATTGACAGATACATTGCATAATTACTATATATAAAATTAAAATAGATGGAGGTTTGGAGGTTAATAATATACACCAGAGAAGGCTGATTCATCTACTAGATTACTCACCCTTCAAAATAAAAACTGTCATTTTTCAACTGTCTTTGTGTAACGGAAGACTAGATAGAGAGGACTCAAGTTATCAAATGTCAGAATCTATTAATGTCTTTTTCCTCTTCCTCAGGTAAGTCATCCGGCCTGCTGTGATAGAACAGGGTTTTCTGTGTTTGACTTCCTGTTTTTAGATTTAGGATAAAAAAAAAAAATGCAAGAAACAGGCCAATTGCATGGGCAAGTATATGAGATGTCTGTACTAAACCATGTATTCAGCACTTTTTATGTGGTAGCTGCTCTACTGATGCTTTCAATTGAATAAACCTTATGTAATCCTCTGGAAAACATTGTGAGATCCCTGCCATCATTCCCTTTTACAGATGATTGGAGATTTAAGAGGTAAAGAAACTGACTTGAAGGCAGAGGAAACAGAAATCATGGCCACTGCACTTGACTACCTCATGGAGAATCTATGGTCAAATAATTTTCCAGGCAATAACTTCAATTTAGCAAAAACGTACTTTTAAAATAGTGGCTAACTCTTAAGATTGTTGGTTGTTGGTTGACCTCACCATCCGACATTTCATCACTGAAAGGAGAGGACAGGAAGAAGTTTTCCAGACATTACACCATAAAGGCTTAAAATATTATTATTCTTTTATATATCAACCTTTAAGTCATAAAACTCAATTCATTTCCACTTGGTGAGGTAGAGGTTGACCAGACCACATTTGTAGTACATGAACCTTAATATGGTTTGAGTATATACATACTCTACTTATTACTTTTGCTACCTAAGTCGTTTGAACTTTTAGAAGTTGTTACTTTTTTTGCTAACTTGATTTAATAAGTGGCTGAGTTACTTAATAATTCATGAGTGTACTCTCAGGGGAATAATGAATTCTATGAAACCCTTAGCAAAACTGGTCTGTTCTCTTGAGTAGGTTTACCCTTCTGCCTGCTCACTTGTTTAAAGTGTCACATTTTATGCAAATACTTTCTTCCTAAACTATAAAAAGGAAAAATTTAGCTTCAGTCTGGTGATATAATAATGTCATTATTATATTATATTATTATATTCATATTGAAACAAATTATCAATGCATTTGTTTATCAAGGTAAAGCAGAGTACTGGTCTATACAGTACTGGGTCTAGATTTTAAGAAGATCTCTAAATCTTTGAATCAGAATATGTGTTCATTATGAGAAATCCTTTGTTTGCAAAGAAAAGCATTTCAAAATTTCCATCATACTTCCCCTTGAGCTATATTCAGGAAGCAAAATAATTGAAGAGGGATACAATAGCCTTAATTGACCAGTATTCTAAAACACCATTTTACATTCAGTTTGGGAGCTTAACAAAGGGCCATCATATAATATGCAGTCATTTTCTTTGGGCTGGACTGTGGATTGGTCAGTGGACATTTTCAGATTCCAGCCAGAACCCTCCCTCCCTCCATCACCCAGTCTACTTTTTAGACAGTATCCCCTCTGTCCCCTCTGAATGCTTTCTGGATCTGCTTAGGGACTGCAAAGTAATTTGACTACTAGACTAAGCCAAACATAATTGGGAAGGGAAGCTGCCAAGAAGCAATCAAACCCACTGCATTCCAAAATCAAGCCTATTGCAAATGCCTGATGGACCATCCTCATCTCAGCCCACATGGCTGTGAGGCTCATGTGACTGGATTTCCAATTGGATGCCCCCTCCCCCGACCCCTAATCCATAGACCTGGATCCACAAACTCTTCCAAATAAGAGAAAGTTGAACTCAACCATACCTGTTCTCAGATGTGCCTTAGGCCCCAAACCATGCAAAACTTACCAAGGCAGGAAAACGTAGGCTTTACTATTCAATGTCCTTTGCACAGGGAACCTTCAGTGCCTGTCACCACCCAGTTGGATCTGCCTCCAGTGTCCCTGTAGTGCTCTGACTTGTAAGCCTTTCTTTCTGCTCCTGGCAACTCCCACTGCTGCCCTGCCCCCAGACACAGCTGAGGCTTGCAAATGAGGAAGGATAGATGTCCCAATCTGAAGGTGTAGCAACTCCTGAGGGGAGATTGGAGGTGGAAAAAAAAAAAAAAGTAAAGAGGTTTTATGGCCTAGAGGAGAAGCAGTTAGAAAGAGAAAATCCTTTAACTCCTACTAGTTCCCGAAGCCACGAAACCCCACAAAACTCAGTGCAACTTACATTGCCTTTGTTAGAATCTTTTTGATACATGGAGGGCAGTTCTCAGGTTCTCACCCGTTTCATCTCCTGCCCACGAGCTGGCAGCAGCAAGTGCAGGAGCTCCTTTACTCTTGTCCCACCTGTTCATGCAACAGCTTTATTGTTGCAACACTCACTTGGAGAAAAAGTTATTGAGATGTATGTTTAATAGGGAGGGGCTACCAGCTCCTCACCTGAGCAGAGAGAAGATGGTATCTCTGTGTCCATAGAATCTTCCTTATGAGTCTCTTTGGAGGGAGCCTGACTAGTTTTGGGGGGCTGGTAGGAAGGTTGGGATGGGTCTCCCTGAGCCTGATGCCCTCCTTGCTCTGCAGCTTTGGCTGATGTGAACTGCAGTGGCCAGAGAGCGTGGGGCTTTTCTGAAGGCACCTGGTTGCCCAGTGACTTGACTCTCAACACACAGCCCTTAGGGCAACAAAAGGGAAAGGCCAGGGTAGGCAGCCTGTCAGAGACCCAGAGCCTGGCTGCCAGGCATTCAGATGGGTCTGAACAGTGCAAATGGAGGGCCAGTGGGCAAGTCTCAAGTTCTAGTTCTTAACAGGGGCCCAGATTCCATTAAAAGCAAGTCTGCAGGTGGTAAGTAAAGTCCAGGAAAGAGACACATGCCCTCTGCCCTCCTCCCAGCAAACACCACCCTTCCCAGGAAGGCACCCAAACAACCTCAGCCCACAGCTTGTTGATTCTTGCCCAAAGGACATCCACACCTGAGAGACTCAGAGAGGCAGGAAATAAAGATCTAACTAGACACACAGAGAAGGAGAGAGAATGAAAATCCACTCTTTGTATTCTCTTCTTGGTTTCTTGCTCAGGACAACTCTTCCTTCCAGAACTGCAGTGTCCCTACCATTAAGGATGACCTGTGGACTCTTTCACAGTGAAGTTTAAACCATGTCATTTGTGGTCCCTTCCTTAGCTCTCCCAGGTCTCCAGATCAAATGATTGACACCTGGCATCCAGTGAAAATAAGGCAGGTTTTGTTTCCCATGTCTGGGAGTAGGGTGTGTGGACGTGGGGGGCACCCATCAATGTTGCCAGCACTTTAAACCCACGGTAACTGAGGTGATAGGCATGCCAGGAGCAATTAGTTAATTATACTTTAAACATTTAGGAGGTGGTCCTAAGATGGCAGAGGAATAGGACAGGGAGACCACTTTCTCCCACACAAATTCATCAAAAGAACATTTGAACACTGAGTAAATTCCACAAAACAACTTCTGAATGCTGGCAGAGGACATCAGGCACCCAGAAAAGCAGCCCATTATCTTCAAAAGGAGGTAGGAAAAAATATAAAAGATAAAAAGAGAGACAAAAGAGGTAGGGACAGAGATCCGTCCTGTGAAGGCAGTCTTAAAAAAGAGAGGTTTCCAAACACCAGGAAACACTCTCGCTGGTGAGTCTGTGGTGACCCTTGGAACCTCAGAGGGCAACATAACCGGGAGGAAAAATAAATAAATAATCAAAACCCACAGATTACATGCCCAGCGGTAAATCCCCAGAGGAGAAGCAGCGCAGATGCCTGCATCTGCCACTAGCAAGCAAGGGCTGGGCAGGGAGGCGCGGGCTGCATTGCTTAGAGTAAGGACCAGGCCTGAATGCCTCGAGAGTAATCTTAGGGAACTAACTTGAGATAGCAAACCAGACTGTGGGATAGCTACCCCGTGAAAAGCCCTAACCTAAGACATGGCCAGGCTCACTCGCAGAACAAAGGACTGACTAGAGCTACATGAAAGAAACAGAGTTTCAGAAAAACATTTATTTCTGCTTTATTGACTATGCCAAAGCCTTTGACTGTGTGGATTACAATAAACTGTGGAAAATTCTGAAAGAGATGGGAATACCAGACCAACTGACCTGCCTCTTGAGAAACCTATATGCAGGTCAGGAAGCAACAATCAGAACTGGACATGGAANGAAGAATTCCATAGGATGTTGAGTGCGGCTGTGGAATTTACTGTGGTCAGTGGAACGCTGGTGGAAGTGGCTGTTGCCAGTTCTGAGCTGAGGCCTTAAAAGGCATGACTCACTCATGCGCTCACCTTTCTCATATTTTGACCAAGGGCCATGAGGAGAACAGGGAGCCCTTGATTCCAGGAGAGGCCTAGGAGTGGCCCAGGAATTCATCCAAAGCCTGAAGCAGACCTCCACCCCAGGTGCCTGCAGATTCCTAAGTGAGAAAGATAAATGTTTACTGCCATCAGCCTCTGAGAATTTGAAGTTGTTACAGAAAAGAAACAAAGACAAAAACAAAACCTAATGCAGCTACCCACGCAGATTTAACAGTGGAGTCCTCTTCCTGGAAGCACCTGGCACCGCCTCCCTCCAAGGTCATTCTCCTGGCAGCCAGGATGCCTCCATCTTGTCCACCTGCAAGGGGGCCACTGAACCTCACTTAACTAGGACCACTGAACCTGACTTCCCTCCAGGGTCTCCCCTGTTAGCTCTGAGTATCTGTGGTGGGCAGGGCGCATGCTCAGCCTCCATCCACTCTGCCCTCCTCCTGGACTGCTGGCCCCTGCGGGCCATCAATAAGGCTTCCCACCTCTGCCACCAGTGCTGGTGTCTCTGGGAATCTGAGCCTCTGCTCAGTGCCGGGGTCTCCCCCTGCTCCAACAGGCAGTGATTCTGGAAGGTACAGGAGGTGCTGGACAGGTGGGTTGCTCTGGGGAGAATGTCCCGTCTCTTGTCTGAATGCTACTTGGGCCTCTGAGCGGCGCTGCTCAGGAGCTGAGGCTCACAAAGCTTGTCATGAGTATAACCAAGCTCTGGCCTTCTCCCATGTCCCTATGGAACTGGAAACCCATCCCTGCAGCCACAAAGGGAAAGAGCATTCCAAGAAGTTGTCCTTGATTCCTCATAACCTTCAGAGTCCTCTTGGCCCTGTCCCATGCTAGCTGGGTTAGACCCTCCCTCTGCCCCCACCCCCACTTCCATAGCTGTCCAAGACTTTCTTCTCTTGAATCTCAATCAGAGTGAAACCACATGATCAGTTTACACACACACACACACACACACACACACACACACACACACACACAAGAGTTCCATAGACAGAGGAGTCTGGCTACATTCCATGGGGTGGCAAATAGTTGACCACAACTGAGTGACTAGCACTTTCCATTTTCCAAGACCAAATCCATAAGGTTGGGGTCAGATATCTCTTACGGTTATTAGATAAAAGCTGCTGAACTGACTCTGTTAGCCTAAAATATCTCAGGAGGCCAATGGCAAAGTCTATAAGAGGAAAAGACTAAAGAGGGGTAAGATAAGTCAGCATTTAGTAAGCACCTTAACAGCAAATGGGCTTCCCCAGTGGCTCAGCAGTAAAGAATCCACCTGCCAATAAGAGATGTAAGTTCAGTCTCTAGGTCAGGAAGATCTGTTGGAGAAGGAAATGGCAACCCACTTGAGTATTCTTGCCTGGAGAATCCCATGGACAGAGGAACTTGGTGTGCTACATACAGTCCATGGTGTTGCAAAGAGTTGGACATGACTGAAGCAACTTAGCACTTAATATCAAGTTACAGCAGCTTTTCTCTTTCTTACACCTGAAGGTATAGGAGATAATTATCTTACTCCTTGGCATGATGCTGGTTATAGCCTGCTTGTCACACTGTTGTAGGAGTGTAGTGCATGAGTAGGGAGCCTTATGGGAGAGCTTGGCATGCATCTCTTGGAGTGTGAGTAGTATATGGAGACATAGCTATTGTTGTCTGCATCTCTACTAGAAATATCTGCCATATGTATTTTTTTTTCAGAGTAAGAATATTTGCAGAGATAAAAGAATGGTTATTTCTTTAGACTATACTACAAAGCTACAGTCATTAAGACAGTATGGTCCCGGCACAAAGACAGAAATATAGGTCAATGAAATGAAATAGAAAGCCCAGATATAAATTCATGCACCTATGGACACCTTATCTTTGACAAAGGAGGCAAGAATATACAATGGAGAAAAGATGATCTCTTTAACAAGTGGTGCTGGGAAAACTGGTCAACCATGTTTAAAAAAAGAAACTAGAACNACAGAAATATAGATCAATGGAACAAAATAGAAAGCCCAGAGATAAATCCACACACCTATGGACACCTTATCTTCGACAAAGGAAGGCAAGAATATACAATGGAGAAAAGATGATCTCTTTAACAAGTGGTGCTGGGAAAACTGGTCAACCATGTTTAAAAAAAGAAACTAGAACACTTTCTAACACCATACACAAAAATAAACTCAAAATGGATAAGAGATCTAAATGTAAGACCAGAAACTATAAAACTACTAGAGAAAAACTTAGGCAAAACACTCTCTGACATAAATCACAACAGGATCCTCTTTGACCCACTTCCCAAAGTAATGGAAATAAAAGCAAAAGGAAACAAATGGGACCTAATTTAAAAGGCTTTTGCACAACGAAGGAAACTACAAGCAAGGTGAAAAGACAGCCTTCAGAATGGGAGAAAATAATAGCAAACGAAGCAACTGACAATCTCAAAAATATACAAGCAGCTCCTGCAGCTCAATTCCAGAAAAATAAATGACCCAATCAAAAAATGGGCCAAAGAACTAAACAGACATTTATCCAAAGAAGACATACAGATGGCTAAAATACATATGAAAAGATGCTCAACATCACTCATTATCAGAGAAATGCNAGCAAACGAAGCAACTGACAATCTCAAAAATATACAAGCAGCTCCTGCAGCTCAATTCCAGAAAAATAAATGACCCAATCAAAAAATGGGCCAAAGAACTAAACAGACATTTATCCAAAGAAGACATACAGATGGCTAAAATACATATGAAAAGATGCTCAACATCACTCATTATCAGAGAAATGCACATTGAAACCACAATGAGGTACCATCTCATGCTGGTCAGAGTGGCTGCTATCAAATATTCTACAAACAATAAATGCTGGAGAGAGTGTGGGGTAAAGGGAACCCTCTTACACTGTTGGTGGGAATGCAAGCTAGTACAGCCACTATGGAGAACAGTGTGGAGATTCCTTAAAAAA
>SJYA01002039.1:113698-131027 GCA_006410615.1 Neotragus moschatus
GGGGGGCTCCAAAATCACTGCAGATGGTGATTGCAGCCACGAAATTAAAAGGTGCTTACTCCTTCGAAGGAAAGTTATGACCAACCTAGACAGCATATTCAAAAGCAGAGACATTACTTTGCCAACAAAGGTTCGTCTAGTCAAAGCTATGGTTGTCCAGTGGTTATGTATGGATGTGAGAGTTGGACTATAAAGAAGGCCGAGTGCCAAAGAATTGATGCTTTTGAACTGTGGTACTGGAGAAGAATCTTTAGAATCTTTTGGACAGCAAGAAGATCCAACCTGTCCATCCAGAAGAAAATTAGTCCTGAATATACATTGGAAGGACTGATGCCAAAGCTGAAACTCCAGTACTCTGGCCACGTGATGCGAAGAACTGACTCATTGGAAAAACCCTGATGCTGGGAAAGATTGAGGGCAGGAAAAGGGGACGACAGAGAATGAGGTGGTTGGATGGTATCACCGACTCAGTAGACATGGTTTTGGGTGTACTCCAGCAGTTGGTGATGGACAGGGAGGCCTTATGTGCTGTGGTTCATAGGGTCACAAAGAGTCGGACATGACTGAGCATTTGAACTGAACTGAACTGAGATGATCCCATCATGGCCAAATTCAAATTGCCAGTGCAACATTACTGAAAGTGAATTTGGAAAGAGATGCATACAATTGGCTCTCCTGAGCTGTTAACAGCTGGATTGAGCACAATATTATTTACGTAATAGGGAAGAAGAAATCTGGTTTCATATTAGATGTATTTCTTTGACTTTAACCCTTGTGCTTTGTGGTCTGTGCTTAGTCATGCTGGTTTTGCACCTTTTGTAAAAGAATGTTGCTTATAACCTGAAATATACCAAATAGCCTACTCTTGGGTTCATGATAATTAAGTGTCCATTCATATAGAGAAAATAGTTGCAGAACAGAAAACAGCATTTGTTTTGTTGGAGTTTTATAGGAACATCAGACCTGACCTACATGAACAGCTACAAGAACAAAGGATTGTGACACCAAGAAGTTTGCAGCAACAACCTGTGCCTCCGTTCTCATCTTGCCTTTAAAAGCACTTTGCTGAAACCCTTTGAGAAGTTCAGGATTTTTTAAGGCATGAACCACCTGGTCGTCTTGAATGGTCCTACAATAAAACTTTCTCTGCTCCAGACTCGGACTTTGGGCTTGTTTGGCCTCATTGTGCATCAGGCATACAAACTTGTGTTGGGTAACACTTATATTTTAAATATTTAGCCATATGGTATAGGATCCTCAATTTGTACTCCCATTCTTGGATCCTCCCCGTCAAATATTTATGATGCACCCTGGTGCGTAAAATAGTGCTGGCATGCAGAAAACCTTAATAAACATCTCCTGGATAAGAGGCTTTTTGGTTACATGACTTTAGATAAGCCATTTATCTAGAAATTCATCTGTACTTTATAGAATTCTTGACCAAATGACACCATTCATGTGTAAACATCTAACATGGTTCTTGGCACCTTAGATACAATCAATAAATGGCGTTGAAAGAATGAGTAATAGACTTTCAATAAATTTTCATATCTTTTTATTATCATATTTGGAAAAATTCAAGTTTTTTAGTTTAAGCTGTTCTTCAGTTCAGTTGAGATCCGTTCAGTCGAGTTCCGTTCAGTCGCTAAGTTGTGTCCGACTCTTTGCGACCCCATGAATCGCAGCACGCCAGGCCTCCTTGTCCATCACTAACTCCTGGAGTTCACTCAGACTCAGTCCATCGACTCAGTGATGCCATCCAGCCGTCTCATCCTATGTGGTCCCCTTCTCCTCCTGCCCCTAAACCCTCCCAGCATCAGAGTCTTTTCCAAATGAGTCAACTCTTCGCATGGGTGTTTGTAATTTTCTACAGTTGTCTCTAGATCAAGACAATTGCCCATTTCTTTGAGGATTTTTCTTGGAGAGTCCTTTGTGATAAGACATCTCATTTTCATACAGTTCCCAAGGGAACAGTGCTCACACAATGTTACTCATTTTAGAAAGTTTGGTAAAATTCCATTTGGCTACAAGTCTGTTATCTGAGCCTCAGAGAGGAAAGTCTGTGTTTTACGCTTTTACTTCACTCTCAGCTGTATTTTGTAAACTGGGGTAGTGAAAAGAAAAAGGACTTTGAATTAATAGCTAAGATTTAGTCATTGTATATGTTATCCTCAGTGAGGAATTAAAGATGAACACAAAAAATAAGAAAGGGTAAAAGATTCAGCAGTGGCATTCTCCCTCTCATTTGCTTGGCTAATTGAATAAAGCTTAATGATTAGTAATCATTTCTGCTGAGAGAGTTGTTACTGGTGAGTATAGTCCATTGACTGGTTATTGATATACTTAAAGCATTGCTTTTTCTCAGTCATTCCAATTAGCAGATATTTTACTTTTCATGAGGGTGTTTTCTTCCTCCCAAAATATTTCAGTTTTGTTCCTGTGTGCTCAATGAGCCATTGTTCTCCCTTCAATATTTTTTTCACCATTAGCTATGTTTTATTTTTTTTAATGTAATTTTTCTTTATTTTCTTTTTTTAACCATGTTTTCTTTTCACAATGCCACGAACAACTTATTGTTTTACCTCCCAATTTCTATGAAAAAGTTGAGAGAGCTCTGTTTCTATACATTCAAAACTCTAATAAATCACTTGTAAATAGCAAAATTCTTGTCTGAGAATCTTCCTTTGTACTATCAAAAACCCACAGTTCTTTCTCCAAAAGAGCTCCAAAAAGGGATAACCTAGGATCAGATCGCAAAGTATTGAAAACTCTCCTGAACAAATGGCTGAATGGAAATGCAGATTGATCCATATGCTCATGAACCTAAAGACAGGGCTCAGGAAAATCATNATCACTTGTAAATAGCAAAATTCTTGTCTGAGAATCTTCCTTTGTACTATCAAAAACCCACAGTTCTTTCTCCAAAAGAGCTCCAAAAAGGGATAACCTAGGATCAGATCGCAAAGTATTGAAAACTCTCCTGAACAAATGGCTGAATGGAAATGCAGATTGATCCATATGCTCATGAACCTAAAGACAGGGCTCAGGAAAATCATCAGTAAATGTACAAGTATAATTGCAATTGGGAAGAACCTTAGACATCTGATTTAAAATCTTATTTTATAGATAGTGAATCTGGAATATTTTCAAAGGCAAGAAAAACCAGGTATCATTAAGGTGATATCGTCTACGTGTCTACTCTAGAAAGTTTCATTTTAGTATTAGTGAGGATTGGTTGAATTATGGTTCATAAATAAATAACTGCAAAAGCTAAATGGCTTAAAGCAACTGAGGGGCATTTCTTACACATATGACATGTCCATTTTTTGTGGGCAGTGGGATCTGCTCAATGAACTTGAGAATCAAAACTGAACTTGGGGATTTAGACTGATGAAGTCTCTACTGCCTGGCACATCACCAGATGCTACGACAGAGTAAGCATTGCTAATTGTGCCTGGAAGCTAAAGACTCCCATCTGAAAGTGTCACAGATCACCCCCACTCATTTCATCAGTTAAGCAAGTCAATCATCACACATCCTTTCAAGGAGGCAGATAACTGCGATCCATTCATGTTGTTGGGAGGATGAAACTGGAGGTATTTTTGAACTGTCTGAATGTCTGGAAATCCTTATTACTCCTATAGTCACTGACAATTTTCAAAGGTGTGAACTCATAGACACAGATAGTAAACATAAAATATACTAAGGCATAATAAGTCCTTAGCAATAAAATGTTTTGAGAATGAAATTATAGGAAATTCATTCTAGGAAACTGGCATGGAACTGAGTGGCTGAAACAGTTCTTCCAATGCTCACCTGTCTGAATTAGTAAGACCCAAGCAGTTGTAGGATGTGTGTGTGTGTGTGTGTGTGTGCGCACATGTGTATGTGTGTGTGTTAGTCACTCAGTTGTGTCTGACTCTTTGCAACCACCATAGACTGTAACCCACCAGGCTCCTCTGTCCATGGAATTCTCCAGGCAAGAATATTGGAGTGGGTTGCCATTCCCTTCTCCAGGGGTTATTTCTGACCCAGGGGTCAAATCTGGGTGTCCTGCATTGTAGGCAGATTCTTTACCATCCGAGCTACCAGGGAAGCCCTTAGTTGCAGGATAAATGATATCAAGATATCTAAGGAAAGGGTCAGTTGGAAGGTGAGGAAATATTGAAACATAGGAATTAGAAGAAGAAAGCTGCCAACACCCCTCTAGCACCACACAAGGATTTAGCAGTGAAGATGGATGCCTTAGTGTTGGATAGAATATATCCAAAAATATTTGAGACCCACAAATAGTTCTCCTTGGCCATCAAGCCATTTTTATATTGAAATTTGTCTTCCACAATTTTTATTTTCACAGAAAGAGAAAATGGACAGCTTAGGCTAATATGAATAGTTGCCATTTCAAAGTTAAGAGTTCTTGTTTTAATTCAACAAATTAGCTTCTAGTTTACATGCATCAGTGTGGACCTTGCAGGGCAGTATCTCTTGATGTTAGCAACTCTGAGAGACTGATATTTTCTGTGTCTCCAGGGCCAATCCTTAAGATAAATCCACTCAGGAGATGCTGCTGAGTAAGACTTTCTCCTCACCAATATCTAAGCTCCTTTCTTGCTCATCCTTTAAAAGAGGTCTTGCGTTCTCCATTGGAAATGTTGTCTTCAAACTATGATATACAGGGTGCTAGTTAACTTTCTTTCTTAATATGATCTCTTTTTGGCCAAAAGAAACTACACCAGTAACAGGCATCCCATTAATCGCAAGGCAAACATCTCTTCATTAAGATTTAGCCTCTTCCTGAGACGTTTGCAAATACAAATGTCCTTTGAGAGAAGCACTACTTTGTCACTAATGTTTACTGAGCTTTTCTTATGGAGCAGACACTTTAATCATTGTTTTCTGTTCTATTTTGTTCCATCTTCACAAAACCCAATGAGGTAGATACAATTATTCTTACTTTATAGTTGAGGAAATTGGAGCTCAGAGAAAGAAGGTTGGTAACTTGCCCAAGTTTATTCTGCAGGTAATTAGCAAGGCTGGAATTGAAATGCAGTTCTGATTTCAAAATCAGAGCTCGCTTCCCTCACTTTGTAGCAATGAAGAGACTAAAAGCAACTGCAATAATCATTTACTCCCTTATTCAACAAGCATGTTTAAGAGTCTGCTATAAACACTTTGAGATGCTCCTCAGGGAGCTATTATTGTGGAACACAGACAAGAAGGAAATAAATTAGTGAGATGATTTCAGTTAGTGGTAAGTGCTGTAAAAAATTTACTAAAGAGGGAAATAGGGTGGAGAGAAATTTGTGTGAAAACATATTAGTTGCGCTGGTCAGGGAAAGCTTTTATTTAAAAAAAAAAATTATGCAGAAAATGTTCAAGCCGAGACAAGAATGATGAGACAGCCAGCCTTTGGGGGAGGATGAAAAACATTACAGGCAGAGAGAACAGAAGAATGGGAGAGAGTATGAAAAATATCTCAGGCAAGGAGAAGGGCAAAGCAAAACGATTTGAGAGAGGGGTTAGTGTGGTACCCTTGAGGAAAAAACAGGAGATGCATTTGATCAGGCAGAGAATGCAAGNGATGATAATCTTCCTTTTTGGACTTCACTCCTATCTTGGGTGAAGGGTGATGGGTGGAAAACTATATTTGCCATTGTTATTGTTGCCTTGATAGTTCTGCTTTGTGGACCCTTTATTTTACAATGTATCATGAACTTTGTAACCCAAAGGTTGATGTCGTTCTCCCAAATTGGAAGTCAGAGAGTCAAGGTGCAATATATCCCTATGAATGATGCTCATACTACGAGTTAAGAGTATCAGGAGAGGGGAATGAAGGAGGAAACAGACAGAACAGGCTCTATCTTGAAAGCAGGACTCCATCTTGGGCCAGACTGTGGACTTTGAGCTATATGCCCAGTATCTATGGAAACGACAGACCAACTGGAAAACCAGGACCCCTGGATGGAAGAGCCCCAGGGCTTGTCCCTAGACTCTCTGTTGCCTAAAAGAATACCTTAATTATCTGTGAAACTGAATAGAATCATAAATTCTATTATGCTTATTGGGGTATGCTGCTGCTGCTAAGTCACTTCAGTTGGGTCCGACTCTGTGCAACCCCATAGACGGCAGCCCACCAGACTCCCCCGTCCCTGAGATTCTCCAGGCAAGAATACTGGAGTGGGTTGCCATTTCCTTCTCCAATGCATGAAAGTGAAAAGTGAAAGTGAAATCGCTCAGTCATGCCCGACTCTTAGCGACCCCATGGACTGCAGCCCACCACAGGCTTATTGATAATTGCTCACTGTTAACTACCTAGGCTTAAGGCATATGAATCATAGGTTAACTTTGATTATATCTTTCTTTTCCTTTGTTCAGACTAGTTTCAGGGGATTTGGGGAGGTGGGTTTGGGTATGTACACTTAGGGTATATAAGGTTTTCACAAAAATTGGTCCGGGTCCTCAGCTAAGAGAAGACTCTGCCTTGGGCCTGCCGATGTAATAAAACTGTACTTCACTGCCTTCATTGTCCTTCTGAGTGAGTTTGTTTCCTAGAACACGTGGCTACAACATTTACAATACTTTTTATTTGTTCTTAGCTTTATAGGGTTCTATAACATTCTTTGTTTTTCTTTCATGATCATTTTTCCAATTAGCTCACAAGACTGTGATGGCATTTTTGGCAGAAAGAGGGTGGCTTCTCACTCACTGCATGATTTGAGCAGTGGGAAAAGAGAGTTAACACACCATTTATATAAAACACTTGGGAAATAATGATTTGTGAGTTCATTATTTGTCTAGCCAAATTTCAATTTCTCAAAATACTTTATTTTTTCCTACTTCTGAGAAAGTCATTTTGAGTATCAAAAGTCACTAAAAATGCTTCATTCAGACATGTGTACTCACTTTGCAAATGTAGGAATGAATTTTAATTTTGAGATGCTTTTAGACAGATAAACTAGCAATATAAAAACATCTCAATGGAAACGTTGATTTACTCTTAACAGATTACTTAAAAGGGTTGGGTTGGCCCATTAATGGCTTTAAAAAAATTGATGAACACAGAGCTCTGAGACAGAAATACAAATGGAAAGCTGGAATTAATTTATTTTATAGTACATTAGCGTTACTTGGTTATGAGCCCAGTCATGAATATATATAGAATGAGATTTTTAAAATATTTCATACTTCCTTACTTATTATAAGGATTACTATTATTAATTCCTATACAGTCCATGGAATTCTCCAGGCCAGAATACTGAAATGGGTCGCCTTTCCCTTCTCCAGGGGATCTTCACAATCCAGGGATCGAACCCAGGTCTCCCACATTGCAGGTGGATTCTTCACCAGCTGAGCCATAAAGGAAGTCTGCCTTATCAATAAATGATGTTTAAATATTTTTTATTATAACTTACCATATTTGAAATGTTACTAAATTAACATCAATGATAAATACCAGCCACAGAATAATTGTGACATATTATATGAACATACCAATTTATGGATTTCTCAATGAGTTTGGAAATAAAAGAAATCATTAATAGAGATTATGGCTATATAATTCTGGTAATGAAGATCTTTGTTTCATATTTAAGGAAATGCTTTTATTTGTATCACTTTCTTTTCTTATAAAGTTTTAAATAATATGGAACTACATAAATAAAATACATGACTAAAGTTCTTTCTTTACTCTCTTGTCCCCAAAGAAATGTGCCAGGGAGAATCATGGTAACAGTTTGGATAATATATTTCCAGATTTTTAATGTTTATATAGACTTACATAAAGGTATCCCTACACACACAGTTAATATACATGTACACATATGTACATGAGGCATGTATAAGTTCATATGTGTACACAAGAAATGAGATTATATTACGTTCACAATTCTACAACTTGCTTTTTCACTTGAATTGTAGTAAACATTCCCTATGAGCACACGTAGTAATGCCTTACTATTTTTAACCACTGATACTGAAATATGAGATTCTGTTTTTTACTTCTCAACTTGATAAAATTGGACAAGATTAAGTCCTGTCTTTAGGAAGAAATGGAGAAACAGACCCTCCTAGGTCCAGTGAGTGGGAATGTAAATAGTGGTGATATGAACAGTTTTAACAGTTTTTCCAGGAATCTAGGCAGTACATAACAAAGTTTTAATGTGCAATGCCTTTGGCTTGGAAATTTTCCTTTCATTTTCTAGCATACAGAAATAATTATTCACAATGATATATGCAAAGAGATATTGACTGTAACACTCTCTGAATTTAAAATTTTAAGAAAGTAAACAATGTAATAGCTATCAACACGGTGGAATGGCTACATTAACTGCTATCTATCCTTTTATTTCTCACATTTTATCAGTTGGTTGGGCTCCAGCTGCTCTAGACAGGGCTTGGCTGAAGTTTATAAGCCTGGTTCCTGTCTTCTCCATGGGTCTCCCGTCCTCTTTGGACCACTGACTTGTTCTTCATCCTCTTCGGACCTGAGACTTGTTCTTCTCATGGTAAAAAGCAGAAGTGCAAGAGAGCCCGCCAATCCACCTAAATGCTATTTGTGTTCTTGCCAACATTCCATATGCCAAAGCAAGTCCCATAGTTGAGCCCAACATGAATACAGGATTCATGCCGTTTTCTTCCAGTCTATGAGGCAGATAAGGGGAGGGAGTGACCATTTGCAAATAACTTAATGAAATATAATAATACAAACTATTTTAAATGAATTGTACAGGTCTCCAGTAAATTTTAGGTACAAAGAAGTCCAGTCTAGTCTAGTTGAATTTAAAAATTCAATGTCATATTCAGCTTACTGCTTCTGTTCTACTCTTCTGCATCCGACTTCAGCTTGATTTAGAGCAGGAGGCCATGTTATATCTCTTCATTCTCTATTTTCCCTTTCTTATTCTCTCTACTATGGAAAAAGATGGAATAGTGCAAGCATCTGTACCTTAGCAGGTCACAGCAATTCTCCGTATCTCTGGGTAGTAGATGAGTCACTGGCTAAGATTGACTGGCTGATGATAGCCCTGTAAGGCAAGCATGCATATGCCGACTCTTGTGGGATCAAAAGGGCCCTTTGAGCTTGCCTTACCGCCAACTTTTTATCATGAGATTCTTTCTAGCTTAACTGTTTGGAACCCATTCAGCCTATGCTCCTGGTAGTTTATCTCACAGCTTCTTGATGCTCTTGATAGCTCACTGCATGCCCAACCCTTTTGGGTGTGTTACCAGCAAGATATTTCCTGTTCAATTACCATTTGACATGTTCACTTAACCTTGAAAATTTACACACACCTTTACCAAATCTCACCACTGATACCACTTTCTCCTGGTTGCCATCTCTCCTCAGTCCCTCTGCCTTGCTTAAACGGGCAGTTTAGTACGTGCATTGCGTAAGCAAAGGTCCAACCAGGGAATGAGATGACAGTTTTCTGTTGCTGCGGAACCGTCAGGCTCTCAGATTGTTCTCTACGTGCTCTCCTCACTTGCTGTGGGGTAAAGTTAGGAGGCGTCATTCTCTTCCTTATGAGACGCTGAAGCTGGGAAGTCAGTCACTCCCTAATCCCGTATACCTGTAGCTCTTTGTCTGTTTATTTAGGATGGAGGTGGCAGGGAATAGAGGAAGAAGACTCAGGTGGCCGAGATGTGGTTTGGATCTGGCAGAGCCAGGTCTACTGCTTCTAAATAAAGCTTGGAGAGAATTTGGCTCACCTTTGTTTTTTGTTCTTTTTAAGAAAGATGTGGTACATTTATACAATTTTATACATATATACAATTCAGCCATAAAAAGGACTGAATATGAGTCAGTTCTAGTGAGGTGTATGAACCTAAAGCCTGTTATACAGAGGTGAAGTAAGTCAGAAAGAGAAAAATAACTATCATATATTAACGCTTAGCAGAGGAGCCTGGTGGGCTACAGTCCAGGGGGCTTCAAAGGGTCGGACATGACTGAACAACTCAGAATAGCACAGCATATGGAATCCAGAAAACTGGAACTGAACGCATTTGCAGGGAAGAAGTGGAGACACAGGTGTAGAGAACAGACCTGTGAACATAGTGGGGGAATGTGAGAGTGGCATGAATGGAGAAAGAAGTGTCGACATATATGCACTATTGTGTGCAAAACAGCTGGTGAGAAGTTCATACAACATGATAAAGCAATTTTCCTATAATTAAAAAATATTAAGAAAATAAAGTGTGGAGTACTTGTCATGTTGCCATCTGCATAGGTTCTTAAGAGTCAATTCTTAGGAAATGGTAGAAAAGTCCATTCCATTTCGTATTATTTAGTATGTGTGAAACTGACATTTCTAGTCAAGAGCAGAATTGCTCCGAGGGAAATTGTTCCACCTGCAGGGTATAATTTGAGTGCCCTGGAAAGGTCATGTCTTGGATAAAAATGCACAGTCTTAAAATTCTAAGTTGGTGGTATCCTAGGGATAAGCATTATTTCTACAAGGACTAAACGAAGAGAATATTTTAATCCCTTCTATTCTCAGTTCAGTTGTCTGGCACCCTGTGTCCAGGTGATTCAGAATTGGGTGGCTAGTTGGAACCTTTCTGAGAGGCAAGATGAAAGGATATCATTTAAACTTACCGAGTAACACCCGCTGTAGCCTTCCCAGAAGAAATGCTCTAATCAAAACAAGGGAATCATCATTGTTTTTGACACCTTGTAAGTAACTTTATTGACTCTGAGCTGGATTTCTGCCTGCTGATCATGATGGGGAAGAAGAAGGGTATTGGAAATCAGAGAAATCTACATTCTAAGCCAAGTTCAGTGTCTTCATCTGAAAGTTGGGAATCATAGTAACGACCTGATAGCATCATTGTAGTTAAATGATATAAGGTATATAAAGGTCTTAGCACACTGTATGTGCTTACTAAATGGCTACTATTATTTATAAACGCACGAAAGCAGATAACTAATTGAGTTGGTACTGCATATAGATGCAGCTTAGAGAATATCCTCTATGGTCTTCTAATATCTGCTATTAGTCATACCCTGCAGAAACTTAATTTTGTTTGAAAACCCTCTCTTTTTACAAGTCCCAATTTTGAAGGACCTATAAATAATATTGATTATTTTTAAATATATTAGACTCTAATGGGCTAGCTAGCCAAAATTAAAAATAATATGTTATATTTTATGAAGCAAAGCCCAGGAAAGATGGTCTTGGATGACAACCAACATATACTGGTCTACAACATTATGATTGTTTTCATTTTTCATTATTTCCTTCTATTCATGCCAATGCACACACACCCAGTGCCATACAATAGTCAGTGCCATTTCTTCCCTATAGTTACCAATTGAAAGGTCTATGTATAATGCAGTTGTTTAATACTCATCCACAGATTCAAGCATGAAGAGGAAGAACCTCACACAGCTTTGCTTGGGACTTGTTTCTTTCATACTCCAGGAAAATGAAGAGCCCATTTGTTGGAAAAGATCTTGCTGCTGGCAAGGATTGAAGGAAAAAGGAGAAGGAAGTAGCAGAGATAGTTATATAGCATCACTGATTCAAAGGATATGAATTTGAGCAAACTTCAAGAGATAGTGGAGGACAGAAGAGCCTGGTGTGCTGCAGCCCATGGAGTTGCAGAGTCAGANGCTGCTGGCAAGGATTGAAGGAAAAAGGAGAAGGAAGTAGCAGAGATAGTTATATAGCATCACTGATTCAAAGGATATGAATTTGAGCAAACTTCAAGAGATAGTGGAGGACAGAAGAGCCTGGTGTGCTGCAGCCCATGGAGTTGCAGAGTCAGATACAGCTTAGTGACTGAACAACAACAAGAATGAACACACTAGTTCAGGGAGCACGTGTGCTCCAGCATCACAGAACTTCTGGCTCATGGGCTGCTATCATGTGTTTTTCCAAAATGATTTTTGATCCTTGGCATTCATCTTCAAGGGAAGCAACACACTGCATTGGAAAGATTGGAAAGAGCATGAGATCTGGAGCCTGTGGTGGAAGTCACCAGCTGTCACCCCAGATCCACTCTTCCCACATTTTATAGCATCCCCTCACAGTTAAGTGTGCCCATGTGACTTCATTTTTGCTAATACAGTTTGATTAGGAATAATGACTATCCTCCTAAAGCTGACTTGCATGACTTCTCTAGTGTGTTCTTCAGTGTTCTTTCTGGTACGTGATGATGAAGATTTAAAAGATTATAATAGATCCACAAGACAGAAGAAATTTAGACCACTGATGACCGTATAAAGGAGAGTTGCTCCACTGACTCAAAGGATGCTCCTGGAACACCTATGTGAATGGAAGGCTTCTATTGTGTTAAGCCACTGAAAGTCTGGGGGTTGGTATCATTGCAGCTTAATCAAACTAATATATAATCAGGTAGACTTAAACCTTAAATCTTACCTTTTATTAGACATTTAGTGTTGGGCTCTTCACTTATCCTATCTTATCCTCTTACTTTGTGTGAAATATAGATACAAACTAGGTCCACTACAAATTCTTACTAGAATTTAGAAAAGGTAGGTAAAGCTATAAAACCATTTTTCCTATCTATTTTGGACCTGGGAGCACAGGATGAGATTAATCATAGTCTTTAGCTATGAAGCACTCTCATCACTGGCTCATGAATGGTTGCATTTGTTTTGTTGTTTATTTGTTTATAATTATTCATTTATTTTCAATAATAACAGAAACACTTGAGGACTCGCTATTTAATATAAGAACTAGAATATAGCTTAAAACTACTTTTTACTCACCCGTTATGGATAGATTACAGTTATTTGGCATAACCAAATGTCAGGCCAGAGGAGAAGACTCTGGTTCTTAGGTTGTGGGCTTTTAATCTGTATGTTTAAGGATGTTCCAGCTCCTCTGCCAATGTGATCAGATTCCAGAATAAAATGGCAAAGCAATTTAGCAAAACTTTTAGTCCAGCCCTATCTTGATAGTTAGTAGAGGGTACCATTAGCCTTTCCCTTGTAGGAGTCAGGAGGTAAGGGTCCCAATCTATCAGCTGCAGCTGTATGATGATATGATGAGTGATAGAATTTGCCTCTTGGCATGAGTATTCGTGTTTATAGAAGCACGAGTCTATCACAGGCATTTCAGAGTGTTGGGCTCTAAGTCTGGCATAAATGGGATTGATGTCACTCTAAGAATTTGACTGGGCTTCCCTTGTGGCTCAGCTGGTAAATAATCTGCCGGCAATGTGGGAGACCTGGGTTCAATCCTTGGTTGGGAAGATCCCCTGGAGGAAGGAAAGGCTACCCACTCCAGTATTCCGGCCTGGAGAATTCCATGGACTGTATAGTCCATGGGGTTGCAAAGAGTCAGACATGAGTGAGTGACTTTCACTTCCAATTTCACTTTAAGTATTTGACTAATGCTTGTTTCTATGAAGCTTTGCAGAAAGCCAGCACTTTTTTGGGGAGATAAGCCTACAGTGAATTGGTCTTAAAGAGTTAATATGTACCTCTCAAATCTATTATCAACATTTGACACTAGTCAAAAATCATTACTCTTATTATTATTTTGTCAATCAAATGGATCTAAATGGCATCTTTATATTGCAATTTGTATTTTCCAGGTATTTGATGATACTGAATCTTCCTCTGTATGTATAGGGCAACATGTGTTTCCTAAGCCTCAAAATGTATGCTTATGCCTTAAACTACTTATTAGTGTGCAATTTGCCCTTTCCTTATGATTTCCCACAGTTCTTTATATGTTTTTATTTCCTTTTTATTGGTTGTACATGTTGAAAATATCTTTTTCCAGTTCACAACATGTATTTTCACTTTCTTTAATGTCTCCTGATTAACAAGTGGCCTTAATTTTAATATAGTAAAATTCATCCATTTTGTTCAGTTATAACAACACAGTTTATGTTTTAAGAAATTTTCTCTACCTTGAGGTCAGAACGAAATTCACTTGTATTTCCCACTAAAATCTTTACTTTTGACATTTAGTTCTCTAACCCATCTGGAATTGATTTTTGTGGGGCAGGCAGAAATCCAGTTTTATTTTTGGCCATATGGATAACCAATTTGCAAGGGTCTTTCTATTACATCATTTGTACTTTAGGGATTTGAGTTTGACATTCTACCTGGGTTAACATCTTGCATGATATAGAAGGGGCCTCATTATTTCTTCCCGTAGACAAAGTCTTCCCATTATAACTAAGCAGGAAAAGGTTCTGTCTTCACCATGGCTAATTTTTATTTTATTTTTAGTGAGGCTGATTACACTTTTTGTTTCTTAAGTTTTTCTTAGTGTCGATATTGCTTGATTTGCTTTGCTCTAAATCATAGCTTTTTGAGTTCTTTCAGACTGACATTTCAGAACTGGGCCATGTATTATTCCTGCCAAATCCTTTCTCCCGGATCACAATCAGTGAAGAAAGATGAATGATATGTTCACCGAGGGTCTCATCTCCCTCCACTGAGATTTCATCCAGGATATTCAAGGATCACTTTGAATAAAGAATACATTTGAGTGTTCTACAAAGTTGGGGAAGGACACACTGGTTCGAGAGTGAAAAGCTGCTGAGATGGTATGGTCTGCATGGTGTACGTATATCCAGTACATGTGTGGGGTGGTGTTTAGTGAGTTTTGTGGACTCACTGATGAAATTCAGATCTCTGTGGTCAGCAAGATCTGGTAGTTTCCAATGATAGTTCTCTCTCTCTCTCTCTCTCTCGAGGTTCATTCTCAGGAAAAAGTAAAAATACTACTTGACTAAGTTAGCATGTAGTCTCATTTTGGTAAACTTTTGAGACACATAAGTATCCTTATTATTTAAAAAGTATCTTATTGAATAAGTGTCTTACAAAGAAGTGTTTTCCACAAGCATAACTTCAATCTCTAGTTTTTATTTAACAGACTTTTGCACAACTGCCGAGTAACATTGATCTAATGCTAGGATAAGGGAGGTACTATAGAAAATCAGAAACAGAGAAAGAAAACCTTTTTTTTTTTTTCCTGAGCTTCAGGATAACAAAAACCAATTTGTGCTATTATCTGTAATTCAGCATACATTTAGCATACTGAATGTTTTCAGCATACATTCCTCCATCTTATTCTGCAAATCGGTGTTGCCATTGAGTCAGAGTCTGTAGTGAAAGCAGATCCCTGAACTGCACTGCAGTCTGTTACAGCCACTTCATGATGACACACCACCTACAAACACAGGCAGTTTCTTTGGAATAACATTTTACTTGGAAATCCTTGCCAGAAATCCTAGTAATGCAGTGTAGCACGTAATTTATCTAAGAAGAGTTTAAATAAAGAGTTGCTGAAATCTTATCTGTCAAGATTCCAGACTATAATCTTGTGAGCACAGTTTTCTGAATGGTGGTCAAATATTCTAGTTTTATAGTTGCTGTGGGTCAGAGAAAAGGCTTATTCAATTCATTTCAACTTGATTTGACTTGATTCAATTCAATGCAGTTCAATTCAACTGCAGTTGAACATACAATAGTTCCATTATGTGAACTTTATTGAGAACCTATTATGTACAACTCAGTGTTCTGGGGAATGTGAAGAGAAACTGTTTTGCTGTATTCATTTTACATGAGGAGACTGAAAGCTCCGTGGTAGCAGCAATAAAAATTCCTCTGTTTACTTTAAGCAAAAGGATTTAGTGAAAGGGTTCAGAGGGTCACAGAACATAGAGTATTATCTTGCCATTTACAACACTCATATAAGCAAATATAGAGAAGGAAAAGGCAACCCACTCCAGTATTCTTGCCTAGGAAATCCCATGGACAGAGGAGCCTGACAGTCTATGATCCATGGGGTTGTGAAGAGTCAGACAAGATTTAGCGACTGAACAACATAAGCAAATAGCCATATAAACAAAATTCATACTACCATGAGTAACTTAAAAGTACATTTATCATTGAACATTTGCCCTTATTTCCAGATATTCATTTTTGTATGATATACAGCAAAATATAAAAAGTTTATAAAAGCAGCTCTGACTATATGGATCCTTGTTTACACATTTTAGAATCTAGATTAAATTTTTTGAGAAAACATGGGTAAAGTGTTAGTCTTTTATTATTTTCTTCTATGAAGAATCTGTTGATTTGTTCCATGTATTAAGCATTACATTGGTTTATCTCGTAGCTAAAGAAAGAAAGAAAGAAAGTGGAGTTGCTCAGTCATGTCCGACTCTTTGCTACCCCATGGACTGTCACCTACCAGTCTCTTCCATCCATGGGATTTTCCAGGCAAGACTACTGGAGTGGGCTGCCATTTCCTTCTCCAGGGGGTCTTCCCAACCCAGGGATCAAACTCAAGTCTTCTGCATTGCCGACAGGTGCTTTACCATCTGAGCCACTGGGGAAGCCTCGTAGCTAATGAGGTAGTTAAATATGAACAACTGAGTACAATGTTGAAATATTCAGTGTGCTTGAGTTCATGGTTTTGGTAAATCTCATAGCTAGCCATGGAGTCATGTTAGAGAAATCTGACTATTAGTGCTAAAGATTACCTAGCCAAGATCTCAAACTCAAGATTTTTATTGAAAATATCCTCAAATGCAATAAAAAGGTAGCAAGGAGACCAGGCTCAGGAATGAGGTAATATAATGTAATATGTAATATAATATAGTATAATATAATACAATATATTAAAAATTATATACTGTGTATATACATTGTATAAAATGCATATATAATACATGTATCAATCCAGAGGTCTAAAAACACAGGATAGTTGAACCCTTTAGCAAATATCCCCAGCTGGAAATAACATGCTGTGTGCTGGTGACATAGTAGATACTGCCACTCTGTCTTCCCCTGTGATAAGAATGATTGCTCCTTAAAGTCCCCAAAGCATCTGATTTGTTGAGATTTGGTCACAGTGCAATCCCAACTGAGCCAGAGTCTGGGCTAGAATTAGAGGTGGGCACTTGCAAGCCAGTAATTACTCTTCCATCGACTTCAAAAACAATGGAGGAAGGTGAGTTCCCTGAAAGAAACTGGGTACTAGTTAGAAAAGGGATAACTAGGAACTTTCTAGTGCAAGCAAGGTGGGCATTTTCATGTTGCATAGAGAATGAGGAGCAGGAAGGGACCATAAAATTTGGAGGTGAATTAGATGAATTATAATTTTAATTATAATTAGGTGAATTATTGTTGCTGATAGATGGGGCAACAAGGAAATGCTCTCAAAAAGCACACAGGAAATGAAATAATATGGCCACATGAGGATTAAACTATAACATGAACACTTGAGGTTTGATCTGTCAGGGATAGACAAAGCTACATAAAGGAGAAAGAATGTCTTTCAGGCTGGTAGACAGGACTGAAACCTAACTGAAGGCATTACCTTATCTAAGAAAAGAA
>SJYA01002039.1:131127-160234 GCA_006410615.1 Neotragus moschatus
TGTATTTCAATTCCAGGGCTTTCATTTGCCTTTAATGGCTTTCTCAGGTCCTTCTCTTGAGAGTGAGACCTTCCAGGGCTGAGCTCAGCCCAAACATAAAACTTTGGGAAAGGACTTAGGAAAGTCTGGTCAGCTTTTTTTTTTGTAGGTGGAGAGGAGCTGGGAATGGATAAGATAGAAAGTACCTTTTCTTCCATCCCCCAAATATCTTAGTGTTAGAACTTTCAAATTAGCATGTGGTCACACTTTTATGGAAAAATCCAGAATTAGTTAAAAAAGACTTGAACTCTTGTCACCTTCTTGAGCAAAGCCATGAGTATGAAGTACCCTGCTCATCACATAATTGGTGAACTAGTGACAGACAAGCTGAAGATGCTTTGCACGGAAAGCTCATCAGCCATAGTCACTTTGGGGTAATCATTGAGCTTCCCCTCTTCATTCTTCCTTAGACCTTCTCCCCAACAGGGTCTTCTCCAAATTTGCAATACTTTTCTATACAGCTCCCTTATTCATGATGAATTTGTGCAAAGATCCAACCCAGGGTTTGTTCATTCATTCAGATATAATTGTTGAACTGCTATGAAATACTAGATATAGTACTTGTAATTTTATGTGTGTTATTTTATGCATGTTATTCATGAATAAATGAAATATCATTATCACTGATGCATGTAAAAGGAAACCAAGTTGTGGTCAGGATAAGTAATCTGTCTTTAGACGTTTGTGTTGTGAGTGCAGAACTGAGATTCAAGCTATAGGTTTGTCGGTTTGCAAAGCCCATGATTTTAACCACTGTGAATAGCTGCTTCCTGGTAATAAGGTAAAGTGAGGAGACCCTGGTTCTCATGTTACAGAAGGAGGGGTTGGAGGAATTGGGTCTGACCAAAAGAGCTGCCAGGTCTTTGATTAACTTGAAGTAGAAAAGGGATAAATGGGTCTGTGAGTCTCTGAGTGGTAGAAACCCCAACGGGGAGAGATTTCAGTTCAAAATATGGAAAGACTTTCTAAGAGTTGGAACTCTCTGACAATTGAATGCATTCCTCCAGAGACAAGGGAGCACCCTATAATTCAAGCAGTGGAAGTGTGTGCACTGTATAATCACTTGGCAGGGCTAGCAGCTTAAGGCAGCTGATGACTGACCTGATGAGCGGGATGAACTCGGCCTCCCTGGGTCATGATTCTGTGATGTTCTGGCCTTAATACCTTGAGCTTATGTGACCCGGGATAAATTTCTTCACTTGTTTATACTTCAGATTCTCCATTTGTGAAGACTGTTTCTATCTCTGATATTCTCAGGCTATGTAGCTCTCAGACCAAAACTCTGACAGGGATGCAGATACAAGCACAGTTTGGTTACTATTTTAGCCTGACAGAGCTTAACATGATGTTGAAATCAGGTTTCATGACCAGGTTGGCTGGCTCAGTCCTGAAAGCTTGAGCCTGAAGTCAAGGTCTTCTCCTGCCAATCTCTAACATTTCTTTCTCCTTAAATCTAAAGTTTGTTTCATGTAGTTCCCTGTATCACTGAGGAAGAACTGTCTCCAAATACTCCTGAACTCTTGATTTAAAGACTTCCTGGTGGCTCAGATGGTAAAGCATCTGCCTACAATGCCGGAAACCCCGGTTTGATCCCTGGGTTGGGAAGATCTCGNTCTCCTTAAATCTAAAGTTTGTTTCATGTAGTTCCCTGTATCACTGAGGAAGAACTGTCTCCAAATACTCCTGAACTCTTGATTTAAAGACTTCCTGGTGGCTCAGATGGTAAAGCATCTGCCTACAATGCCGGAAACCCCGGTTTGATCCCTGGGTTGGGAAGATCTCGTGGAGAAGGAAATGGCAACCCACTCCAGTATTCTTGCCTGGAAAATCCCATGGACAGAGGAGCCTGGTAGGCTAGAGTCCATGGGGTCGCAACGAGTCAGACACTACTGAGCGACTTCACAAAGACTGCCTGATCCCTTCACAGTTAGCACTCCTGTAGAGGGTATGATGGGCCAGAGGCTGGTAGCCAGAGAGAGGACTCTGGCAGGAGTGCAGATCAGGGAGGAGGTAAGAAGAAGGGTTGGCAGAGGCATCTGGTGATACTCTAGAAAGGTCACTGAACAGTTTACAGGCAAGACTTGTGAAGGACTGTTGCAAAGTTTACCTGTATTAAATAAATGTGATACACTCAAAATAGTGTGCTAGGTATATAATAAGGGTAAAAATATTGTCTATTGTTTTATTTCTATTATTATCGTTATTATTACAACTATTATGCTCTAAATCTAGTAAAGCAATTGCACATAGTAGGAATTCAACAAATGTTTGTTGAATGAACAGAAAAATGAGTGCATAAGCCCTTTGAAAAATAGTGAATTGTAAGCAAAGTGGTAGCTTCATGTTTTGGTAATGGTCATATTTTTACAGAGGAAGTGGGAGAACCCTGCAAAGCCAAACATCCTGTTAATATTATGTCATTATTGTGAAGTGTCAGTCCAGATTTTTCACTGTGATTCTTTTTATGGCAAACTCTTAGAAATTAGAGAGGCTATGGAAAATGTGATTATGGGATAAGTATTTATCATTAATATGGCCTTTGCCAATTTCTAAGCCTGAATGAGTTTTTGTTTGAGCCAAACAGTTAAAAATTGTTCTATTTCCGAAGTTTCCCAAGTGAACACAATGCCTCTAATTAGAAACGAAATGCTGCTTATTTATTTCTTATATTTATTGCTAAGTATATGCACAGATTAGTGTTCACTGGGCCAAACTATCTGCTTTTATACTGAACAGGGTGAAGATCCAAGTCTTCTCTGAGTGTGTGCTGCAAGGATTACCACACTCTCTCCTGAGTTCTTGTGCATCTGAGCCAGCGCCTCTTCCTTTGCAGTCCAGGTAGAGACTGCATAAGGAAGAAGCAGGCAAGGTAGAGAATTGCTCAGTGCAGAAATGTACACTTCAGGAGGTCTGTCAAGCTACATGCAAATGTCCCCAAGTTCTCTTAGTGAAGCCCGTGTATGTCTGAGCTGACACAAGCTTTGGATCCAATCTACCAGCCCTGGCAAACTCATGACTTGGAGACTATAGAGTACTGCCAGGCAGTCAAGTTCAGGAAATCATACAGCCAGAGCGTGGGGTTACGTAAAGAAGAGCATCTGTCACCCAAATCTTTTCCATAGTGAGAGCACCACAAATGAGTTCTGGCCTTAGTCTCATATGTCTGAAAACTGGACTTTTCAGGGTACCCAGGACCAAATATGTAGGTAGTGCTCAATAAATGGGCTTCTCAGGTAGCTCAATGGTAAAGAATCTACCTGCCTTGGCAGGAGACAAAAGAGATGTGGGTTCAACCCCTCTGTTAGGAAGATCCCCTGGAGGGGAAAATGGGAAACTACTCTAGTATTTTTGCCTGGAAAATGCCATGGACATAGGAACCTGATGGGCTATGGTCCATGGGGTTGCAAAGAGTTGGACACAACTGAGCGACTTAGTGTGTACATTCAATAAATATTAGGAATTAATATTCTTATTCTCTCTCATTTTGTAGCCCTGTTGCCAAGCTTTGAGAACTCTCTTACTGTAGCTGCCCATTCATTGCAATCCCTGGTTTCTTTCAAGTGCATCACCCACACTCAAGGCAGAAAGCAAAAGCACTGTTAACCTTTGGAAAAGAAGGGTAAGCAAATTTACTAACTGTTATTTCCTGTTGTAACTTTCATTCTCTTGGCCCAAATGAGGAGTGTTTGTGAAATAAACACATATGTGCATAGGAGTTTCTCTTATATGAATGGAAACAAACATGGCTATGGCTTCTAAGATGCCTAGAATGGGGAGGTCAGTGCATATGACACACCCATACAACATCTAAGGCTTATTTGAAATACATCTTTTTCGTTTTAACATAAGAATACACAAGGTGTCCCTTTTATTTATTGGAGTATAGTTGCTTTACAATGTTGTGTTAGTTTCTGCTGTACAGCAAAGTAAATCAGCTATCAGGTCAGTTCAGTAGCTCAGTCATGTCCAACTCTCTGCGACCCCATGGACTGCAGCACACCAGGCTTCTCTGTCCATCACCAACTCCTGGAGCCTACTCAAACTCCTGTCCATCTCATTGGTGATGTCATCCAACCATCTCATCCTCTTTCATCACCTTCTCCTCCCACCTTCAATCTTTCCCAGTATCAGGATCTTTTCCAGTGAGTTGGTTCTTCGAATCAGGTGGCTGAAGTATTGGAGTTTCAGCTTCAGCATCAGTCCTTCCAGTGAATATTCAGGACTGATTTCCTTTAGGATTGACTGGTTGGATCTCCTTGAAGTCCAAAGGACTCTCAAGAGTCTTCTCCAACACCACAGTTCAAAAGCATCAATTCTTCGGCGCCCAGCTTTCTTTATAGTCCAACTTTCACATCCATACATGACTACTGGAAAAACCATAGGTTTGACTAGATGGACCTTTGCTGGCAAAGTAATGTCTCTGCTTTTTAATGTGCTGTCTAGATTGGTCATAGTATTTCTTCCAAGGAGCAAGTGTCTTTTAATTTGATGGCTGCAGTCACCATCTGCAGTGGTTTTGGAGCCCCCAAAATAAAGCCTTTCATTGTTTCCATTGTTCCTCCATCGCCGTGAAGTGATGGGACCAGATGCCGTGATTTTAGTTGTCTGAATGTTAAGTTTTAAGCTAACTTTTTCACTCTCCTCTTTCACTTTCATCAAGAAGCTCTTTAGTTTTTCTTTGCTTTCTGCCATCAGGGTGGTGTCATCTGTGCATCTGAGGTTATTGATATTTCTCCCAGCAATCTTGATTCCAGCTTGTGCTTCATCCAGCCTGGCATTTCACATGATGTATTCTGCATATAAGTTAAATAAGCAGGGTGACAATATACAGACTTGCCATACTCCTTGCCTGATTTGGATCCAGTCTGTTGTTCCATGTCCAGTTCTAACTGTTGCTTCCTGACTTGCATACAGATTTCTCAGGAGACAGGTCAGGTGGTCTGGTATTCTCATCTCTTGAAGAATTTTCCACAGTTTGTTGCGATCCACACAGTCAAAGGCTTTGGCATAGTCAATAAAGCAGACATTTTTCTGGAACTCTCTTGCTTTTTTGATGACCCAGCAGATGTTGGCAATTTGATCTCTGGTTCCTCTGCCTTTTCTAAATCCAGCTTGAACATCCTAAATGATGATGCTGTGAAAGTGCTGCACTCAATATGCCAGCAAATCTGGAAAACTCAGCAGTGGCCACAGGACTGGAAAAGGTCAGTTTTCATTCCAGTCCCAAAGAAAGGCAATGTCAAAGAATGTTCAGACTATCACACAACTGCACTCATCTCACACGCTAGCAAAGTAATGCTCAAAATTCTCCAAGTTATGTTTCAACAGTACTTTAATCAGCCATACGTATACATATATTCCCTCTCTTTTGTACTGCCTTCCCATTTAGGTCACCACAGAGCACTGAGTTCCCCCATACCACAGAGTATAGTTCACTGTACTATATAGCCAGTTGTCATTAGTTATCTATTTTACATATAATAGTATATATATGCCAATCTCGATATCTCAATTCATTCATCAACAGATCAATGGATAAAGAAGATGTAGGGACTTNGTACTGCCTTCCCATTTAGGTCACCACAGAGCACTGAGTTCCCCCATACCACAGAGTATAGTTCACTGTACTATATAGCCAGTTGTCATTAGTTATCTATTTTACATATAATAGTATATATATGCCAATCTCGATATCTCAATTCATTCATCAACAGATCAATGGATAAAGAAGATGTAGGGACTTCCTGATAGCTCAGTTGGTAAAGAAACCACCTGCAATGCAGGAGACCCTGGTTCAGTTCCTGGGTTGGAAAAATCCACTGGACAAGGGATAGGCTACCGACTCCAGTATTCTTGGGCTTCCCTGGTGGCTCAGCTGGTAAAGAATCCTCCTGAAATGTGGGTGACCTGAGTTCAATCCCTGGATTGGAAAGATCCTCTGAAGAAGGGAACAGCTACCCACTCCAGTATTCTGGCTTGGAGAATTCCATAGACTATACAGTCCATGGGATTGCAAAGAGTTGTACAACTGAGTGACTTTCACTCAGACTCAGATTCAGTGCATATATACAATGGAATATTACTCGGCCATAAAAAGGAATGAAATTGTACCATTTGAAGAGACGTGGATGGACTAGAGACTGTCATACAGAGTGAAGTCAGAAAGAGAAAACTAAATGTTGCATATTAATGCATATATGTGGAATCTAGAAAAATGCTATACATGAACCTATTTGTAAAGGTATCCCTTTTAAAGGGGGATCTTTCATGAGCTTCTCGCAGCAAGACTTACTTTTGCCAGTATTATAGTAAGTCATCTCCATACATTGGTTTATCAGATCCAAGAACCCTGCAAGCTACGTGCCACAATTCCCACTGTACAGCAGAGGAAATTGAGGCTCCTAGAAGTTAAATGTTTTGCTTATGTTCTACAGCTACTAAATTGCAAAGTCTTGATGTGAATCAGAATTCTGCCTCTACTTCCCATGCTCTTAATAACAAAAAGAGAGAGAGAGATGGAGAGCAAAGGAAACAACAGGAACGAGATTGGCTAAAGCCAGGGGGAGGGGAAAGCAGGGCAACAGATAACTGACATTTGAAGGGTGAGCAAAAATATACCTCAGGGCAGAGCGAACCCACTGGGTTTTGTGCCCTTTATAATTTCATCTGTAGTAGAATCATGTGGAAAATGTTACTGGTTGACTCAGTGGGACTGCCAGCAAAGCATACGTTTTGAAAGTTGTGCAGAGCACCCACATTTAGGGCTGGGCAAAGATCAAAGCAAAAAAAAAAAGATGTTCAGGAAACACATTTCCTTAACTCCTGCAGGAGGAAACTTTTCACAACTGGAAAATGCAAGCCATCACTGCCAGCCCCAAAGCATGGAGGCTTTACCTCATTAATCATAGCTGTCAGGTTCCACTCTGTAAATAGCAAGATATTGATATATAAAATGTCTTGTTTTTCGTGGAAAAGAAAAAAAAGAAGATGGTGAAATGTACAAGCCATTCAAGTAAATGCTGTTAAAGTCAAAATAGGATACTCTGTACCCTTATCAAATACAAGACAATGCAAAATTCTGAAGTCATCTCAAAGCCTCAAGAGATAAGAATCAGAGGAAGGCAGTGCTAAAATCAAGTCCAAAGTGGGAGGGAGAGAAGAAATGGAGTCAAGAGCCGGGAAATAGGATCAATGCAGAAGAAGTTCGCAAATAATGACACATATTCTTATGGGACAAAAACAATAATGAGACATATTGGGAGGATCAAGGTCATTTCCTGCCATTTTTACCAAAATCACCTTGGACCAAGCTTTCGTCATCTCCCATCAGCATGACCTTGTAGCAACCAAGTGGTTTTCCTGCTTCCATTCTTACTTCCCTGTATATAATCTCCCAACACAGTCTTTTTTGTGTAAATCAGATCATATCATTCTTCCCCGTAGACTTCCAAGTTCCAACTCTTTGTGACCCCATGGACTATACAGTACATGGGATTCTCCAGGCCGGAATACTAGAGTGGGTAGCCTTTCCCTATGCCAGGGATCTTCCCAACCCAGGGATCAAACCCAGGTCTCAGGCATTGCACACAGATTCTTTAGCAGCTGAGCCACCAGAGAAGCACAATTGAAATTTGAATATAATTTAAATGGAAATTTGATAATTGAAATGAATTATACCCCAATATTATTAATATTTCAATAGTATATATCCTATATTAATTAATACCTAAATATATCCTCTTCTTAGACTTCCAGTGCATTAAAATTATAATACTCTAATTTCCTAAGATAACCATTTAGTTCTTATATTACCTAGCTTCAGTTCTCATCTCTGACCCAAAGTTTTAATTTCCTCTGATTTACTCTGCTATAATTCCACTGGCTTCCTCCCTCCCCCTCCATCTTCTCAAACTTATAAAATTATCTCTGCTTGAAGGAGTTTGTAGGACTACTCTTTCCTGTAATATTTACATTCTTGGCCTTCTACTCAAAATCTAAGGCTCAGTTCAAATAACCTCTACTTCCTTAGATCTTCCTTAGTCATCTTGACTAAAATACTACAGTTCACTGCTTAACACTTATATGTATATATTGCATATATATGTATTTATTTTATTTATACATATATATAGATACGCATTTATTTATCTCTTCCTTCAACAAAGAGGTCCTAATGAACTCATTATATTTGCATATGTAAATACAAGATCAAGAAGGGCAAAGATTTTATCTGAGTGCTGTATCCTCAATAGCACCAACTACATTGTAGGCATCTAATAAATGTATTTTGAGTGAATGAATAGATGAGTGAAAGGCAGTCCTGCAGGCTAAGTGGTGCCTGGATCAGGAGGTTTTATATCTGGATTCACCCTGACTGAATAACATTTCTGACTATGAATACTGGGCTACCATTTCCAAGTGGAGAACTACCATAACTTGTCGGGGGCAATTCAGCATCTATAATTTGGGTTAAGAGAGAATGTGATAATACTTGTGAAAGTGCTTGGAAAACGTCCCATTTAGCAAGAAGCTAGTTGTTCTCAGGTAGAGAATCACAAAGTGATACAAGTGTAAGGAGATACTTTGGTGTTGTTTAGTCACTAAATCGTGTCTGACTCTTTTGTGACCCCCATGGACTGTAGTCCACCAGGCTCCTCTGTCCAAGGGACTTCCCAGGCAAGAATAATGGAGTGGGTTGCCATTTCCTTCTTCAGGGGTTCTTCCCCTTCTCCAAACTCTTCTCAGGGATTGAACCCACATTTCCTGCAGTAGCAGGCAGATTCTTTACCAATGAGCCACCTGGGAAGCCCCAGGGAGATACTTGGCCCAATGTAAAATCAAGCAGAGAAAAAAGTTCTTTGAGAAAACTGGGTTTGCCTTTTTCAGTTAAGGAAATCATATAAGGAAAATGTTCATTTCACAGACCACATGTCATAGATCCTGCAAGAGGCTGAGAGTTGAGAAGTCATGTGTCCAGTCTCCTGCCTCCAGAAAGGAAAAGCCTCATTAGTGGTTATGACGGCAGCAGAGGAGTCAGATTGCCTGCGTTTGAATCTTGACTCCACTCCTGTCTAGCTGTAAGACCTTAACCTCTTGGTGCCTCAGTGTTGTTATCCAGAAAGTTCAGAAACGATAACATCCACCTGAAATGTTATATAAAATAATGTATGGAAAACACTTTGAGCTGTGCCTGTTCAATTATCTTCATTTTACAAACAAAGAGACTGAATTTCAGAACATTTAAGGGACTTCTTCAAAGGTGCACAACTAACACATGATCGGGCTAGACGTGACCTGCCAAGTACTGTGAACAGGTTGAAACATTTTAAAAAGCATTTATGCAATTGAGCATATTAACACCTGAACTAGACATTGGCCACAAAGTAATGTGTTATTATGATATCATTTTTTTCTAAAAAATATACATAGACATATATGAAAAATACCAAAAGAATGCAAACCAAAATGAAAATATTGAGTATATAGAAGGGGGAGTTTGATAATTATAAACAATTCTGTTTTCCTTGTATTTGCTGTTTGCCTTGCTATTAGAATGCAGGTATAGCCTATATAACTAGAAAAAAAAAGTTATTTAAAAAACAAAGCAACAATAATAATAACATAAATTATTAAATAAAATTAACAAAGTTTAAAATAAAATAAAATAAAAATAGCATATCTCTTGAATGTGTGATTATACAAAATTCTTATTTACACTGTTTTACATTTTCTAAACTATTCTAGTTTAGAAGTTCATTGAGCTTTCATAAAACCTTGTACATATGCCAATGCCCTGTGTGCCACACTCAAATTCTATTTTAGGTATCAGTTTCCTTAAATGTCTATACACAAGTTGTCCATCTTTATCTCCAGTTGATTGGTTTCCAGGGCCCTTGTGGATACTCAAATCCAGGGATATTCAAGTCCCTTATACATAATGGCTTATTATTTGTATATAGCCTATGCACATTCTCCCATATACTTTAAATCATCTCTAAATTATTTATGGTGTCTCTGTGCTCAGTCATGTCTGACTCTTTGTGGCCCTAGGGACTGTAGCCTGCCAGGCTCCTCTGTCCATGGAACTTTCCTGGCAAGAATGCTGGAGTGGCTTAGGGATCTTCCTGACCCTTCCTGAACCTGCAGGAGACTCTTGTTCCTCCTGCATTGGCAGGTGGATTCTTTACCAGTAGTGTTACCGGCAGGAGATGCAAGAGATGTGTGTTCCATCCCTGGGTCAGGAAGATCCCCTGGAGTAGAAAGTGGCAACCCACTTCAGTATTTTTTCCTGGAAAATTCCATGGATAGAGGAGCCTGGCGGGCTACAGTCCATGGGGTTGCAGAGTCGGAAATGACCGAGCATACACTCACTTGCTAGATTACTTATAATCTCTAATACAATGTAAATGCTATGGAAATTGTTGCCAGTGTATTACTTTTGCTTTTTCCTTCTTGGAACTATTTAGAATTTTTTTTTTCCTTTTGAATATTTTCAATCTGAGGTTGGTTGAATCCATGGATGTTGAACCCACAGACTCAGAAGGCTGAGTATACTATTTCTATCCTAGTTACCTCATATGGTTGCATTTTGACAATGTCTGATGAATAACATATCCTTGAGGATTCTGACTCTGGAAATAGTACTAAGGACNTTCAATCTGAGGTTGGTTGAATCCATGGATGTTGAACCCACAGACTCAGAAGGCTGAGTATACTATTTCTATCCTAGTTACCTCATATGGTTGCATTTTGACAATGTCTGATGAATAACATATCCTTGAGGATTCTGACTCTGGAAATAGTACTAAGGACCACCCTGATTCCAAAATTACTAAGATGATTTGAAAAATCTCCTTCTCTATACTGGTAAATGACTGTTCCATATTTCTGTATTCTGTTTCTAAACCAAGACTTTTTATGTCTCCATTTATTTTTCCTTTTATATTAAAACATTTATAAAGCACATTCAGCATTCATATTTCACACTCAAGTATTCTTCTTTAACAAGAAGATTTTAATAAGCATCCCCTGAAAAACATCCCAGGGAAATTCTGCCATACCCTTTAGGGACATTTTGTATTTTTAGTGGCTTTCATGGACACTTTTATTATTTGTTAAAATAGTTTATAATTGAAATTTCAAGGCTTCTCTCAGAAACTTTTGAGTCTGTTTCCTTAGCAAAATTGTAAGTGAGAGTTTAAAGGGCAATGAAAGTGCATAAACTATAGGACAGCCTCTCCATGTGCCATGCGTAGCATATCCACACCTGCCAGCTTCTCTGAGTGTGGTTTTGGTTATTGCAGAGACCAACACAACCTAGCGTTCTTTATTGACAGACTATCTATGGAGCACCTCGAAGTAGGATAAGCCAGTGTCCACAAGGTCAAACTGGAAGTGTGAAGTTGAGTGGTATTGAACAATGCCTCAGAGAAGGTATCAGTGAGAAACTCTGTTATCAGAGTCTGCTTCTGACTGACAGAACGTGGCATCTGAACTGCCTTAGGCTCTAGGTTGACTNCAGATGGGTCACTACTCGCCTACTTGCACGCATGTAAGACATCTCTAATTGGGGACAGCAATCTTTGCAACTGTGCTATTTAAATCCTTTTTAATATACTATTATTCTATGTAGCTATTAACAATTGGTTGAAATTAGCATCACGAGGAAAGCAGTTTTCCATCCATGTCATGAGTCTAACATTCTGTTATTATAGCTGGGAAAATTGAGAAGATGACATTTAATACATCTGGGGATTAAAGGTGATCACCCTGAAGTGAGTGATAAGAGGTTTTGAGATAGCAAAGATTGTGACCATAAACTGCAATCATTTGAGTACTCAATATAATCTCTTTTGCCTCTGCTGTTATCTTTTTTTCTCATCTTTCATAGAATAAAGACTGAAAGTCTTAAAAAATCATTTACCTATTTCTCACATACCCTTGGTGGTTAAAAGCAGAGCCTTGGGTGGTGAAAAGAAATAATAAAGGATAGTATGAAGTATTGTTCCATATTTTGTTCATTTTTAAACAATGAAATAGTTATGCAAAGCCATGGGCCTCAGGTCACTCTATCTCATTTCTCAGCATCCTTGAAAAAAGCACTGTGGGAAAATCCCATACTTAAATCTAGGAGACCTGGAGCTGTTGGAACTAACTGAGGATTGGTCATCTTCTGAATCTCAGTTTCCCCTATTGTCATAGGAGGATATTGGACACTTCAGAGGAATAGAAAACTGGATTCCTCATGCATGGGAGAGAAAGAATGAATCCCTGTTGAAAAGGAGATTACGAATACTTATTTCTTAGTGTGTGTGCGCCCACGTGTGTGTGTTTGTGTGTGTGTGTATGTGTGCAGATATGCACATATTTAAGTGAGGATGAAGACTGGCTGGTGAATGATATTAAATATAGTGCATTTCCACTTTTAAAATTATTAATGAAATAATGTAGACCTGTCTTCAAAATTATCAAACATTGTGTAGTTTCTACAACTTAGAATGGAGCTCTCCCTCTGCATTTCAAGGGCATATAAGCTCTGAGCCTCACCATAAACTTTTTTTCAGTTAATTCTATGCAAAAACACTAGAGAAAATTGGAGTTTTAGGCAGACCAGCAGAGATGGAGTTTTGACACAGTCTAGATTTTTTGTTTCCTTTTCAGGATGGTAAGGGTGGCCAGGGAAGGGAGGATTGCTAAATATGCAGCAATCCTCTGCCTGCTTTATCATATACTTTAAGTAAACTGGCTTAAATCCCAGCCTTTCTTTCCTTTTGCTTTGGCTCCTCTTTGCAATATGAAAGTTATGAATATAAATTAGAAAATAAGCAAATATTATATGATAACATATTTATTGGCTGAATAATAAAACTTAGTTAAGGAGTTATGAGAATTAGAATTCCCTCTACTCGAAGTACAAGTTTTCAATAAGCAAATAGAAGCAAAACCCCCAAGTGAGAAAGAATACACTGGTAACCTAAATCACAGGCTTTTGGAGGTGTGTCAAGATGATCTACCTACTTCTTTGTAATGGACTGCCACGCTGATGACACACGCACACAACGAGAGACATGGCAAATCGGCTTATCACAGGAGTTCATGACCAGCACAAAGGTTAGGCTTCTTAAATGTGGCTCCTTTAACTTAAACACATACCCACAGAGGCACTGCAGACATCTCCCTGCAAAAGATGATTTGCATATAGTTTCTAGTCAATACTCTTTTAAAAAACACCCCCAAAATCCAAAAGAAAAAAGACAAAGAAAAACAAAACCTTGGAGACCATGGTTAATAAATAAGAAGGAAAAGGAGAAGAAACAAGCAACTTCCATCCTCTGGCAGGCATGCTGAGTAGCACCTCTGACCTCATCTGAAAAACAGGCAATGTTGACAGCTTTCAGAGCCCAGGAGAGAAGGCTGAAAGGAGCTGTGCACAAGCTCCCTGGGCATCTTCACTTAATCTCCAGGATGGGGAACTTTAATCAGTCCTTACTGCATGAACTGTGTCCTTTTAGATGTGGCTGAAACAGGTGTCTCTGCAGAGTTTATAAAGCTCTCCTAGGAAAGGCAGGAGGCATGGCTTTAAATTGTCCTTTCCAGGTGACAAGTCAGTAATAATCACATAAATAGTGTACAAAACTAAAACCACTCAACTCTCACTTATTTCCTTTTTCAGGATCATTCTCCAAGTGCAAATCAGGCTATAAAAAATAATAAGTATAAGGGGAAAGTTAGCCCTGTCTCTGTCCCCCATCCTCCACCAGGAGGACTGACTTGATGCCCTCTCCCGGGCAGTTTGCCCTTTCACCTACACTTTAAGATAATCGTTCTTCAGCCGACCTAGTCGGGTCCCATGGCTCCTGATGGTGAGGGCCAGCAGTTCATATTTGTCCCTGAGCCCCACGGAGATGTCCAGCGTTTCCTTCAGCAGGGACCTGGTGTGGACCAGCATCCCCAAGAAGTCCTCGTTGAGCCTGCTCTCTTGCCGGCTGTCCTGCTCCTGGCCCTGCTTGAACTTGCTTTCCAGCTCAGTGAGGGACTTGTCCGAATTGGAGTAGGCATCCCCGATCTGGTGTGACTCCCGCCGCAGGTACTTGCCATAGCTCTCCTCCCCGTCAAGGTCGTAGGAGATGCTCTTACTGATGCCCTCCAGCACGCGCCCCGCGTCCTCCACCTGGCGGCCCAGCACGGTGAATTCCTCCCGCAGGGTGAGGCTTAGCAGAGTGCTGGCCGAGCTCCCCTCCCCCTGGGAGCAGCGCCGGTGGTCACTCACCCTGAAGAGCAGCTGGCACTTCTCGGGGTCGTCGTTCTCCTCGTAGTCCCCGTCCGGCACAAAGTAGTGGTGCAGGGTCCCATTGGACATCTCTGGGTAGAGAGGACCGTCGAAATAGCCCTGACACAGGTGGCAGAGAAAACCCATCCAGAGAAACTTCAGGAACACCATCCTGGATATTCAGGATGACCGGGGACCCCTGGAGAAGACTTTTCGCCCAGGCGCAAGGAAGGGGAGGGGGTCCCCTTGGGAGTCAGTGCCTCCCTGCAACGGCGTCCGCTTCAGTCCCAGTCGCCTCGCTGCACCTTGACCCCCGCTCCCCAGCTGGCTTCATGTGGCTGCGCAGCAGAGTCTGGGTAGCAGACCCCGCAGCCAGCAGCCCAGGATGCACCCTCGCTCTGAGCTCCTGCGCTCGCTCTGGTGGTTGGAACTCAGCCGGCTGTTTCCTGGCGGGATGCCGGCACGATGGGGAACCCCTCCTCCAGGGTTCTGGCTGGATGCTGGCTGGCTTCTTTGCCCCACTCTCGCTCTCCGAGGTCCCTCTTGCTCCTTGGGAAACGGAGCCTGTAGCTGGAGAGAAAGGCTCTTGCCCTCTGATACGATTTCGACTCCTGGACTGGGTGGGAATGCGGAGATTTTGCTTTGGCTAATGATATCCTGAGGATCTCTTTGCTCTCAAATTACAGCCGGTTTCGTCACTTGGAAGCCAGGGAACAAGTTTGGAAAGAAACCTCTCACCAGGTCTCTGCTATTAAAGGTACAGGGTCTCTTTTTGAGGATTGGTAGGGAGACCCTGGAAAACAGAATTTAAACTAAAAAAAAACAAATGGGAAGAGGATTAAGTGAATTCCCATAACAGAAAGTCTGTTTAACTATTAACTATTGGGAGGAAGGGTAATTACCCTGGAGAAATGCCACTTCACAATCTTAAATAAGTGTCAGTTAGATTGGATTCTGTATGTCCTATTTTTATCACTAAAAAGTTTATGACTTTGAAGACAAATTTGCAATGTATGAAAGGCAGTTTTGTTTGGAAATGGTTAGTTAAAATGTGCAATAACAATACTTGGGAAGAAACAAGGATATACAAAACTGATTAATGTATGGTTGCCAGTATGTATAGGAACAAAAGCTGAGAAATGGACTTTTGCCAGTTTAGCAAGTCAGTGGACAACAGGGATAATTGTTTAATTTCATGAAAGCCCATCCTTGTTAAGCTCCTTCACTGAATCTTTAACCTGACACCTTTACAGCTATTGCCTCTTTGGGGACACTTAAGACATTTTTGAAAAATAGGGGACTAATACTGTTATCTTCATTTTCTGTATGGAGAACCCAGGGGATAGAAGATTAAAGAAATTATTTATTGTCACAAAGATTACAGTTGAACCAGGCAGCACTCAGTAAGTCACTGGGTCTTTTAATTTAATTTAAGGGGAAAAAAAAAAAGTGTTTGTTTCACATAACCATCTTAGTTTTTGATTTATGAATTGCTTAGCAAATTGCTATCCTTAAGGACATCTCATTTGTTCATCACACATTTATTGAACATTTATCATATGCCAGAATCTATTTTAGGTAGTATAGAAAGAGCAGTGAGCAAAAAGAAAGAGAAATCCTTGCCTTCCTGGAACCCTACATTCTGGAACACAGAAAGAAAATTAACATAAATAAGAGTGATTATATGTTGAACAGGGTTGTGAAGGAAAAGACAGGGAAAGAGTAGGAAGACAGGCAGCATCCCTGTTTCTATGGTTATGTCCTCTTTCTGGCTCGAAATGTAACTAAAACACTCATGTGATTTGCCTGTGTTTATATTTATCTTCCTCTCAAAGTCAGAATGCACTGGTATCAGTACCACAAAGCCCTTCTTCCTGCTATCACGTTCAATAACCTAAACCAGCCTGGCTACACGATGAGAAGTCTGGTTAAGTAACTGGATATTTATCCATGTGATGTCATATGCATAGGTTATGAGGAGCATATTGACCACACATTTTAATTTTTATCCAGATATCTGGCATCATGAAAACAGAGACCAAATGAATTTCCTCAGTGTTTATGCTAACTAAAGACTATGACTTATTTTCAGTGTGTTTCAGCAGAAAGCACCAACCGTCTCCAGTTGAGAGACTGGACACTTGGACCCAAGAGCCATATTGCTTAATTCCATTTCCCTTGGCACAGTGACAAATGACAGCAGATGGATTCAAATGGATTCTTGGCTTGGCCAAGAAAAGGAAGAGGAATTTACTCTGATTCACTTCACTTCTTGCACAATCTCTTCCCTGACTTACTAGCCAGTTAAACTAAACAAACCTATTTTAAGCACTTACTTGTCCCCTACTATGTGCAAGGCACAGAGTTAGCTACAGATACACAGGGTCTGCAATAAAAAGTTCACATGTATATACACACAAAGTGTTTGCTTTTTCCTGCAATTTCCTCATTTAAAAGACAAACCCCATGTCACAAAGTTGGAAGGAATCTTTTTCGTGCAAGCAGTTCAAAGTCCAATTTAATCAGACTAAAGGCAAAAGGAATTCCTTGACTTATTGAAAGTATAAGCTTCCGTTCAGTTCAGTTGCTCAGTTATATCTGACTCTTGTGACCCCATGGACCACAGCATGCCAGGCATTCCTGTCCATCGCCAACTCCCTTAGTTTACTCAAACTCATGTCCATTCTGTCGGTGATGCCATCCACCCGTTTCATCCTCTGTCATCCCTTCCTCTTCCTGTTCTCAATCTTTCCCAGCAGTTTTTCCAACGAGTCAGCTCTTCACATCAGGTGGCCAAATTATTGGAGTTTAGCTTCAACATCAGTCCTTCCAATGAAAACTCAGGATTGATCTCCTTTAGGATGGACTGGTTGGATCTCCTTGCAGTCCAAGAGACTCTCAAGAGTCTTCTCCAACACCACAGTTCAAAAGCATCATTTCTTTGGCACTCAGCTTTCTTTATAGTCCAACTCTCATATCCAGACATGACTGCTGGAAAAACCATAGCCTTGACTAGATGGACTTTTGCTGGCAAAGTAATGTCTCTACTTTTGAATATGCTGTCTAGGTTGGTCATAACTTTCCTTCCAAGGAGTGTCTTTTAATTTCATGGCTGCAGTCACCATCTGCAGTGACTTTGGAGCCCAGAAAAATGAGGTCTGCCGCTGTTTCCACTGTTTTCCTGTTGAGGTCCTTTAATGGACCAGAACCTGGTGGTCCGGAGTCAACCGATAAGAAAGTAAAGGAGAGAGAAAGAGGCTCATATTCCTTGGTTTATGCAGAAAGCCAATAAAGCCCCTGGCTCGGGGCTTGCTCTGTTCACGATGGCCTCAGGCGCCCTCTTGACCGGGTGAAGGTGCAGAGTGCCTTCTCAAGAGGGTCTTAGAAGCCCGGGAAGGAAAATGAACCCAGAGGACCTCTGTGCTCCGGGGGATCAGCCTGAAAAAGAGAGAGAGAAAGAGAGAAAGAGAGCAAGATTGGGACCAAAGCTCTGATGGAGCAAAGGTGTGGGCATATATACTGTAGTTATTCTCAGCAAAGATAAAGATTAAAACCCCAGATTTACAAAACATAGGCGATCCATATTAAAGAGAGAGAGAGAGTTGTAAATAATCACTTTTACCATATGGCTCACAAGAAGGAAGAGCGTACTTACCATCATATAGAAAAACTAATGAAGGAAATGCCTGGATCCCTCAGTGCTGGGAGAGGCTTGCCTCTCCTCTTAATTCTCGAATATTCAGGANGGCGATCCATATTAAAGAGAGAGAGAGAGTTGTAAATAATCACTTTTACCATATGGCTCACAAGAAGGAAGAGCGTACTTACCATCATATAGAAAAACTAATGAAGGAAATGCCTGGATCCCTCAGTGCTGGGAGAGGCTTGCCTCTCCTCTTAATTCTCGAATATTCAGGAATTAATAAGGAACAGAGGATTCCTGACAGATCCAAAACAGCACACAGGAAGCCTCCTGTTAAATGCTTCCTGACAATTCCCCCTATTTTATTATATTTGTAAAATAAAATTTAATTTGTATCCAGTTGTAGGCACTATGATTAAAATGAATCAAGAGTAACACAAAATTGACATAATCTGGAAGCTAGGACTGGTGGGCCGCAGTCCATGGGGTCGCAAAGAGTCAGATAAGACTCAGCAACTTCCCTTTCACTTTTCACTTTCCACTTTCATACATTGGAGAAGGAAATGGCAGCCCACTCCAATGTTCTTGCCTGGAGAATCCCATGGACGGGGGAGCCTGGTGGGCTGCTGTCTATGGGGTCGCACAGAGTTGGACACGACTGAAGCGACTTAGCAGCAGCAGCAGCAGCAATCCAGCCATGGGACCTTCTTCTCAGGGTCGTTGGATATTTACTGGTAACTACAAAGGGAATCATTTCATCAAAAGGGAATCATTTCTTAAAGAGACAGAAGAATTAAGACAAATACATAGGTTACAATTAATATGAGTTATAGAACATAAAGTCTTATTGTAAATTTCCTATGGCTATAACAAAAGGAAGTGGGACATAGGCTTGTATAAAGTATGACTGATATAGAAATAGTTACTGTGACCATGACTGGTCCCTGTGAATTGTCTGGTCCAAGTTCCAAGTTTTTTGATGCTCTCAGCCCAAATGTCCCATTGTTTAGGCCCACTCTGTTTATCAAGAACAATTCGAGGAGAAGGGGCCATTCCACCACCGAGCCAGCCAAGAAGTCCTTTGTCATGGTAATGTTTCATTAGCAACCTTTTACATAATGTTTTTTGTTCTTTCCCTAACTCTTTCCCTAAAGTTTCAGCAGTGTAAACATGGTTCACAGTAAATAAGCCAGGCAGGTTTTCTTTTGGAGGCAGGACGAAAACAAGGGAAGGACTACATATCCTTTTCTGAAATAGTTACCCATTCTATTTGTTTTTCTGAAAAAAGCATTTGTAAACCAGATATACAATAAAAGATGTGTATCTAGGAAAACAAAAACAAAAAAAACCTGTTTATTAGTTTTCCCTCCTCCCCAGGGTGTGAAGGCCTTTTAATGTACTAGGGAGAAGGCATATGTGTGAGTCATTAGTTGAAATGATTGGTCCTCTCTCTGTCCATTTGACCAACTGTAACCGAGAGGGGTTGGGTATTAGTCCGAGCTCGAGTCGGGGGAGGTACAGTCCAAAAGACTGAGCATTGCCAGGAGAATGTATTCAGGACTCCGAGGCAATCCCTGTTGAGAGACCAAATTTTCAGCTCAATTAGTAAGGGGTTTTATTTGTCCCCAAGCAGGGAGATCATGGGGGTGGTGCCACCGAGGGCAGTGCTACCTGGAGATCTTTAGAGCCGCCATGGCCCGTACTGGAATTTCTTCCTCCTGGCATCCTTGTTGTCTTATCTCCATTTTGAAGGCTGGGGGCCCCCTTGGGTCAAATCTTCCGAAGAGGAAGCCATGTGAGTTTGTTGGATCCATCTGGGGAAATACAAGCATACCCCTTTCCCTGTAAGATTAGTTTCCCAGATTTCCACTGTTTCATTAACCCATCTTGGTACCAAATGAGCAGAGGAAGAGAAGTGTCCTTCAATTCCTTGAAATGCCTTTCTGCTCTCGTTAAGATATCTCCCTGTGATAAGTTTAAAAAATTTAAAACAAATAAAGCTGTATTAACAATAGTTATTATAGGTTTAGAAAGTATCTTATGTTGAAATCTAGTAAAGTCTGCTTTAGATAACGAAGACAATTATGTTCCTGTGTATTCTCCCTTTTTAATTTCTTTTATTTGCAACTTTAGTGTGTGATGTGCTCGTTCGACTATGCCTTGTGCCTGTGGATTATAAGGAATACCTGTAATACGTTTAATAGAAAAAGATTGTAAAAACTGCTTAAAGTGTCTAGAAATATAGGCAGGGCCGTTATCTGTTTTTATAGAACTAGGAGTTCCCATTACAGCAAAACAAGCTAATAAGTGAGTTACAACGTGTGGTGTAGCCTCACCGCGAAGAGGTGTGGCCAAAATGAAGAATTAGTGTCGATACAGACATGCAAGAAAGAAGCTAGAGAGAGTTCAGGGTAGTGAGTTACATCCATTTGCCATAGTTCGTTAGGTTGCAAACCATGAGGATTAATACCTTGTGTGAAGGATCGAAGATGTTGGGGTCTACAAGTAGGGCAAGTAGTAATCACTTCTTTAGCCTGGCGGTATGGGATTTTCCATAGCTGGTGTAGGGAGCCAGCATTGTTATGCAACAGAGCATGCTGTTCCTCCGGAGTAGCAAAGGAAACCAGTTTATCAGCCTGCTCATTACCATAAGTCATCGTGCTGGAAGACAAGAATGTGCTCGAATATGTATAATATAAATGGGAGAATTGCAGTTTCTAACAACAGATTGTAGTTTGAAAAAGAGTTGTTGAATAATAGGTTAATGGAGTTTACGGTGGAGGTTTCTATATTTTTTAATACAAAAACAGAATATATAGAGTCAGAAACTATATTAATGGGGTAAGGATGTAGGCAAATAACTTGAATAAGAGCATATAATTCATTTTGTTGAGCAGAATGAAATTTAGTATAAAAGACTTTATATTCCTTAAGAGATCAGAATGAAGCTTTGGCGTTTTTAGTCCCGTCTATATTAAAAACCTCGGCCTGTGATATAGGCTGTGAACTGATCATGTGAGAAATAATAAATTCAGTATTTTTGAAGAAATTCCACAGCTTACAGAAGGATAATGAAACGAAATTTCTCCAAAACATTCCAGAAAAGCTGTTTGAAAATCAGTAGAAGTTTGTAAAGTGTTCTCAAATTGAGATTTATTGATAGGTATTACAATTTTATGAGGATCAGAGCCAATTAGAGTTTTAGTCCTATTTCTTCCATTGATAATGATTAGAATAATTAAATCAAGGTAGGGTGTAAGTGTGGAGAAGGCAATGGCACTCCACTCCAGTCCTCTTGCCTGGANGGCATCACCGACTCAGTGGGCATGAGTTTGAGCCAGCTCTGGGAGATGGTGAAGGTCAGGGAAGCCTGGCGTGCTATGGTTCATGGGGTGGCAAAGAGTGGGACATGACTGAGCAACTGAACAAGAGAGGTACTAAGGAGCTGAGAACACTAAGACTTTACTTACTGAAAGAGAGAATCCTTTGCTGCTGCTGCTGCTACTGCTACTGCTAAGTCACTTCAGTCGTGTCCGACTCTGTGCGAGCCCATAGACGGCAGCCCAGCAGGCTCCCCGGAACCTGGGATTCTCCAGGCAAGAACACTGGAGTGGGTTGCCATTTCCTTCTCCAATGCATGAAAGTGAAAAGTGAAAGTGAAGTCGCTCAGTCGTGTCCGACTCTTAGCGACCCCATGGACTGTAGCCTACCAGGCTCCTCCATCCATGGGAGTTTCCAGGCAAGAGTACTGGAGTGGGGTGCCAATCTCCTGCATCTTTTGCTTAAAAACTTGGTCTTCACAACCAAGATGCTAAGTGCAAAGAACACTGTCATCTAGAGGCCATTCCCAGCAATTGCAGACACATGGTCCCCAAGGTCTTGAGGAAAGATCTGTGGAAAAGGCCTGTTAGAGAAACCCATCTCTCTGGCAGCACTGTGACAGCATGCCTTATGCCAAATAGTTACAAAGTTGTGTATATGCTGCCTAATTTCCTGCTGGAAAATGAATAATCTAGATGCATTATAATTATTTGTAATTTAAAATATTTTTTCATCTTAAAATTTAACAAATTCAAATCACATATAAAAATTCTGACTTAAAATTTTCTGTGTGATGAGGGAAGACTTTGGAGTTTTTAAAAATTGCCAGCATTAGGTATTTCTGTATGTTAGCAATTCGAACAGAGCCTTAATTCAAACATGCCCTTTTAAATAAACAAACAGCTTTTTACTTCAACTAAGCTGTGAATTTTAAACATGATTTCCACATATTCCTGTCAAATGCGTGGATTATATGAAAAAGGTACTGCCTCAGGGTGATGACCACTAAAAAAAAACAAAACTGCTGAATTGCCTGAGGAGAGCTGGTATATGCCTGCAAGCTTGCCTAATGAGGTTGTTGCAAGTCTGTGCTCTTCAGATCTTTAAGGGCACTTGTTTTTCTTCCTTTGGTCAGGTCTCAGAGAGCCCAGGAAGTTATTTGAATTAAATCTCAGTGGATTTAAAACATTAAAAGTCAGCAGACATTAAAACCTGCTAATTAATGCAAGTAAATTTAATTTATGCTAAGATTAGAACACTGGGCACAGTTTCCAATAACCTGTATCTTCAAAGACATTTTATTGGCCTTTCCTTGAAATATATTCCCACCTGATGTGCCAGCTTCATTACTGCTCTGATAGTGCCCCTGTGGTTCCAAAGGAACATATAAAGTACTAAAGTTTCTCAGGGGAACTGATAGCAAGAATTTTCCTTAACGGGGAGTCAAAGTAAAAAGTTAGACCAAAGAATATATAGTTCAGACAAGGAGGACTCCAAACCCCACAGATCTGAGGTAGGAAGTGTAAGGATATACCTTGATTCCTTGGCATGTATAAAGAGACAAATAACTCCCTGAGTTCTGGTTGAGTTTCTTTCTTTCAAGCACAAAACCTGTCTTAGTCTTGAAACAGCCTAATTTTTTTCAGAATGAATGTTACTCTTAAATATTGTTGGGGCTTTGTCTGTGTGTATAAATATTTTTCTAAACTCTTAAAACAGGTTAAATTAAGTGAGAAAAGATTGCATTTTCCAATTCAGTTGAACTGATACTAGCATATACTGTTGTGCTGGTAAATTAAAAAAACTTGACTTCAGCCCTCTATGCATTCTGAATGAGAAATTAATAATTACCACAGAGTGACTTAACACTTCTGAGAGTGATTCATTGTTAAAAATAGTGCCCAGCTTGCGTAAATGCAGACTAAAGTCACAGCAGTTTTTAGCCCAGTTGAAGGTTTCAGGAAATTTGTTTTTTTGTTGGTGGTACNCTTGACTTCAGCCCTCTATGCATTCTGAATGAGAAATTAATAATTACCACAGAGTGACTTAACACTTCTGAGAGTGATTCATTGTTAAAAATAGTGCCCAGCTTGCGTAAATGCAGACTAAAGTCACAGCAGTTTTTAGCCCAGTTGAAGGTTTCAGGAAATTTGTTTTTTTGTTGGTGGTACTGGTGGCTTTTTACATACTCTAAACCCTACGTGATAGGGCAAACAATATGTTTGTTTAGTTTATTCCAGTCCTCAAGGCCTCTAAGGTCTTTAAGTGATAGATACTGCGTTCCGTTCTTCTGTTGCACACTCAGCATACTATCAACACTGACTGTGGATTGACTGTTTTTAGCCTATTTGGGTAGGTTCAGTTCCTGATTAACTTAGTCCAGGTGTACCCATTTTTATTAATCATTGTCCTTCCCAGTCTTGAGTAGTTCCCAGTTGCAACTGATTTCGTCTGTTCATACTTCTCAGGTTGGGACTCCCATGGTCCGGATCTGGGTCCTCTTTCACATCCTCTGAATTACTGGCAATTTTCTCCAGACAGTTCTTTTTGCCTGATTCCAGTTGATGCTACTATGACTTCCAAATACTTTAAATACGTGGTTATGGTGAAAGTGCACTGGTTCTCTTTTGTCGACCTAAGAGACTCTGAACTCTCTAGGATGTCGAGACTCCTTACCAGCCAGGGGGTTCATCCTAAGTCCATATTGTTCCACATTACCTCTTCACATGGACACTTAGCTTCAGTAGTACCAACCTTCTTATTGAACATTCTCCTCAAGCCTACTTTTTCAGTTTTGTTCCTTCTGTACTGTATTAGAGTTTTTTAGTACAAGTGGCAAACCCTCAACACTAGTATTCTGAAGGAAAAGGGGAAGGGGAGACGGAGCAGGAAGGAGAAAGGAAGGAAGGGAGAGAGTGAAACTGTGACTGTATAGGAGAAGTCTAGGCAGTTGAATCTAGCATGAGTAGATCCAGAGACTCAGATGTCATCAGTCTGCCTCTCTCCACGTCTCAGCCCTTTGCCCTCAGAAATGGCTTTATTCTCAGGCTCCTTGTTGGGGCCTACAGAGCCTTCGCATACAGCAGCCCCAGGATTACTCCCATTCTGTTGAGTAACTACAAGAGAAAAGAGTGATTTTTTTCTCTGCAGCAGCTCCACAGAAATCCTGGGAATTGATCTCACTAGGTCCTCTTGGCTCCCTGTGGCAAGAAGAATGCAGTGGTCTGATTGGCCAGGCCTGGACCATGCACTCAACCTGTAAGTTTGGAGCGGAGCTGTTTCTGTGGGCATCGTATGGATTGAGAGTTGAAGAAAGCAGTGAGGAAATCAAGGCGCTGTCACCATAAGCACAGTAAGTGGAGGCTGGCAGGCAAAAAGAGCAGATGCCCCCCACATGGTCCTATATGTACCTCTTGCCTTTTTCTTTTCTTTGAGTATGCACTCTTGCAATCCTCAAAAGGCTTTCATAATGCTACATAAAGCTGACATGTATACATATATATTTAGCAACTTGGAGATTCATGTGTGTCTTCTCACGCAACCAAATTGTAAAATCTTTTTAATGAGTTTTGGGTTTTAAATGTGCTTCTGTTACATTGTTGTTTAATTGCTCACTCGTGTCCAACACTTTCGTAACCCCATGGACTGTAGCCTGGCAGGCTCCTCTGTCACGGGGATTTTCTGGGCAAGATTACTGGTATGGGTTGCCATTTCCTTCTCCATGGGATCTCTCCACCCAGGGATTAAACCCATGTCTACATGTCTCCTGCGTTGCAGGTGATTCCTTACCACTAAGCCACCAGAGAAGCCCCCTCCTGTTATATCCTATGTCTGTCTATCATTGTAATTGTGAGTCATCCTGTGTTATAATCGTACATTTATATGTGTGTCTCCTCTACTAGATTATGTATCCTGGGCAAATAGCACAGTGTCTCACACATGCCAGACAACAGATGAATGTCTGATCCATAAATTAATGTATCAGTGAGCAAAACTGGTACTCATAGTACCTAATCTTAGTAACTATTTGTTGATTTATTGTCATCCTGTAAAGCTTAGGTCTTTTTCTTTAAAGTATAGCTGTTCCTTTGAAACAAGACACATATATTTGGACCTGGGCAATTTTTTTTTTTAATTAGTACAAGTAATGAGTGATATATCAGTTTTATCAAGATTAGTTTTTTCCTTCAAACGTATTCTTATTCTGGGGATACAGTCTCAAGCTGGATATAATGAAAGTAACCAGAACATTGAGTTCGTTTTAGCTAGTGGCTAGTAGATGTCTTCATTATGACACTTGCTCCTAAATTGACAAAAGAAGAAGGTTTACTGTGCTTGAATGAAAAATATGGCCACAATATTTTGCAGCTCTTTTCTCCCACTGCTTGAATATGGGGTGGCTTTGTGGTTTATTTTGACCAGCAGAATGTGGCAGGAGTGAAACTGTGCAAGTTCTGGAGCCTAGATTTCAAAATGCCTTTCAGCTTCCTGCGTCACCTCTTTGGAACATCCCTGCAACCATGAAGGGAAATCTGGGCTAGACTAACAAAGGATGAGACACCACATGGAGAGGCCCAACCAGTTACCTGTACTGAGGCTCCAGACACAGGAGTCTGCACATCTTAATTTCTCCAGCCCCAGTCAAGCTACCAGATGACTGTAAGTCATGCTAATGATCCTAATCCTAAGATAAGACACACAGCTCCCCAGGTGAACCCAACCCAAATATTGACCCCGGAATCAAAAGAAACAAGACATTTTGAGCCACTCAAATGGCTATACCATTTGAGCCACTGTTTTGTGACAGCTTGTTATATAGTAGTAGATATGTGATATCCATAAGGAATTACCCTTAAGATGTTTGTGAAAGTATTATGAATATGAGGCAAGACATAAGACCTAAAGCCATCTATAAATTCACTGCAACCCCTATCAAAATTCCAACAGCATTTTTAACAGAAAAAGAAATACCTTTAAATTCTTATGAAACCATAGAAGACCCCAAATAGCCAAAGCAATCCTGAGAGAGAAATGCAAAAGCATCATACTTTCTTATTTCAAACTATGTTATAAAGGTATAGCAATTAAAGCAGTATGGTAGTGGCATTAAAACCAGACATATAGACCAACGAGGAAAAGCAAGACAGTTCCAGAAAAACATCTACTTCTGCTTTATTGACTATGCCAAAGCCTCTGACTGTGTGGATCACAACAAACTGTGGAAAATTCTTAAAGAAATGGGAATACCAGACCGCCTGACCTGCCTCCTGAGCGATCTGTATGCAGGTCAAGAAACAACAGTTAGAAATGGACATGGAAGAGCAGACTGGTTCCAAATCAGGAAAGGTGTACATCAAGGCTGTATATTGTTACCCTGCTTATTTAATTTATATGCAGAATACATCATGAGAAATGCTGGACTGGATGAAGCACAAGCTAGAATCAAGATTGCCAGGAGAAACATCAATAACCTCATATATGCAGATGACACCACCCTTATGGCAGAAAGCGCAAAAGAACTAAAGAGCCTCTTGATGAAAGTGAAAGAGGAGAGTGAAAAAGTTGGCTTAAAACTCAACATTCAGGAAAGTAAGATCATGGCATCTGATCCCATCACTTCATGGCAAATAAATGAGGAAACAATGGAAACAGTGAGAGACGTTATTTTGGGGGGCTCCAAAATCACTGTTCATGATGACTGCAGCCATGAAATTAAAAGACACTTGCTCCTTGATGGAAAAGCTATAACAAACCTAGACAGCATATTAAAAAGCAGACATTACTTTGCCAACAAAAGTCCATCTAGTCAAAGCTATAATTTCTCCAGTAGTCATGTATGGATGTGAGAGTTGGACTATAAAGAAAGCTGAATGCTGAAGAATTGATGCTTTTGAACTGTGGTGTTGGAGAAGACTCTTGAGAGTCCTTTGGACTGCAAGGAGATTCAACCAGTCCATCCTAAAGGAAATCAGTCCTGAATATTCATTGGAAGGACTGATGTTGAAGCTGAAACTCCAATACTTTGGCCACCTGATGCAAAGAACTGACTCATTTGAAAAGACTCTGATGCTGGGAAAGATTGAAGGCTAGGGAGAAGGGGACGACAGAAGATGAGATGGCTGGATAGCATCACTGACTCAATGGACATGAGTTTGAACAAGCTCTGGGAGTTGGTGATGGACAGGGAAGCCTGGCGTGCTGCAGTCCATGGGGTCGCAAAGACTTGGACACAACTGAGAGACTGAACTGAACTGGTAGACCAACAGAACAGAATCAAGAACTCAGAAATAAACCCTCGCATATATGGTCAACTAATATTTGACAAGGGAGCCAATGAGGAAATGACAGTATCTTTGATAAATGGTGTTGGGAAAACTGGATATTCACATGCAAAAGAGTGAAATTAGACCCTAATTTAANGCAAAGACTTGGACACGACTGAGAGACTGAACTGAACTGATAGACCAACAGAACAGAATCAAGAACTCAGAAATAAACCCTCGCATATATGGTCAACTAATATTTGACAAGGGAGCCAATGAGGAAATGACAGTATCTTTGATAAATGGTGTTGGGAAAACTGGATATTCACATGCAAAAGAGTGAAATTAGACCCTAATTTAAACCACTCATAAAAATTAACTTGAAATACATTAGAAACTTAAAAGTAATACTTGAAACTGTTAAACTACTAGAAGAAAACATTTTTTAAAACTTGATGTTGTCTTGGCAATGATTTTTTTAATATGACATTAAAAGCACACTAGCAAAAACAAAAAGTAAACAAGTAGAAGTACATCAAACTTAAAAGCTTCTGTACAGCAAAGAAATGATCAGCAAAATGAAAAGGCGCACCCTATAGAGTGAAATATTTGCAAAACATTAGCTGATAAGCAGCTAATATTCAACATCCATAAGCAATTCATACAATTTAATAGCAAAAAACAAAATCTGCTTAAAAATGAGCAGAGGGCTTGAATAGACATTTTTCCATGGAAGACATACAGATGACCAACAGACACTTGAAAAAATGCTCAACGTCACTAATCATCAGAAATATGCAAATTGAAACTACAATGAGATATCACCTATCATGATGGTTAGAATGATTATTGTCAAAGACAAGGATAGATGCCCACAAGGATGTGAAGAAAAGGGAAACTTATGCACTGTTGGTAGAAATGTAATTAGTACCACCACTGTCAAAAATAGGATAGAGTTTCCTCCAAAAATTAAAAATAGAATTAACTTATGATCCAGAAATCACAGTTCTGGATATATATCTGAAGAAAATGAAAACAGTAATTTGAAAAGATATCTGCACTTCCATGTTCACTGCAGTGTTATTCACAACAGTCAAGGTGTGGAAACTATCTAAGTGTCCATTGAATGTGTAAGAAGATGTGGTATATGTGTACAATGGAATAGTATTCAACCATGAGAAAGAAGAAAATCCTACCATTTGCAGCAATGTGGATGGATCATGATGGCATTGTGCTAAATGAAATAAGGCCAAGATACAGCCTTCCTCAGGAAAGAAGGAAAATCTCCAACAAACAGCCTAACTTACCACCTAGAAGAATTATAAAAAGAAGAACAAAGAAAGCCCACAGTCAGCAAAAGGAAGGAAATAAAGATCAGAGAAGAAATTAATAAAGATCAAAAAATAATAGAAATTGTCAAGGAAACCAATAGCTGGGTTTTAGAAAAGATAAACAAAACTGATAAACCTCTAACCAGACTCACCAGGAATAAAAAGCAAAGGACCCAATAAACAAAAAAGACATGAAAAAGGAGAAAACAACAGATTCCACAGAGATTAAAAAAAAGAAAAA
>SJYA01002039.1:160308-187679 GCA_006410615.1 Neotragus moschatus
TTCGTTTTCTGAATGTTGAGCTTTAAACCAATTTTTTCACTCTCCTCTTTCACTTTCATCAAGAGGCTCTTTAGTTCCTCTTCAATTTCTGCCATAAGGGTGGTGTCATCTGCATATCTGAGGTTATTGATATTTCTCCTGGCAATCTTGATTCCAGCTTGTGTTTCTTCCAGTCCAGCGTTTCTCATGATGTTTTCTGCACATAAGTTAAATAAGCAGGCTGACAATATACAGCCTTAATGTACTCCTTTTAAAGTCTGACACTGTTTCCACAGTTTCCCCATCTATTTCCGATGAAGTGATGGGACCAGATGCCATGATCTTGTTTTCTGAATGTTGAGCTTTAAGCCAATTTTTTCACTCTCCACTTTCACTTTCATCAAGAGGCTTTTTAGTTCCTCTTCACTTTCATCTGCATATCTGAGGTTATTGATATTTCTCCTGGCAATCTTGATTCCAGCTTGTGTTTCTTCCAGTCCAGCGTTAGGCTAACTTAAAATTTGCTTATCATTTATTCTTTTCAGTGCACTTTAAAATCTTGTTCCTTTGGTGTAGTTCCAACTCCAGAGAGTTACTGAGTTACTGAGACCAGGAATTCAGGTTGTCACCATGAGCCTAAACATTTGAAATATTTCTTAAGCTCTGTGACTTCCCCTTGACAGGCTTTGTTTTTTTTTTTTTTTTTTGGTGTGATCCTCTAACTATTTCTGATTGTCACAATGGTAGAACTTTTATAGAAAATGGGCTTCTATGCATTAAATATAAGAAAGGTTGGGGATATTAGGTTCCACTATATAGTCTTTAGATTATATTTGGACTGCAACCCACAAGGAGCCTCTGGGAAGTGAAAGCTTCAATGTCCTCCCAAAACTGTCAAGTAAAGAAAATGAAAGTGAGTCACTCAGTCTTGTACAACTCTTTGCAACTCCATGGACTGTACCCTGCCAGGCTACTCTGTCCATGGAATTCTCCAGGCAAGAATACTGGAGTGGATGGATAGTCATTCCCTTCTCCAGGAGATCCAAAACTGTCAGGCTAAAGACAAATGAATAAATAAAGACAAATGAAAGACAAACAAATAAAAGGAGTTAGTCTGGACCACAATGTGGGTCCTGGAGTGGTAGAAGAGGAGAAAAAGTTGGGGAAGATGAGAAGGACACAGTATTTAACACTTTGGGGATTATGTGATCAATTAACATGTCAGTAGCATTTATTGAGCAGCTATTGTTTACAAAGGGTAGGAAGGAGACAGGAATAGAAATGGATGGGAAAAAAGAAAAGAGAGAAGAAGGGAAAGAAGGTAGCCAGGAAGGAAGGAAGAAAAGACCCAAAGAAGAAAAGAAGAAAGATAGTGGAATATATTTTGATTTTCTAGTTGACTATTAGTTACATTAACTTAATAGAGTGCTTATTATTATTTATTATAAGAACATTGGGTTAGGGGAAGAGGAGAGTTAATTAGCAATCACACACACACAAAGTTCCTGTCAAATATACCCAATGAACCAACCTATGAAAACATAAATAGAATGGCTACAAGGAAATGAGTATAGTGTGTAAAGAGAGTGATCAGCTCTCCAACCCTTCTCTATTAGTCAGACGAGTCATAATATGCTGTGGTAACAAACATCACTAGATGCTAATACAGAATTTAGTTCAGTTCAGTTCATTTCAGTTCAGTCGCTCAGTTGTGTCCGACTCTTTGTGACCCTATGAATCGCAGCACGTCAGGCCTCCCTGTCCATCACCAACTCCCGGAGTTCACTCAGACTCACGCCCATTGAGTCAGTGATGCCATCCAGCCATCTCATCCTCTGTCGTCCCCTTCTCCTCCTGGCCTCAATCCCTCCCAGCATCAGAGTCTTTTCCAATGAGTCAACTCTTCGCATGGGGTGGCCAAAGTACTGGAGTTTCAGCTTTAGCATCATTCCTTCCAAAGAAATCCCAGGGCTGATCTTCAGAATGGATTGGTAGGATCTCCGTGCAGTCCAAGGGACTCTCCAGAGTCTTCTCCAATACCACAGTTCAAAAGCATCAATTCTTTGGCGCTCAGCCTTCTTCACAGTCCAACTCTCACATCCATAGATGACCACAGGAAAAACCATAGCCTTGACTAGACGGACCTTGTATTCAGGTCTAGTGCAGGTCAAAGTAACTCAGTATCTCTCCTTTGTGTGACCACTCTGTCTCACTATGTACAACATAAGACCTCCTTGGTTGATGTGGCAGGAAGGCTCCAGAGAAACTCATGCTGCACTTAAATGCAGTGTCTTAGAAGTGGCACGTGTCACTCTGTACATGGCCTATGGCCAGTGACATGGCCCTGACTTGGTGCAAAGAGAAGGGGGGTCTAATTCTTTCCTGTGCCCAGAAGGATAGGAAAAGCAGATGAAGATGAACACTAGGTATCTCTACCACACTTTCCAGACAAAAAGGCTGTTAGAAACATTCTAGAATTGCTAAACAGGAAATGAGGATGTAGGTTGTGAAATAGGTTCCACAATAATACAACTATTTCTTATTTTCAGCTCGGATAGAAAATACACAAGAAAAGACTATAAGCACTTATTTCATTGTCGCTACCAGATACAAGGAGTCTGTGTTGTTTTCCACTCATTTCACCCATGAACACAGTCCATACCAATTACAGAGGGAAGAGCTAGGGAGAGTCATAGAGGTGGAAGTAGGAGAGTCTGGAGGGAGGGAGGAAGGTCGAGAGTATGAGGAAGGTCTCCAGGAAGGGATGGGGGGAAGCATGCTATCTGGGGTGTGTGTGTGTGTGTGTGTGTGTGTGTGTTAGTCACTCAGTCATGTGCAACTTTTTGTGGCCACATGGACTGCAGCCTTCCAGGCTCCTCTGTCCACAGAATTCTCCAGGCCAGAATACTGGAGTGGTTTGCCATTCCCTTCTCCAGGGGGTCTTCCCAATCCAGAGATCAAACCCGAGTCTCCTGCACTGCAAGCGGATACTTTACCACTGAGCCACCAGGGAAGCCTATAAAATCAAGCAGGGGACCTCAGATCATCTTAGCTTAAGGGGATTCTGACGAGCTAGGCACTCGAAACAACATGTGGAGGGCGGGGGGAGAAGTGAGGGAGGAGGACAGTTAAATCATCCAGGAGGATGCATTTATCGTTGAGACGCATCCATCATTGAAAATGAGAGCTAGGAGATCCAGAGGAGAGGAGAGTGCTGCGTCTTTAGCCAGAGGACCACATGGTGTGATCAATCACCGTGCCATGTCAGCTAAGCATGTTATAAGGACTCAGACTCACGTGGGAGGGATTGTATCCTCCATTACAGATGCCTCATTGGCTTCTCATTGCACTTTGATGGAAATTTAGTTCCCTTAGTTATCCTCCCAGGTCTTGCATTGTCTGATTCTAGCTTCTCAATTTCCATCTCCTGCAACTACCCATTTTGTTCACTGTGCCCAAGCCATACAGTGAAGTTGCTCAGTCGTGTCCAACTGTTTGCGAACTCATGGACTGCAGCCTCCCAGGCTCCTCCGTCCATGGGGTTTTCCAGGCAAGAGTACTGGAGTGGGTTGCTATTTCCTTTTCCAGGGGATCTTCTCATCTCAGGGATTGAACCCGGATCTCCCACATTGCAGGCGGATGCTTTACCCTCTAAGCCACCAGAGAAGCCCTACCAAGCCATAGGGGCTTCTTATTCAAATTTGCTCTCATCTCAAAGTCTTCACTCATTCTGGTCTCCTCAACTAGCATCCTCTTACCTAACTGCTTTCCTGGCTCATACCTACTCATCTCTCATGTTTTGACTGTAGTGTCATTTCATCTCAAGTCCCTCCTTGGTTTCTAGATTTTAATTAGTTCTTCTTAGATGGAGGAGCCTGGTAGGTTACAGTCCATGGAGTCGCTAAGAGTCGGACATGACTAAGCGACTTCACTTTCACTTTTCACTTTCATGCATTGGAGAAGGAAATGGCAACCCACTCCAATATTCTTGCTTGGAGAATTCCAGGGACAGAGGAGCCTGTTGGGCTGCCATCTATGGGGTTGCACAGAGTTGGACACAACTGAAGCGACTTAGCAGCAGCAGCAGCATTCCCTTTGATACCACCTTGTTCTTTTTCCCTTATGGCACTTTCCATTATTTAAAATTGTACTTTATGTATTTATTTATTGTCACTCCAGCTCAACTTACAGCATATAACGATAGGAGCTATGTTCACTTCTATCTCCCCAGAGCATGCCACACTGCCTGAATCATAGGAGGTGCTTAGTGAATATTTTTCGGCAAACTCTAGGCTAAGTTGGTCACTTCCTATTTAGTATCTGACAAAATGTTTCTGTAGTGTTTCAGAGGTACTTTTTCTTTGTTCTTTTATAATATGTATTGCATTGTGTTGGGTTATCTGTTAAACTGATCTATCTCCCTTAATTAACGGTGAGTTCTCAAGGGTAAAGATATGTTTTATTTACCTTTACTGTCTCTGTGATTAGCACAGAGCCAAGAGTATAGCAAGGGGCCAATATTTGTAAGTTTTATGATAGCTAAACTGTAGAATTTAAGGAATTCTATTATTTAATGATACTCAGATAATAGTCTTATTTGTGCACATGTTTTATCCAGCCAACAGTCAGCCAGTGATGTCTCACACTTAATCTGGATGATCCTGGCAGGAGAGAAGAGAAAGAACCTCATGAATTCCAATGTTCAGAACATTCAGAAGGGAGTATCACTCAGAAGGGTAACTGTTGACCTACTTTTAAGTAAACTGTGCAGCAGTCCGTACATGTGATTCTAGAGTGTTCTGGTCTATAAGCTTCAGAAGCATCAGACCCTGCAGGGTAGCTTGTTATTTGCCTAGTGAAGATTTCCACTTTTCTGCTGTTGAAAGCACATGCCTGGGTTGTGATCAAGTCAGACTGGAGAAGAATCTGACCTTGTTTATTTCTCTTCTTAAAGCAGTGCTTTATTTTTCTTATTTTAATTCTGAGGTCTGATAGAATTGGAGGAGATGAGAAAAGGTGAAAATGAAAAACTGACAATACTTGGTCTCACTTCAATTTTGCAAGCACGTTATTTAGCAGCCACATGGAAAACAAAGAGAATTAGATGCAGTTCCACACTCTGTGGAGATTGTAGGGAACTTGAGGTGCAAAGAGTCCACAAATTGAAGTGTACAGTGAGGATCATAAGAGGAGGTTCCACAAAGACTGTGATGATTTGAGGGAGGTGAAATTCACATCTGATTGGGAACAGAACAAGTGTCATGGAATTTTTAAGCCAAGAGCTGAAGTTACTGAGGAACAAAGGGGCTGAGTCAGTCCCCTTATTTAAAACATTCTGCTGTTTTTGGTCTTAATAACACTTACAAAGGAGCCCACAAAATGGCCAAAGAGATGCCCCTCAGAAATAAGACTGAGGAGGAAATGGAGGATTGTGGCAGGGTTAATATTCACATTTTTCTGTCTTTTCTTTGTTAGACAAGAGGAATCTTTCACACTTGGGTTTCTTGATTCTTGGCTGCCTTTTCTTTTTCAAGATCTTGGAGACTTTTAAATTGTCCTACAGTGAACAAGTCCTTGATTACGCTTTGTCACCAAGTCCAACTCCAATTTTTAATTCTAAAGAAATGCAGTTGGAAGAGGATAATAGAGGCTATTTTGAAGATGAGTCAAAAATGGGCTTGTTACTATTGCTTTTGGGAGGAGAAGTCTGAAGAGACTTCACAAAGCTCATTTCCAGACCTTAGTTCCAAGCTGGACTCGATTCACTCCACTTCTTATTTTGCAGCTTTGTTTATGCCACCTAGTGAATATTCACACTTTAACTCTCACTTTTCCACCTACTCCTCATTGTGTCCTTATCACTGAAAAACCCCCATGATCCCAAGTGTCAAACGGAGGGAGAAGAGTCAACTCATCCAGACCTTGATCATATAACAATTCACTTAAATATGCTTATTAGGTATTGAATTAAAAATTTTATTTATTTTTTAGGATATTTTTTAAAGTGGGACATTTAAAAAATCTTTATTGAATTCGTTACAAAATTATTTCTGCTTTAGTTTTAGTTTTTTGGCCCCAAAGCACGTGGAACCTTAGTTTCCTGACCAGAAATAGAATTCACATCCCTTGCATTGGAAGGTCAAGTATTAACCCCTGGGCCATTAGAGAAGTCCCAGTATTAAGTCTTAATTTAGGCATGTGTTTGTTTGAAACTGGGATGCTCTTCAATCTGATCATGTTCAGATTAGGTTTTACCAATTTAATGATGACCATATGTTTTGACTGGTGGCTATAAGAGGACTTAGTGGTATAGATTTGACATGATTCATTAGTGTGATTAAGACTCGTCAGCAGAGTTTGTGTATCATGTAGCTAATGACTGTTTAGACTGGGCAAACATTCTCATTTACTGATAAACATGTTCTGCAATTTTTTTTTTTTTTTTTACAAATAACTCTTGATTTGTTGGAAATGAGTCTGAGTCACAGCCTATCTTATCTTTAGAATGCTATTGCAGCTCTGAAAGGATCAGCAAATAAAAGAGTAGAAGGAGCTATAAAAGGAAAATATGATATATTTGGTTACATTAAATAGAGTATGTAAAAATCATTATAATGATAAGGGGCTAATATCTAAAACATACAAATAACTCATAAAACTCAACAGTAAAAAAAGTAAACAACCTGATTAATAAAGGGGAGATCTGAATACACATTTTCGAACTCCGGGAGTTGGTGATGGACAGGGAGGCCTGGCGTGCTGCGGGGTCGCAAAGAGTCGGACACGACTGAGCGACTGAACTGAACTGAAAGAAGACATACAGATGATCAACAGGTACATAAAAAGATACTCTGTATCCTTAATCATCATAGAAATGCAAATAAAAACAATAATGAAGTGTCTCACCTATTCAAATGGCTATTATCAAAAAGACTAGAAATAACAAATGTTGGATGAGGGTGTGGAGAAAGGAGAAACTTGTGTGCTGCTGGTGGGAATGTAAATTGATGCAGCCATTGAAGAAAACAGTATAGAGATTCCTCAAAATGTTAAAAATAGGAATCCCATGTGACCCACCCTGGATATTTATCCAAAGAAAACAAAAACATTAATTTGAAAAGATGTATGCACCCACGTGTTCACTGCAGCATTATTTACAGTAGCCAAGATATGGAGACAAACTAAGAGTCCATCAATGGATAAATGAATAAAGAAATTGTAATATACAATGGAATATTATTCAGCTGCAAAAAGAATGAAATTTTGCCACTTACAACAACATGGATGGAGTTCAAGGGCATTATACTAAGTGAAATAAGCCAGACAGAAAAAAATATGATCTCTCTTATATATGAAATCTAAAAAATATTTTTTTTAAATAAAAAACCTTAAGTCCATAGACACAGAAAATAGATTGGAGGTTGCCAGAGACAGAGGGTGATGGGTGGGAAAAATCAATGAATTGTTGTTGCTTTTGTTTTACATAAAGTGAGTTAAAAATTATTATAGTCATAAATAAATTGGGACAACATTTATTGATTTTGAAAGTGGGATATTAATGGGTCTGACCTTTTTGCAAAGCAATATTCAGAGATTTAAATTTTTTCGTATCCTTAGACCTAGCAATTTTGTTCTTAGAATATGTATCAGAAACATAAACAGAAATGCATAAAAAGATTTATTAGCAAAAATGTTCATTGTCATTGCCCAAGAACAGACACCTAGAAACAGGAAAGATGTCTCAAATAAGAAGAGAATTAAATACATGTATACCCATATGTTGGAGGTATTTTGCATCTTTCTTTTCAAAGTCTTTGTTGAATCTATTTCAATGTTGCTTCTGTTTTATGCTTTGTTTTTTTCTAAGAGGCATATGGGGTCTTAGCAGGGAAATCCAAATTTGTATCTTTTGAAAATTAAATTTGAAGTTTTTTTTTTTAATGGGAAACAATCATGATGCAATATTATTAATGTATTTATTTACATATTTACATATAGTATTGTATCATGATTGCTTCCCATTTTATTAAAATGGTTAATACAGAAAACAACCACAAAAGTAACAACACAAAGCCAAGCTGGTGATATGACGAAAGGTTTAGTTCTATGGATAGATTGTATGTTCTTCTTTAATATGGTGTGCTCTCTTCACATTTTCCACAATAGAAGATAGTATGAATTTGGGGAAGAGAAAGAGAAACAAAGAAAGGACTGTAGTATATAGAGATATGAACGTGTGAAGAGTGTTAGCTGCTCAGTTGTGTCTGACTCTTTGCAACCCCCTGAATCCTAGCCCACAAGGCTCCTCTGTCCGTGGAATTCTCCAGGCAAGAATACTGGAGTGGGTTGCCATTCCCTTCCCCAGGGACTTTTAACCCATGTCTTCTGCTTTGCAGGTAGATTCTTTACTGTCTGAGCCATCAGGGAAACCCCAGTATAGAGGTATACAGAGGTAGAAAAACATTCTGAAAGCACTTGCTTCCTGGAGTGCCTCCTGAATTCACATTTTTAAGGCAGAAGTCTTCCCTGATATCCTGATTCTGGGTCTGGAGACTCTCCGGTGCATTGTCTCCAGTCTGCAGTCTGGAGCCAAATACCCAAGTCCTGGGGATTCAGGAGCCTCTGGCAGATTCATTCTACTGTTAAAATAAAACACAGCATGCCCCATTACAGTGTAGGTTTGAAGTTAAATTCCTAAATTTTCATGGATCAGAGTTTTTGTCTCCAGTATTAGTGGTTGGACTAGAAGGCAAGGTGAGAGGAGGTGCAATTCCTATGTGTTGCAGAGTAATATTTTGTGATAAAAATCTCTCTACACTCGGCTAGATGCAGAGTTTCTAAGCAGAAATCTTAAAATCCAGGAAGTAGAGGCAAGCTAAATAATCCAAGACAATTGGATTTTAATTTTTTTCTTTCTCACTTTCAGGCCCCTTATTATTTATTAAGACTGCTACTTTCCAGATTTTGCTTCACACCATCATCTTAATGGAAGAGGTTTCTATTAATACCACGAAGGCAACTTTATAGTCTAATTTGTGTCCTGTTATATACAGAAGAAAAATTTAAAGTTCATAACATTAATTAGATGACATATATTTTTTCTCTTTCATTTCTTTTAATATAAACAAAGGTTTCCTTCAGCAATGTTTAAACTAAGTTTCAAGGTGTGTAGAAAATGTGGTTTTTGTAGAGAAAATGGTGGAAAAGTTATACTTTCCTATATTTAAAGATGAAAAAATAGAAAGAGCAAGTTTTAATGAAATTTCACAGCAAAATTTTTCTTGGTCTTAACACTGATCATGGAAAATACCCTGTAAGTATTTTTTCAATGCTGTGAAGTGAAAAAACAAAGTTTGGATTTTAAGAAAGTTTAAAAATAGAGTGTGTACTACCAGGGAGGTCTGTCAAGTAACCAAGTAACTGATGATGTTCAGAAAGACTATTAACAGTATAAAAAGATAGAGAATCCTTTCTCCTTTTTCCTTTCCTGTAGGTAGACTAGTGTCTAATACAAGTGGATAGCAAATTATAAATTATGAATAGTGGCAAGACTTGTGACTTATAATAACCCTGTTGTGACAACATAGTAATATAATAGTGTTTGCGCTGTTTAATACAGAGGGGACACAAAATAAAAACGTTCTCAGTCTTAGAGGTTTTAGTTAGTATTAAGGATACCGAGCCACTTTACTGTGGGATGTGTCACTGGGGTCCATGTGTGCTTGGATAAGAAGAGAAAGAGGCTTTCTGCTTAGGATAAGCCATCTTCCTCTTTTCTCCTCCCAAGTGGTTTATTGATAATGGCTTTATCTCAGAAGCAGGGGCCAAATGGAAAAAGGACAAAACGATCCCCAGAGAAGAAAAATGTTCTGTTAGGAATTACATAAACAAGTTTTAAAAATAACTAAAAGTGATTTGTCATTAAAGATTTGCTTTCCACTTCAGATTTTACAGTCTGAATGATTTTTACAATTTTCAGCTAGAGGAAAACATTTTTTATTTTTAAACCTCTCTGGTCCTCCTTGGCTCAGGTATGGCTGAATTCCAAAGCTGCTTGAAGAGAAGGAAAGGATTAACTTTGGAATGGTGAATTCACTGTAGTTTATATTTGTGAATGTAGAGATCCACCAGCTCGCAGGAAAGAGAAGAAGCAAGCAGTCAAATGTTAGGCCTATATGAAACCAAACATCAGGCTATTTGGATACATTTAGACTTTGGACGCTTGGCAATGTACAGGCAAAATATTCCTATGTTTTCTTCTTACTCTCGATATTTTAATATACCAGGAACCTGGGCTTAAAATCCTAAACATTAAGAGGTTTGTGGGTATTTTAATTTGAAGAAGAAAAACTTTTGATTGAAAAATGCCATCCCAAATAACAAAAACCAGAATATCATCACCGTATGTAAACTCAAATATCACAGGGAAAAATAAGACATTAAGAAATCATCACATTGATTTGTGCTTCTGCCTAAAATAGCATAACACAATTTGAATGTATCTTTCAACCCGAAAGTAACTAAAACACCCGACATAATACATTAAAAAACAGTTTCAAGACATCATGCTTTGAGCAGTGGACAGTGTCCCCTGAAAGAGAGGAAACCAAACAGGAGGAGGGAGGGAGACCCAGGTGGGGCTTGAAGTCTAGGGAGGTTAGGCTGACTAGAGTGCATAGAGCTGAGTCATGGAGAGGATAGAATTGTACAGAGTAGGAACAGAAGAAATACGCAGAGGATCCCCTTGAAGTCTTCAGCTGAGTGTTAGGAAGCACAGGCATGTGAGGAAACTACCGGAAGCAGAGAAAGAACTGCCCATAGGAATTAGAGGAAACAATCTCGAGTTCACACAGGGCTGGAAAGAAGTCTAATTTCATCCAGGCAGAGTAGAAAGCTTCATGTTGAATAGATTACTCATGAGAATTTTGCCTCAGTAGTGGGGAAATGTTAATCATGTTCTAAATGCCACTCTGCAGGCTAAAGGGCTCACAAACAAAACCTGTAAAAATCAAAATTATTTCCAGGTAACACACCCAATCCCACAATGAAACTCCAGAGTGTTTATAAGACCATAAAAAATATACAACACCCAACAATGTAAAACTCCTCATTAGTTAAAAATTAGCAGGTATACACATTTACCAGGCACTTTTCATCTAGAGAAACAGACCCCATGATGGGGAGGAAAGTCAATCAATCATAACTGACCCAGGAATGACACCAATAATTGAACTAGTAGACAAGGACATGAAAACAGTTATATAACTGTTTTCCATTTATTCAGAAAGCTAGAGGAAAGACTGATGATGTTAAGGAGAGATGTGGAAAATATAAATAAGAATCAAACCACCCACAGATATGAAAACTAAAACATTTGAGGCATAAAATAAACCAGAGTGGATTAAAGGTAGCTAACACATGCAGAAAAAAAAAAAAGATTAACAAGCTTGAAGACATAAACAATGTAAATGTATTTATACATAAATATATAAATATTCAGCAGAAATATAAAAGATAAAAATATATGAAGATAGCATCTCTGAGCTGTGGGGTGTCTTGAAGTAGACTGCTGAAGGTATAATTGCAGTTCCTAGAAGAGAAGAAGTGGGATCAATGAAAAAGTATTTGAAGATATCATGGTCAATATTTTTCCAAATTTGATTAAAACTACAAAGCTACACATCCCCAAACTCAGGAAGCTCAATCATGAATCAAACTACTTAAAGCTAGTGAGAAAAACGAAATCTAAAAATCAGCTAGAGGAAAAATGACAAATTGTGAACAGAGGAACAAAGATGTGGGTAGCAACACATTTCTCCTGGGGTAAAGAATGTAAACTAGAAGACAGTAGAGCAACACCTTTAAAGTATGCAAAACAAAACAACAAAGCAAAAACCAAACAAAACTAAACCTGTCAGCAAACGATTCATACCAGCACAAATATCTTCAAAATAAAGCCGAGGAAGAGGCAGCCCGGACATGAGATCACTCTTACTAGGATGGTATAAGGCTGTGCCTTACAAATGTACCACATGGTAAATCCTGCGGCAGGATGCTGCTAGAGGGAGAGACCAGACATGGTAAGGACACTAAAGGGTGTAGTTAACATAAGACTGACCATTTACCTAGGCATCCTTACTCTTCTTTCCTGTGAAAAGTTCTGAGGGTCTTTCTGTCTTCCCGTGTCTCCAGATGCAGCTACCATACCTGCCACCATGCAGTCGTTTGCAAGTGTGGAATATTTCTTTAAGATGCTCAGCACTTTTCTGGCTCCACCCAAGAAAAAATACTCAGAAATTTTCTACTTTTTGGGTTTAAGTTCATATTAGTGTTTCTATTATTTTCCCTTATTCCCACCCAGGGCTCTATTCTTGGAGTGGAAAAGGTACAGGTTTTCTACATTCTGCCTAACTCTTTTATTTTCTTTGAGAATTTCCTGCTTGTCTCCTCTAGTCCACAGAAGTTCTATATATTGTCTCTGAGGTAGGAAGCTCTGGCTAGCTAAGTATTCCAGCAAATCCATTTTTTTTTTTTTTTTTAAATGCAGGAACTGAATTGCCAGGAGCTTAAAAGCCACAAATGAAGTTCAGTTCAGTTGCTCAGTCATGTCCGACTCTTTGCGACCCCATGAATCGCAGCACACCAGGCCTCCCTGTCCATCACCAACTCAAAGAGTTCACTCAAACTCACGTCCATCGAGTCGGTGATGCCATCCAGCCATCTCATCCTCTGTCGTCCCCTTCTCCTCCTGCCCCCAATCCCTCCCAGCATCTTTTCCAATGAGTCAACTCTTCACATGAGGTGGCCAAAGTACTGGAGTTTCAGCTTTAGCATCATTTCTTCCAAAGAAATCCCAGGGCCGATCTCCTTCAGAATGCACTGGTTGGATCTCCTAGCAGTCCAAGGGACTCTCAGGAGTCTCTCCAACACCACAGTTCAAAAGCATCAATTCTTTGGTGCTCAGCTTTCTTCACAGTCCAACTCTCACATCCATAAATGAAGTTAACTTGGTTTTATTAACATCTCTCCCATTGAATCTCTTCACAGATAGCATGTAAGGAACAAATACCACACGTACTCAAATTATCATCCTGTTATTATTGCAAATATTTCTTCTGTCATATTGCTTATGTTTAACTTTCTGTTATTAGCTAGCTGAAAGTCTGAATAGTACTCTGTGTGTATGTGTGTGTGTGTGTGTGTGTGTGTGTGTGTGTGTGNTCTTCACAGATAGCATGTAAGGAACAAATACCACACGTACTCAAATTATCATCCTGTTATTATTGCAAATATTTCTTCTGTCATATTGCTTATGTTTAACTTTCTGTTATTAGCTAGCTGAAAGTCTGAATAGTACTCTGTGTGTATGTGTGTGTGTGTGTGTGTGTGTGTGTGTGTGTGTGTGGTGCATGTGTGCACATCCACAATGAGTAACTGAAGGGAAGAAGGGTAACACTCAAGACAAATTTAGATGATTTGTCACTTAAACATTTCTCAAGGGCTGTCTCTGATTATGACATTCAGAACCTTCTCTAGTGCTTCTCGTGGTCTAGAGACTATTATTCATGTTGGGTGATTATAGTCCTGGCAGGAAGTTTGCTGGGGAAAAATCTACTGAATCACTTTTTGGACTAAACAGACAAATCAGTCAAAAAAGTTAACCTAAGTGTTAACAGCATGCATTTGAGCCTTACAGAAGTGTTACCAAAAGCTCCCCAGGAGAAAAGTCACAGGGGTTTACCAAGCTGTGCTTAAGATGAAAAAAATAAGTAAATGGCTGAATTTTTAATTTCATCTAATTGCTTCTTCATTGTCATACATATTGTAAATTGGATCCTAATAGTTACAGTACAAATTTGAAAGTGGCTCTTTTTCTATCAATAATTATTTTGATAGAAATCTTGCTAATATTATAGAGATACAGCCATATTGTATTAATAGCAGCTAACCTTTTCCATATTTCATCCATTTCAAGATGCTATCACCTTTCAGATAGACTATTAGTTTGTGTACTAAAAGAAAAAATGCTGTCAATTAAACTATAAGTAATGCTGTCATAGAAATTTTAAAAAGTTTTGTTGAAAGCCCTTTTAGACTTATATAAACATAGACTTTTATCATTTATCACTTTACAGAATACATTAAAATGAAAATGCAAGAGAAATTAACTATGTCTTTCCTTTCTCCCTCCCAACCTCCTCCTTTTTTCCATTCTTCCTTTTTGTCTTCATTGATCATACAGCTCTGGAATTTAAATTCAAAAGTAGAAGGAAAAATTTTACAAATTCTTGTTCAATACTGTGTAAAATAAGAATTGGTCTTGTTAGTGTCTCATTTCTTTAAGATTCCTTTACCTCTTTCAGGTATCAATTTTTCCTCTCTTTAATTCTGTTGCTTGGTGTGTGATAGATGATCTCTTTGTAGATATGCAGGCAAGAAAATTTTAATGGCTTCATTTACCTGTGGGTATGTTACTTTCTGAGGTCCTGTTAAACACGTGATTGTTGCTTTGCAAGAAAATACGGAATTTTAGTAATTTTTCAACAGTGATATTTGCGTCCCTAATATCAAATGTCTCAATACTCTTTTCCTGTGGTCTCAGGCATACATAATAATTTTTGTTTCCATGTGAAATCATGTAATCTTTTAAAAAACATCTAAAATACCAATCACAGTGAGTGTGCATGGAAACAGCTGTGCAAATGCAGCAACTGAAGTGACAAGGATGTGTGCATCTACTGTTGACGTCATGCAAGCACAGAGAATGACGCTTACCTCAAAATGCTGCCTGGTTAATGGCGATTATAAGCTCTCTTGTTTGGGGTTGGTCTCTGTCTATCAATAGTCAGACTATTGTTACTGGAACAGGGCCCCTTCCAGACCCTGAGAATCTGCTCTTGTCTACCCTCAGGAAGGAATTGTCTGAGAAGACACATGTGCTGACAAAGCAAAAGATTTTATTGGGAAGGAGAGCCCAGGAGGAGAGCAGTAGGGTAAGGGAACCCAGGAGAACTGCTCTGCCATGTGGCTTGCAGTCACAGGTTTTAAGTTCACGGTGTCCCAGACAGTCATCTTGCTTGTGCCGGTATTTGGTCTGACTCAGGTCCTTTTTGGCAGCGCTCACGTGTCTCAACCCACATTCTAGCGCAAGAAGTTTTGAGAAGTTGGCCGTTACTATGGGCTGATATCTCTTCCTTCCTTTTGACCCCACCTGAATCCCCCCAGTTAGTTTGCTGATGGCAACACCATGTCTCTTATTGGAATCTCCTGTTGTGAGATAATTCATGCAAGTGATTGTTATCTTCCTGGCCAAGGTGGTCCGTTTCAGTGAAGGGTTCCCTAACGCTATCAACTAGCAATGACTGGGGGCACTTACCTAACTTACCAGACTACTGTACTTGTGCTGAGGCCCCTACAGACATTTCACCAGCCAGACCCCATGTATGACAGAGAAAGAGAGAGAAAAAGAGATTGAACCTGGGGCTCTGCCTTTATTGGGATCAAGGGTGGTGTGCCTAGGTTTTTGAGGTTTTATTCTTTATTGGCGAATTTAAAACATAAGGGTGGGACTTAAAGCACAAGAAGGGAAAGCTAGATCAATCCATCAATTATCTAGGTCGACCAGGGCTTTCTAAAAGGGAAACTTCATGGGTGGAGCTGCCTGACTCTTTATCTAGTTGTATAGCTGACAGTGTTTTTATTCCAGGTGGATGTCTTTGAAATGATTATCTTGGTGATCAGAAATTCAATGTCAGGCACTTATAATACACAAAAGCTAACTGTCAGACATGTTCACAATTATTAGATAACACTTCCTAATTTCAGAGATGTTAAGTGCTACAAAAAAAGTGCATCTTAGAACCAAAATAGTGCAGCATCAATAGCATTTATCATTGGCTAAGTGCTTTATATACTTTATTTAATCCTTACAGCAGTCATAGAAAATAAGTGTGATTATTTTTCATCTCTACCTTGCAGATGAGGAAATTGAGGCTCATAAAGGTAAACATGAGGGCTTCCCCGATGACTTAGCAGGCAAAGAATCTGCCTGCAACACAGGAGATGCAGGAGACAGGGTTTGATTCTTGGGTCAAGAAGATCCCCTGGAGGAGGAAATGGCAACCCACTCCAGTATTCTTCCCTGAAAAAAATCCCGTGGGCAGAGGAGCCTGGCAGGCTACAATCCAAAGAGTCTCAAAGAGTCGGACACAACTGAGCATGCACACAAGAACAAAAACGTTAAGCAATTTGCTCAAGGTCATATGAGTAGTAAATTGAGGAGCTGAGATTTTAACTCAGATTTCTGTTACAAGGATCTACCCTTCTTACCATGTGCTCACTTTCCTTTGGGGCTGGAATGAGTGAGTCCCAGGCAGCCTGAAAAATAGTGTGGCTCTCCAAAACCACTTTGACATGATCTTTGTTTTAAATTATCTGTTTGCTCTCAAAGTAAACTTGCTTGTATAGTTTAGAATAGGTGTTCACTGTACGTTTAGAGAATGAATGAGAGCTCTTTAAGTATGTTCTGAGTATAAAATATCCATTATATGCCAACATTATGCTACAGGAAAATAAAACTTTTTGAGAAAAGTCTGGTAATAGAAATTTACTTTTGTAAGGATGCATGCAAAAATCCAGGTAGTTTTGACATCCCAGATGTCAGAGTGTTATCCATTATCAGTATATTAAAATACAGCAAGTATCACTCAAAAGCTACTACTTTCAATAAATACAGACTGTTTTTGTAATCAAGCTTATCGTGAATGTACTTGTTTCTGTTTGTCTGTTACATTAAAGGCAAGGAACAGCAGTGGCCACAGGACTGGAAAAGGTCAGTTTTTATTCCAATCCCAAAGAAAGGCAATGCCAAAGAATGATCAAACTGCTGCACAATTGCACTCATCTCACATGCTAGTAAGGTAATGCTCAAAATTCTCCAAGCCGGGCTTCAGCAATTCGTGAACTGTGAACTTCCAGATGTTCAAGCTGGTTTTAGAAAAGGCGGAAGAACGAGAGATCAAATTGTCAACATCTGCTGGATCATCGAAAAAGCAAGAGAGTTCCAGAAAAACATCTATTTCTGTTTTATTGACTATAACAAAGCCTTTGACTGTGTGGATCACATTAAACTGTGGAAAATTCTGAAAGAGATGGGAATACCAGACCACCTAACCTGCCTCTTGAGAAACCTATATGCAGATCAGAAAGCAACAATTAGAACTGGACATGGANCATGAACTTCCAGATGTTCAAGCTAGATTTAGAAAAGGCAGAGGAACCAGAGATCAAATTGTCAACATCTGCTGGATCATCAAAAAAGCGCGAGCATTCCAGAAAAGCATCTACTTCTGCTTCATTAACTATGCTAAAGCCTTGACTGTGTGGATCACAACAAACTGTGGAAAATTCTTCAAGAGATGGGAATAGCAGACCACCTAACCTGCCTCTTGAGAGACCTGTATGCAGTTCATTAAGCAATAGTTAGAACTGGACATGGAACAACAGACTGGTTTCTAATTGGGAAATGAGTACGTTAAGGCTGTACATTGTCACCCTGCTTATTTAACTTATATGCAGAGTACATCATGAGAAACGCTGGGCAGGATGAAGCACAAGATGGAATCAAGATTGCCGAGAGAAATATCAATAACCTCAGATATGCAGATGACACCACCCTTATGGCAGAAAGTGAAGAGGAACTAAAGAGCCTCTTGATAAAAGTGAAAGAGAGTGAAAAAGTTGGCTTAAAGCTCAACATTCAGAAAACTAAGATCATGGTATCTGGTTCCATCACTTCATGGTAAATAGATGGGAAACAGTAGAAACAGTGACAGACTATTTTGGGGGGGCTCAAAAAATCACTGCAGATAGACTGTAGCCATGAAATTAAAAAACACTTTTTCCTTAGAAGAAAAGTTATGACCAACCTAGATAGCATATTGAAAAACAGAGACATTACTTTGTCAGCAAAGGTTCATCTAGTCAAAGCCATGGTTTTTCCAGTGGTCATGTGTGGATTTGAGAATTGGACTGTAAGAAAGCTGAGCACTGAAGAATTGATACTTCTGAACTGTGGTGTCGGAGAAGACTCTTGAGAGTCCCTTGGCCTGCAAGGAGATCCAATCAGTCCATCCTAAAGGAAATCAGTCCTGAATATTCATTGGAAGGGCTGACACTGAAGCTGAAACTCCAATACTTTGTCTACCCAATGCAAAGAACTAACTCATTGGAAAAAAGCCTGAGATGGGAAAGACTGAAGGCAGGAGAAGGAAACGACAGAGGATGAGATGGTTGGAATGGCATCACCAACGTGATGGACATTGTCTGGAAGCATTTAATGGGAGGCTTCCTGTGTGCTGTTTTGGATCTGTCAGGAATTCTCTGTTCCTTATTAATTCCTGAATATTCTCCCAGTGGCTGAGGAATACAGGCATTTCCTTCGTTAGTTTTTCTATATGGTGATAAGTACCCTCTTCCTTTTTATGAACCATATGGTAAAAGTGATTATTTACAACCCTCTCTCTTTCATATGGATGACCTCATGTCTCCTTGATGACTTGTAAGTTTTGATTTTATCTCTGCTGAAAATAGCTATCTTGTAAGACAGTATAAATACCTACACAATGTTGAATAAAACACCTTTGCTCCATCAGAGCTTTGGTCCCTGTGTCTTTCTTTCTCTTTCTTTTTCTCTCTCTCAGGCTATTTCTTTTGGAGCACAGAGACTCTCTGAGTTCACTTTCCTGCCCGGGCTTCTAAGACCCTCTCGAGAAGGCTCTCTGCGCCTTCACCCCATTGAGAGGGCGCCTGAGGCCTCTGTGAACAGAGCAAGCCCCATGTCATGGACTTTATTGGCTTTCTGTGTAAACCAAGGAATATCTGCCTCTTTCTCTCTCCTTTACTTTCTTATCAGTCCACTCCAGACCACCAGGTTCCAGTCCATTAAAGGACCTCAACAGGACATGAGTTTGAGTATGCTCTGGGAGTTGGTGATGGACAGGGAAGCCTGGCGTGCTGCAGTCCATGGGGTCGCAAGGAGTAGGACGTGACTGAGCAACTTGACTGAGGATGAGCTCAAAATTTTGCTTTTACTTTCTTTTTCAAATAATTGTATTTTTTAGGCATATTAAAGGTAGTATGAGTAAACTATGAAAATACAGAAATGCTTTAAAAAGTCTTTGATCCCACTTCATACTCACTGATAATATTTTGGTAAGAGTAACCAGCAGTCAGAGTGTATGCTTGGACCCTAAATAACACTTAAGTCTTGTGGGAGTTTTACAGAGTAAGCATTAATGTTTACTTTGAGAATGTGAGTGCTTCTCCCAACTTTTCCCTCTTAATTCCTCAGATGAACTATTTCCTAACCTTCTTTATAGAGGAGCCTTAAAAATGGTGCATGTTCGTTGTCGCCAGCATTCCTGACTGGTGAGCAGATAAATAGATCATCCTGTCATCCCTGCACCTGCAGGAGATGGTCCTCTCTAACGTGCTTTGCCAGAGTGTAGTGGACGCATCTGCTTTACAAGTTAACCGGCAGAATTTGTTTATAAACCCGCTGAAGAGCTAAATGAAGCAAACTGCATTATCGTGGTTGCTAATTACATTTCATTTCAGCTGAAAGCTTATTACAGATCCAGCCTGAAAACCTGACTTTTTAATTTTGTTTACATCCACTTCTGCTTTTACTTCAGACCCTGGAAGATGTTTTCTTTCTCAAAAAAAAAAAAAAAAAACTGAAAAGGAGAAATAAAGCAGTTAACTGGAGGAGGCTGTGGTTACTGATTCATATCCTCTCAACCATGTTTGTGAATAAGAAAAGGCCTTTATTTCTGCAATAAATTGGTATTATTATTACTGTTTGTATTAATGGACTACTCAGACATCCAGAATGCACAGATATATTTCACTTTCTTTTAACTCATCATTTCCGGAATAAAGGTTACATTTCTTATAGATGTAGCAACATGACCGTTAAGGGCAAAACAAATTGGTAACCCCAAACCACACATATCTGAACAAGCCACATTTTTAACACTGTCATGTCAGCTGAGGTGTGCTCTCTTTTTTTCATCAAAACGAAATTTTGCCAACATTCCATTAACTGCTAGCTTGCTGTATATTCAGGAACGGCAGGACCTGTGCCAACCTCAGCTCCACTGCTAGTTCATCTTTCCGTATTTCCCCTAAAAAGCAGTTTCTCCCTCCACCATCTCCACTGATCCACAAAAGTTAAAGATTATCATTACCCACCACCTTCTAGAATAGCCACCTACAATGTCACCATACTTACAGTGACCCTGAATCCCTAGGCTATTGAGATTGCTACTGGCATATCTCCTTTAATTCTGTTTAACTTTATTGTACATGACAGATAATTGTGTTTTTTTTTTAAATAAAGGATAGTGGCAACCCTGCATTGAGCAAGTCTTTTGGCAGCATTTTCTCCAACAGCATTTGCTCACTCTGTGTCTCATTTTGGTAATTCTCAACAGAGAAAGCAATGGCAACCCACTCTAGTACTCTTGCCTGAAAAATCCCATGGACGGAGGAGCCTCGTGGGCTGCAGTCCACGGGGTTGCTGAGGATTGGACACAACTGAGCGACTTCACTTTCACTTTTCACTTTCATGCATTGGAGAAAGCAATGGCAACCCACTCCAGTACTCTTGCTTGGAAAATCCCATGGATGGAGGAGCCTGGTGGGCTGCAGTCCATGCGGTTGCTGAGGGTCGGACATGACAGAGCGACTTCACTGTTGCTTGTCACTTTCATGCATTGGAGAAGGAAATGGCAGCCCACTGCAGTGTTCTTGCCTGGAGAATCCCAGGGATGGGGGAGCCTGGTGGGCTGCTGTCTATGGGGTCGCACAGAGTCGGACACGACTGAAGTGACTTAGCAGCAGCAGCAGCATAATATTTTAAACATTTTCGTTAATATTATATTTGCTATGGTGACCTGCGATCCATGATTGCAAAAAGATTATGATTTGCTAAAGGCTCAGAATGGTTAGCATTTTTTAGCAATAAACTATTTTTAATTAAGGTATACACATTTCTTAGACATGATACAATTGTACACTCAATAGACTATAGGGTGGTGTAAATATAACTTGCATAAGTACTAGGAAACTAAAAAATGTGTGTGATTTGCTCTATTGTAATATCTGCTTTATTGCAGTCGTCTGAAACTGAATCTGCAATTATCTCCGAGGTATGCCTGTATGCTCATTAACAATTTTCTGCCTAATAAAATTAGACTTCCCCACGTTTGTGTATTTTGGTTACTTCCTCCTTAGCTTCTCCATTCCACCATGCCTATAGATGCTACCTTAGATTATCACATCTTTACAGTGGTGACAGACACATCAGGTCCTGAATTTTGGGGATATGAATGACAAAGGCCTTTTCAAATTTTCTTCATATATCTCCCTTGACAGCATTTTTAACAGTTTGTGAGGATTACTTCCAGAGGCTCATAGGTTCAAAATTATTTTCATAAAAACACTAAGGCATCTTCTGCCTTTTTTACATTGCTGACCTTTGAACTGATGGTATAAAAGCAATGGTGGATACAAGTTCTCTGCCTTGGTCCAAATAGAAGCAATGGCACCAAATTGCTGCTGCTGCTGCTAAGTCGCTTCAGTCGTGTCCCACTCTGTGCAACCCCATAGACGGCAGCCNTTCTAGCACATAGAATAGACAATGGCACATTGTTGACAAACCCCCATCTGTCCAGAGAATGAAACAATGCTGGAAATCTGAGCTTGCAAGTATTTCACTTTGGAAATTGTTCTGTCCCCTCTGTGCACAGCTAATTTTAGATCTTGGGCCCTGATCTGGTGTTTTGGGGTCTGCATGTATTTGAACTGAATCCCCAGGGTTACCTCATCCATGTATTCTCACTAGCCATTGAATCATTCCCAGGAAGAACAGGAAATCTGGCACTGCTTTTGATGACACATTAATGATGTGATGTCTGGTTTCTATTAANAGCTAATTTTAGATCTTGGGCCCTGATCTGGTGTTTTGGGGTCTGCATGTATTTGAACTGAATCCCCAGGGTTACCTCATCCATGTATTCTCACTAGCCATTGAATCATTCCCAGGAAGAACAGGAAATCTGGCACTGCTTTTGATGACACATTAATGATGTGATGTCTGGTTTCTATTAAAAATCTAAAAGCTAAAGTTTTGAGGCTAGAAACAAAAGTATAGACAGTGTCATACAAAATCTTTAATATATTGCTTAACATGCTAGATGACCAGACTGGTGGACTCCATTGGACAATGACATAAGAGGCCTAGTTAAGGATGGAATATATGAATACTACAGGAAAACACAGCCTTCTTTCATTTTTGTCTTTTTGGATTTTCTGTGAAATAGTCCCAGTGGAGTTAGCTAGAAAGGTGGTAACCACCCATTTCAACACAAAGTAGTTTCCTAGTAGAGTGTCACGTATCTCTTTAGTTCAGAGATTTAAAGTAAAATAGACTCATTTGCTTAAATTTTGCTCACATGTGTGATACATCCAAATTTGCCACATGTAAGAGGTGTGGCTTGTCCCCCATATAGATTCAGGACTTAGTTGTATTTATGTTATGATTTGAACTAGGTCCCAAGGATTTCTATATTTTAAAAATGTAAATAAGTATATTATCTAACAAACAGTAAGTGCCTACTCTGTGCCAGACTCTGTATGAGATTTTGGAAAAAGAAATAAAGAAGATTAGAGTTTTGATTTCAAGGAGAGACAAACATATAACTTGCAAAAGCAATTCAGTGTAAGAAGAGCTGTGATGGGGGAGGTACAGTAACGTGCATGTGTGCACGCTCAGTCACTCAGATGTGTCTGACACTTTGTGACCCCATGGGCTGTAGCTCACCAGGCTCCTCCGTCCACGGGATTTTTCAGGCAAGAGTACTGGAGTGGGTTGCCAAGCCCTCCTCCAGGGGATCTTCTCTAACCAGAGATTGAAACTGTATCTCCTTTACCACTGAGCCAACTCGGAAGCCCATGCAATAATAGGACACTTAACCAAATGGGAAAAGAGTAACAGATGCCTTTAGGAAGAGGGGATAGTGGTCAGAATCCAGGTGTTCACTGTTGGATCATTCATTGTTTCATGGCTCAGGAAGTAGAAATGTTTAACATGAAATATACCACATGGGCAGTTGTTATGAACTGAAGGTTTGTGTCCTCCCCTGAAAGTATATATGTTGAAATCATACCACCAAAGTGATGTTCAAGAATGGGGTCTCTGGGAGGTAATTAAGTGATGAGGGTGGAGTCCTCACGAGTAGAATTCAGTTCAGTTCAGTTCAGTCGCTCAGTCGTGTCCGACTCTTTGCAACCCCATGATCTGCAGCACGCCAGGCCTCCCTGTCCATCATCAACTCCTGGAGTCTACCCAAACCCATGTCCATTGAGTTGATGATCCCATCCAATAATCTCATCCTCTGTCATCCCCTTCTCCTCCTGCCCCCAATGCCTCCCAGCATCAGGGTCATNTTGCAACCCCATGATCTGCAGCACGCCAGGCCTCCCTGTCCATCATCAACTCCTGGAGTCTACCCAAACCCATGTCCATTGAGTTGATGATCCCATCCAATAATCTCATCCTCTGTCATCCCCTTCTCCTCCTGCCCCCAATCCCTCCCAGCATCAGGGTCATTTCAAATGAGTCAGCTGTTCGCATCAGGTGGCCAAAGTATTGGAGTTTCAGCTTCAACATCAGTCCTTCCAATGAACACCCAGGACTGATCTCCTTTAGGATGGACTGGTTGGATCTCCTTGCAGTCCAAGGGACTCTTATGAGTCTTCTCCAACACCACAGTTCAAAAGCATCAGTTCTTCAGCACTCAGCTTTCTTTAGAATCCAACTCACATCCATACGTGACCACTGGAAAAGCCATAGCCTTGACTAGATGGACCTTTGCTGACAAAAAGTAATGTCTTTGCTTTCTAATATGCTGTCTAGGTTGGTCATAGCTTTCCTTCCAAGGAGTAAGTCTTTTAATTTCATGGCTGCAATCCCCATCTGCAGTGATTTTGGAGCCCAGAAAAATAAAGTCAGCCACTGTTTCCACTGTTTCCCCATCTATTTGCCATTAAGTGAGCGGGATTAGTGCCCTTATAAAAAAGACCCCACAGAACTCTGTAGCCCTCTCTCAGCCATGTGAAGAGATGGCCATCTATGAACCAGGAAGAGTGTCCTCATCAGACACTGAAGCTTCCAGTGCTTGATCTTAGAGTTCTCCACCTCCAGAACTGTGAAAAATAAATACAAGAGAGAGAACAGAGGTGTCATGAGGTCACACATGTAGGAGTATTATTTTTGTCAAGAGGAAAGGAGAAATATTAATATCTATACAATAATATTTAACACCAGTAGTCCTACCATGTCCCAGGAAGAGTTCTAAGAACTTTACATGAACCATCTCATTTAATCCTATAATAAACCTAAAGAAAATGTCACTCACTTGTGTTCGACTCTTTGTGACCCTATGGACTATACAGTCTGTGGAATTCTCCAGGTCAGAGTACTGGAGTGGTAGGTAGCTTTTCTCTTCTCCAGGGGATCTTCCCAACCCAGGGATTGAATCCAGTTCTCCTGCATTACAGGTGGACTTTTTATCAGCTGAGCCACAAGGGAAGCCAATTAACCTAAAAGATAAGTATTATCTTGAGAATGAAAGTCTTCTGGAGAAATATAGGAAAAAGTTGCAGACCAAGTGCTCCATTGTGGAAGACAGAGCAAGGGGTAAAAATGGGAAGAGCTCCAGAGGAATCATCTAAGAAAGTGTCATGCCCAGAGCAGGTATTTCTTGGACTAGAACCTTAGGCAGCATAAAGATATAAAGATGCTGATGTCTTAGAAGAACTAGCTGGAAGGGGTGATGCACACAGAAGGGCCAGATGTGTAGTTAACTTTTTATGAAAGTCTGTTTCAAAATCTGGCACTCAACAGTTTAAGTGGTCTATTCTCAGATTTTTGCTTCCTAAGGAAAATAACTTTTTCTTTCTTATGGATAGAAACAGATAAAATATAATCATAACTGCTAATTTTTTAGAGCAATTGCTGGGTGCTGGAACTGTTTCAAGCACTTCTCATACATGATTTCTTTTAAGTCGAGTAAAAACTGTATGAAGGGTGAGCTGTAACTGACCCCATTTTACAGATGAGAAAACAGAATTAGGGAGATTAAGGAACTTATCCAAGGTTCACATCTCTTAGTAAGTGATTGAGCTGACATTACAACTCCAGCAGTCTGATTCCAGAGCCTATAGTCTTCATTCTAAACCTAGGAAAGTGTTATATTATAACTCAAGACAAAACATTTCAGCTATGGTGGAAAAATCAAAGAAGTAAATTGTAGCAAGATGTGTCCTTTCAAAATTAAAATATGGTTTAAGTATTTAAAGTTTTTTCTGCTATGAGGCATCACAGATGTCTGATAAATGTGCGCCGTTTCAGGCAGAGATTGGAATCTATACAACAGTAGCTTTGAATCCTCTGCTGTGGTTTTCTGCAGCTGTGAGTTTTCCACAGATGTAGTTTTGGGTTATCTTGTCACTAGATTCTTGGTGTTAGAGCCTTCAGAATGCTAATATTCTTCTCAATTTTTCTTCATTTCCTGAAGACTTGATGACCTCTGAATCATCTAAAGTTTTGACTGGCGGTGTGCCCTTTGTTGTGCTAAAATCTTGCTCCTGAGGCTATGTTTCCCTTGTTTCAATTGCCTCCTTCATTTTTCGAAGTTATTTTCATCTTGAGAGGAAAAAAAAGAACATCTAGTTTTTGGTGATTTTGTTGATTTTTTTCATTGGAAGAAATCTGCAAAAATGATTTCAAAACTTTCGCAGTGGCAGCAAACAGTCTGGGAGGTGTTTAAATGCAATGGAAAAATAAGACATTCATGAGGAAGGGGTTTTCGGGGAATTTGCACAGAAATAAATAAATAAATGAATGAAAAGGTTCAAACTGTTGAAAAGGCAGCGTTGTCTGCCAAAGTGACCATTCGGGTCTATTTACACTGACTCTTCTTTTCCAGGAGCTCAGGCTCCAAAGGTTTTGAGTTGCTGACAGCAGGTAAATGCAGAATAACTGGGCAGCAGAGTAGAGCAAGCAGGGACCAGGGACGTGGGCAAGCTGACCTGGGGCAAGTTTTTTAGTCTGTTTTCTCGCCTGTAAATTCCGCTGTGTGTTAGGCGCTCAGTCGTGTCCCACTCTTTGTGACCCCATGGACTGTACAGGCTGCCAGGCTCCTCTGTCCATGGGATTTTCCCTGCAAGGATACTGGAGTGGGTTGCCATTTCCTTCTCCAGGGGATCGTCCCAGCCCAGGGATCGAACCCGGGTCTCCTGCCTTGCAGTCAGATGCTTTACCGTCTGAGCTACTAGGGAAGCCCCTAAATTGATGTTAATGATGGTAATTACCTCATAGTTGCAGAGAAGATTAACTGAAATGTGTAAAGTTGTTTGGGCTTCCCTGGTAGCTCAGCTGGTAAAGAATTTGCCTGCAATGCAGAAGACCCCAGTTTGATTCCTAGGTTAGGAAGATCCCCTGGAGAAGGGATAGGCTACCCACGCCAGTATTCTTGGGCTTCCCTGGTGGCCTAGCTGGTAAAGAATCTGCCTGCAATGTGGGAGACCTGGGTTCGATACCTGGATTGGGAAGATCACCTGGAGGAAAGCATGACAACCCACTCCAGTATTCTTGCCTGGAGAATCCCCATGGATAGAGGATCCTGATGGGCTTCAGTCTGTCATGCAAGTGTATGCTCCTTGGTTTTTCTCTTGTCACAACAAAGATTTGGAGTGATGGACATTAAAGCCCCCTCGGCATGTCACAGTTCTCGGGTCTTGGACAGACTGTGTTATAGCTCTCAGGTTTTGAACAGACCGTGTTATAGCTCTTAGATAAATCAGTGTTACAGCTCAGTGTTAAACTCTATTTTATTTAGAATATAGCAGAAAAATCCATCTTCAAGGCATGAGGGCACGATGATCCAAAGACACAAAGAGAAGAGCGCCTCAACACGCAGGAGGGGGAGTGGGAGAGGGAGAAGGAGAGAGAATCTAGACAGAGAGAGAGAGAGGGAGGGAGGGAGGGAGCCCTTTGGTTTCTCTTTTTATGTTTTTTTTCTTCCCTCTGGGCCTGCACTATGCAAATTGGGCTTAGTCAGGAGTGCTGTTCTACCTGAAGTCCTCACTCGGTCCTTGGACCTTCCTTTGACCTTCCTCTGTTCTATTTTCATGGGCTTGTCCCTTCCTTGTCTTTTAGCCACCGCCATTTTGGACTCCTTTTCCCTATTCTAACTATGCTGGGCTGGAAGAAGCACAAGCTGGAATCAAGATTGCCAGGAGAAGTATCAATAACCTCAGATATG
>SJYA01002041.1:0-64491 GCA_006410615.1 Neotragus moschatus
ACTCAGACCCTAGTTCACAAAAAGCAAAGTTTTGCAGGAGCCTGAAACTCTGAGACTTACCTGATTTTTAATCGAGGTTTCTTTGGAGAAAGTAGTCTTGATATTTCTCTTCTTGCCAGTTCTTTGGGTTGTATTTCAGTCTTACAGCGAAACAGATGCCTGCAGAAAACGGTGAACACCATATACACTTGCAGGGAGCCATCTAAAGACTGAATCACTGATATCCATGAGCAAACCTGGCCAATCAAATTGAAAAGCACTGGTCTGCTAAATCCTCTGGATTCTGAGATGTACTCCTACAAATTCTGACTTCCCCAGCTTTACATTTTAAAAACAGGGGCATGTCTGTGACTTACATAAGGAGTATTCATCATTCCTCCTGAAAAACTTCTGTTAGATCCTCTGTTAGTTCTAAAGGCTGCAACCTGCGGCGTTTTGGAATTGAGGAAGGGTTCTAGGAAACGCTTTTGTTTTGTATAGTTCTATTACCTGGAGGCTTAAAAAGCGCCCCTCCACTGGCACATGCAAGCTCTCACTGTGACTCTTGACATCTCAGGGGTGACCCTCGCCAGAAGGCATCCCTCTCTGCTGACAGGGAGGCAGGAGACTGCAGGTTATAAAGGATGAAGCCCTGTTGTAGGCTCATTCATTGCAGAGTGAATGAGAAACAGCTGCCTTTCCTTGTTGAAGCCCTTGTTGGAGGTTTTTCTATCCTTTCCACTGAAATCTAATAACAAGCTGAGACTAATCACTTGATTTGGGTCAGAACAAACCAGAGTTCCTGCCAGTCCACTTCAAGCAAACTGTACCATGTTAGCAATGTAGGAAATTTGCTATAACAATATAAGTGGCTTGATCAATGATTCCATTAATGATTACAATAGGAGTAATTTTCTCCTCTTTTTGTTTTCCAGGGGCCACTGTTTCTTCTTAAAGCTTTCAGATGGTGAAGGTCAGAAAGTGGGCAACAGAATCACTGTTTCCTAGTTGCATGAGTGCGTGTAAGTCACTTCAGTCGTGTCTGACTCTGTGCAGCCTCATGGACTGTAATCTGCCAGGCTCCTCTGTCCATGGGATTCTCCAGCCAAGAATACGGGAGTGGGTTGCCATGCCCTCCTCCAGGGGATCTTCCCTACCCAGGGATTGTACCGCATCGCTTATGTCTACCTGCACTGACAGGCAGGTTCTTTACCACTAGCGCCACCTGGGAAGCTGCTGTTCCTTAGCTGAGGGCTTCTCAGATTTCAAGGTCCATACAAATCACCTGGACTGTGGTACAAGGCAGATTCTGATTCAGCAGGCCTGGAGATGGGGATGAAGGTGGGAGAAGCTGGTGATACCAAGGCTGCTAATCTGTGGACCATGCGGAGTAACAAGGCCCTGGTTAACTTTCATCTTTAGCTCCTGCTTCAAGCTGATGTATCTTAGGAGGAATGAGAATGCTTTTCCTACTCCTCAGACACTGTCAGAAATAAAGAGTGAATACGTGATGATTTCAAACCCCCTGAGTCATCATGAGGTCACGGATTCCATCTTCTGATTTAAAAGTTTGGAAAGCCACAACTTGGAATTCTAATTTCTAGCAAAGCAAAATATTGACGGTAGATTCGTAGTGTGCACAAACACAGAAAACAGAATCTAAGCGGATCTGATTTTTCTCATGAGATGGCGAAGCTACTGTTTATTTGAGGTTATTATTATTTTTTTTATTGGCAAGCATTAGGCTCTGTACTTCATTTAAGTAAGAATCTGGTGGGCACTGCCTGAGGGTTTGTAGACTAATTTCTCTGAATCAGATGTGTACTTCGTCTTTATCCTCACTGCCAGGAGTCCAGTGTAATTATTGCTTCGGTAGAGGAATGAATTTTCTTCAGGTGGGAAGGAATTTCAGGTTTGTCTTGAATATTCCCTTCAGTTCAGTTCAGTTCAGTTGCTCAGTCATGTCCCTGGAGAGCTCCTTTTAGGAATTACTGTCCTGAGTTTTTAGACCTGCAGTCTGGATCTGCTAGCATTTCCACAATTTCTCCTTTCTTGGTCAAACTCTAAGTTTATTGTAACTGGAGGCCATACCTTCTATTTTATAGGGCTGGGAAATTGGGAGGAAACTTTAAATTCATTGATTCCAATTTCCACTTTAAAATCTGAATTTCTACAAGCCAACCTCTGCTTGAGACCTATTTGATGATGGGAGTCATAATACTTTGTAGCCTATAGTTTGAACATTTCTTACTATTAAGATGCCTCTGCTGATATTGGGTCAAGTCACCTCCCAATGGCTTTTACCTACTAACCCAGTTTTACTCACTGGGAATACTTCCTCTGTCTTGAATAGAATATGAACACACTACATATTGTTGGGCAGCTGAATTGTTCAGGCTGGAGCTTCATGGTTCTCTTTTCCTGTGTTATTTCTTCCTGCAGAAGAGTGGCCTCCAGCTCCTGACTGGAGGAATAAACTTGGGGCGAGGTCCAGAGAGATTGGATGGGCTGTGGTATACCAGGGCAGTCACTGCTTATCGGGACTTTAGTTCATTTCACTACAGGGGCTTAAGATTTCCTGCGTTTCTGTCTTAAATGCAGCCTGACTTAAGCCTGAAATGAAATACAGCATGAGGCTTCATGATTACTCATGAATTTTTACACAATCAGATCATTCAATAGGAATCTTAGAAATGGCTCCAGTTTCGAAAATATTGATCTTTTCTTGAGTTCTCACCTAAAACAAAGTTTTTATATTGGCAAAGTTGGACTCCAGTCTTCTCTTCTAAGCCCCCTTTCAGCACCATTCTACCCTGTTAATTGTATGGTCCACAGGTGACTTAATCTCCAAAGTGTCCCCTTGGCAGTATTTTCTATGCCTTGAGCCATTCACTACCTCTTTCTGGCCCTTTTCCCTCATCGAAACTTACCTGTCTTCTGTCTGGTTCTCTCAGCAGCCAGCTCTATCCAATGCGACCCTGGCCATTAATGAGTTTTGGTCCCCTTAAGAAGTCCTTTATAATGTAAAATAGCTCTTGCTTTATCTGCCTGCCTCAGCTTCACAATTTGTGTGGGTTTGTTTTTTTTTTTTTAATAATTATTTATTTGGCTGTTTTGGGTGTTCGTTGTGGCACACGGGCTCAGTAGTTGCAGTACACAGGCTTAGTTGCGCTGTGGCTTGTAGGTTCTTAGTTCTCCGACCAGAGATCGCATTGGAAGGCAGATTCTTAACCACTGGACCACAGGAAAGTCCTCATAATTTCTTAATCTAGTCAAACATATGTCTTGAAAAGGCCCTTAGGCGGTGGCTTTTTAGTGGGGAGGGATAGGCATCAGGATAAGACCATGGATGAGACACTATTTTGGTCTGTGGGCTCCAAAGTGCAAATTCACTTGGTGTGAATTTGTGCAGATTGCCCATGTCCTCTTTATATGGAACTGGTTCTGTTTTCCTTAAATAATAACAACAATAGCTCTTATTGCATGGGATGATTAATTATAGCACTATGTTTCAACTACTGTGCCTATTGTTGGCACAAGTACTGTGCCAACTGTTGTTCAGTCACCAAGTCATGCCTGACTTTTTGCAACCCCATGAACTGCAGCATGCCAGGCTTCCCTCTCCCTCCCTATCTCCCTCAGTTTGCTCAAACTCATGTTTGTTGAGTCAGTGATGCCATCCAACCATCTCATCCTCTGTCTCTCTTCTCTTCTTGCCCTCAATCTTTTCCAGCATCAGGGTCTTTTCCAATGAGTCTGCTCTTTGCATCAGGTGGCCAAAGTACTGGAGCTTCTGCTTCAGCATCAGTTCCTTCCAGTGAATGTTCAGGGTTGATTTCTTTAAGGATGGACTGGTTTGATCTCCTTGCTGTCCAAGGGACTCTCAAGAATCTTTTCCAGCTCTATAGTTCAAAGAATTGATGCTTTTGAATTGTGGCGCTGGAGAAGACTGTGCCTGTGGCCTAACGGATTTCTCATTTAATGTTTATAACAACCCTGTGACGTAGGAAGAATTCTTTTCATCACTCTGTTGATGAGCAGACTGGAGTTCAGAGAGGTTAGGTGGTTTGCCTCACCTCACACAGCAACTACAGGGTGGCAGAGATAGGGTTCAAAGCAAGGTCTGTCTGACCAAGGTTCATGCTCTGAACCGTGCAGCTTTCATTTCTCTGCTCAACCAACAGAGCAGAAACTTAAGATCAGGGGGCTTCCTCAGACAAGCCTGCTGTGCTCACCTTATCTGTAACCTTTCTACTTCACCTGAGTGTGAAAAAACTACCACTTTGCTCATCTCGATCTTCCAAGCTCTCACCCCTTGCTTTCCTGTGCTGAGAAAAGCTGCTTCTGGCTTCTGCGTGCGCGAGAGTAATAAGTGTTTGTTATTTAATTACAAGGATTTATGATGGAATGAGAGGAGGGATACTAACACATCCCATCTGGGGCCAATTAAGAAGAACTGAGTTCCTGAGTATATGTGGTTTTTCTTTTCTTTTCTTTTCTTTTTCAGAGGAGGAACGGTTCCAGCCAGGCTTTGGCGCACGAAGCATGGCATGGTTTAATAGAAGTCGGGTGACTGAGACATCTTGATGCGATTTCTGAGAAAGCCAGACGGTTCATCACCTTTAATGAGCGGGAAACCTTTAATGAGTGGGAAGCAAAGTTGCCTGCAGGGTCAGCCATGGGCAGGTGGATTTATACCTGTGCCTGGGTTTGTTCTGTTGTTTTTTTTTTTAAAAGAAGGGCATTCGCCTGAAAGTTGCCTTTTGGAACAGAGAGAATACAAAGATGCCAAAACGCTGCTTTCAGGATAAATGCATCAGTTTGCAAAAACTCCCAGGGTTTCCTGGAGTGGCCACCCACAGAGGAAGCACCATCTGGTTGTCATGCTGCCACAATGGGGGAGAGCACTCCTTGGGCACAGGGCGAAACAGAACGTTCCTCAGAACTGGACGGGAGACACGTAGTAAGAACTGAAGCCAGGAGGCAGCAGCCCACCCCAGGCCGGGGAAAACACTGCACTGAGGAAGGCCATAGATTCTAGATACATCCACACTTGTCTGGTGACACCTTAGCAATTTTGAAACACACTTAACATATAAATCAGAAAAATATGCATCTCTAGAGAGATTGTTAAATGTTTTCAGGACATGAGGAGAATAAATTTTTTTACAGAATAATAAACATCTACATCTTTGGAAATATATTTAGCTGAAATATAAATATATACACATTTCCCTGAAAGATAATTTTCATTCATTCATTCACTCACTCATCAAATGTTTGCCAAGTGTCTCCTATGTGCCAGGACCTGTGCTATGTGCTTGAGATACAAAAAAGAGCAGGTGACTGTGTCAACAGTCAGGAGGATCATAGACCAATAGGAGCGTCTCATAGAAATAAAATAACTGCAGTTTGCATTCCTCCGGGAACCTCAGAAAGGTTACTGAACTACCCTGCAGGCAACCACGGAAACCTCCTGGAGGAGGTGTCACCTGAATTGGGTTTTGCAACGCAATCAAGAGTTATCCTCCAGAAACCTGTATTTGCATCATATTCCTTTGCCTTTCTAACGAGGGAAGGGATGAAAAGGTGAAGCAGATGTTGTGCTGGGGTAAAAAGACAAAGGGGTATTAAGTAAAGAATAGCAATTTCAACATTCACATTGGAACGTTGGAGGAAGAGGGCAGGCCATGGCAGGCTCTGGCTTCAGATGACTAAAACTGGGATCTGTACCATGTCCTGAGTGTGTGGGCCTGAGCAGACTGCTTAGCATCCTCCGGTCCAGTTGCTCATAAGGTTTCTAGGTTCAATTAAAGAACATGTGTAAAGCATTTGTTCAGGCCTTGGCTTATTTAAATCTGTAGCCTGCCAGGCTCCTCTGTCCATGGACTTCTCCAGGCAAGAACACTGGAGTGGGTAGCCATTCCTTGCTCCACGGGATCTTCCTGACTGAGGGATCAGACGTGCATCTCCTGCACTGGCAGGCATGTTCATTACCATTGAGCCACCATGAAAGCCCTATTTAAATGTTAATAAATGTCAATTCATGATTACTTCTGTTGTTATCATCAGAAGTGGTCTTTCACTGATTAACCTTCTGAGCTCCCTGAGGCTCCTATTTCTAGTTTTTGCCTCCAGGGAAAAACAGAGGGACAGGGAAAACATAAAGAGGAAAAAAATTAGGGTGTGATAGTAATTATTATCCTCTTTTTTAGAGGTGATAGACTAAAAAGATCCTCCAAGTGAGAGGAAATACAGTTCTCTTTTCTCTGTCCTATCAGAAATCCTGCTTTCAGCCTACTGATCATAGAAAGGCAAAAGTGTTATTGACACGCAGTTATAAAATACAATTAAGACAACTTCTAGTTCTGCTGACACTAGTAGATAACCTAACATCCTCCCAATGGAAAACTCTTAAAAGTACTAGTTACAGTAAATAAAGTCCTAAGGGGGAGAAGAGGGAGGGGCTGTGAAAACCAAAGGAGAAAGATTATGGGCTGATGCTGTGGCTACATGTAGGGATGTAGGGATGGGAGAGGAGCCCATGGTGAGCCTGCCTGAGCTGAAGAACTGGAACTAATTCCCTTTCCTAAAGCTGAAACTGCCAAAGAGTTATACTGTCACTCAAGGGAACTAGAGAAAAATCAGCCCTCAGAGAGGCCTATTGCACATGGGTTTAGAACTTGAATTTATCAATATGAGTGGTCTTGGATGTGCCTGCCACACCTGTCCAGCTGAGACATCACTATATGAAGTCTGCTCAAGCCAGTGATACCCCAGGTCGTGGTAACTTCAGAAGCAACCACTTTGACAAATAGATTTTAAGACAAAATGTGTTATTAAGGAAGTTAACTTTATATTCAAACATAAATAATTCACCCTTGTTTGCACATAATTTAATGCAGAAATCAATTGATTTATAAAACTTGAAAATCTGTAGGTTTTAGGTTTATAAAAACATCTCTCAGTAATTGATAGATTTAAAGTCAGAAACTAGTAAAGATATTGAAGATATGAACAACTGCTATGTCGCTTCAGTCGTGTCCAACTCTGTGCAACTCCATGGACTGTAGCCTGTCAGGCTCCTCCGTCCATGGGATTCTCCAGGCAAGAATAGTGGAGTGGGTTGCTGTGCCCTCCTCCAGGGGATCTTGCCGACCCAGGGATCGAACCCTAACTCTTAACATCTACCTGCACTGGCAGGTGGGTTCTTTACCACCTGGGAAGCTGCTGTTCCCTAGTTGAGGGCCTCTCAAATTTCAAGGTCCACACAAAGCACCTGGACCGTGTTACAAGGCAGATTCTGATTGTGACCCAGCGACTGAACCTGTGTTTCTTATGTTTCCTGCATTGGCAGGCAGGATCTTTACCACTAGCACCACACATATACGACCCCAGAACCAATGGTTTTCTAGTCCACAAAGGAAATCTCATCAAATACCAAAGACTTAGTATCACACAGAATATGTTCTCTGACCATTCTCCAGTAAGGTATAAACTTGAAAAAAAAAGAATACTTGAAACTACTCTATACATTTGAAAATCATAAAGAGAGAAGGAAAGACACTTCTGTTGACTGTGGTAGATGCAAGAGTCAGATTAGTGTAAATTATGCCACAATAATGCACAGACCTAAACTATCTCAAGATCTTAAAACAGTGGAGGTTTGCTTCCCATTTGTGGTACATTTCTAGTGTAGGTCAGCTGGTAGCTCTGGTTCCCATTTTCCTCACTCTGAGACCCAAGCTGACTGAGCTTCTGCCACCTGGCATGGAATCAGTTGCTGTAGGGGAGAGTATGTGGCTGTTAAAATTTTCTGCCCCCAAATGACACCCATTACTTCCACTCATCTTATGTTGGCCAAAGGACCTCCATTGCCATGGCTGACTTTGGGATAGGGACCAGACCAAAGAGGAGAGCTGGACATGTCAGTAAGCAGCACTAATGATTTCACCAAGAGGAAATGATTATGACAATGAGGAACATTTACACCTAAAAAACTGAAAATGTAACCGTATGAAAGCTTGTGGGATGTAGCTAAAGCAGTACTTAGAGTAAAAGGTATAACCTGAAAGGATCATATTAGAAAACGAGACTAACAATGAAGGAGCTAAGCATCCATTCAAGAAATACCTTCTGCCAAGAAAAATGGAAAAAAAGTGGTAAAGAGGAAATGCATTAAAGAAAGTCACAGAAAACAAAACACAATACAGAGAACGTAAACTCTACCTTATTGTTTCCTCCAAATCAAACTGTGAGTTGAAGATGAGTGTGTCCTTGATTTACTGTGGAAATGCACCCGAGAAGAATGTGAGGGAGCACTGAAAATCAGTCGGGGAAAAGAAGCTAAACAAGGGTGCAGTCTCAGTCCAGGTTCCACAGAAAACAGCTTCAGCCTTATCCCACGGTGGGCTTCAGAAGGATGAGTTACGCTCGAGCCACTTTTCTCGGTTGGGGGTGAGGGGGGCGTTGTGATTCCATATTCCCACAACTGTCAGTTATTGGCTAAGGGTTAACTGGAGTGGATTTGGGTTCCCAGACACTTTGGTTGCTCTGCATAGGTGGGCAAAGTGGCTTCAGCAGCCTGAGGACAGTCCTCTGAGAAGAGTTTTAGCTGCTGGTCTGGTAGCTCAGATGGTAAAGAATATGCCTGCAGTGTAGGAGACTCAGGTTCTATCCCTGGGTCAGGAAGATCTCCTGGAGAAGGAAATGGCAATGGCAACCCACTCCAGTATTCTTGCCTGGAGGATTCCATGGACAGAAGCACCTGGTGNAGCTGCTGGTCTGGTATCTCAGATGGTAAAGAATATGCCTGCAGTGTAGGAGACTCAGGTTCTATCCCTGGGTCAGGAAGATCTCCTGGAGAAGGAAATGGCAATGGCAACCCACTCCAGTATTCTTGCCTGGAGGATTCCATGGACAGAAGCACCTGGTGGGCTATAGTCTATTGGTCACAAAGAGTTAAATGTGACTGAGCAACTAAACACAGCACTCTGGAAGCAAAACCACCCTGAATCTAGAAGAGGGATTAAAGGACCCTACTGAATCTGGGTGGAGCACAGTGTTCAGTCCAACTGATGCTTTGAAATAAAAATTAATTTACCAAAACTTAAAAAAAAATCACCAGCAATATTAGAAATGAAAAAGGAGTTATAACTACAAATATCATAAGGATAAAAACAGGATATTATGCCTATAAATTTGAAAAGACAGAAATTGCAAATAGAAAAATATGACATCAAATTTTAAACAGAAAATGACATAAAAACTATCTCAAGGAAAAATGGAAACAGGAGTACAAACTTCACGAGTAAAGAAATGGAACTAGTCATTGAAAGTTAACCTGCTAACCCTCCATAAGACCAGATGAGTTGGACTAATCATTCAAGGAACAGATAATGGCAGACTGATAACAATTTTATCAAAGAATAGAAGGAAAGGGAACATTTTCCAACTCAAACAGAGTATAAGAAAAGGAGATTACAATATTTTGTTGGTCAAAAAGTTGATTTGGGTTTTCCCATAACTTATGGAAAACCCAAATGAAATTTTTGGCCAGTCCAATAAATGTGCTTATAAGCAGAACACTAGAATATTAATAAACTTATTAAAATAAAAGTGGGTTTATCATAGGAATGAAAAGCTGCTGCTGCTGCTACTGCTGCTGCTAAGTCACTTCAGTCATGTCTGACTCTGCGACCCCACAGACGGCAGCCCACCAGGCTCTGCCGTCCTGGGAATGCAAAGATGAGTTGATATTGAAAAGATGAAAGAAGAAAAATATCAACAGGGTTTGATAAAATTCAATACCTATCCATGATTAAAAACTTAGGAAAATAGAAGTAGAAGGAAACTTGCTCAATTAATAAGGGCATGTACTAAAAATTTACAGCAAAGAGTTTTTAAGGATAACATGTTGAAAATCTTTTGCTTTAAAATCAGGGATAAGACAAAGACTCTTTCTGTTAATAAGGGTAAAAAGGCAACATTAGTGGAGAAACATACTTTGTTCATTGATGTGATAACTCAGTATCAAGAAGATATCAATTCCCCCAAATTAACTTGCAAACTATAGCAAAAATCTCAATAGAGTTTTTCCTGGAACTTAATCAGGTCATCCTAAAATTGATATAAATTTTGGTATTAAAAAAATAGACAAGATTGGTGAGAATGGTGTTGGAATAAGATTGGTGAGAAGGGTGTTGGAATTCTTCTATCAGATATAAGCTTGCTATAAAGCTGTAGCAATTAAGATTGTATAGTGTCATGATAGGAATAAATGGAACAGAGCCCAGAGGCCAACCCACACTGATAGGTAAACCTGACATATAAAGAATGTGACATTATTGGTGTGGAAATGATGGTGGTACTAGGAATAAGTGTTACTAGGAAAATTGGTTATCCTCTTGGGAAAAATATGTTTCCTACCCAACATGTTCCAAAGTAAATTTATGATAAGTTATAAGCCTAAATATGAAAATTGAACACTGGAACTTCATAGAAGAAAATACAGGAGAAATGTTTTTATTTGGGGGATTTTTTAAATTCTTGAACAATGCTTTGATTTTTTGATTTCCTAGCAAGAGAAAGAACAGATGAAGAGATGGATAAATATGGATAAATATGATTCCATTAAAATAAAAATGTCAATAGAATTTCTGGCTGTTAATAGCAATCCCTATTTGTGAGGATTAAATATATTAACATGAAAAGTAATTACACTTGAACATACAGCACTACAAAATATTTGTATTATTTCTTTTATAGGGTGTTTTCCCCATGATAATTACAATAAAGCTAGCTTTACCATGTAGTTTTTTCTCCTTAAGACACATCTGGATATGTAGCAAATGATGTAACTAAAGGAAGAGAATATAACCCCAAAACTACCTGAAAATGTGTATTTCATTCTTAGGCAAGCTTGGCAATTGTTTTAATCTCTTCCATGGGAACCAATCTTCATCTGCATGAACTCTGTAGCTTGTGGTCTTTTCTTGGTAACATTAACATGGAGCAAATTTCTCTGAGTAACTTGCTTTGTGTGCCCAGAATACAACTACTGAGAATGTAACTGTTGGCAGCCCATTAGTGGGTCTGAGACTGCTTTACTACTGGGGCCTGAACTGGTTAATGTGGGATCCAGGAGCCTTCTGTGTATTCACTTTTGACCCCGAGTCATCATTTTATGTTCCCATCTGGGCCCTTCCACATTTATCTCTTGCAGGCTGCTGAAATCAACAAGTGAACTTGCATTCCTGCTTCTATGTTAGATTGCACCAAAATATTGCCATAATCCGAAGAGAAACATTTGTAGAAGCTCTGGGAGTCTTAGATATTAATCATTTGACAGATAAAAATCAGGAGATTCTGGGCTTGTGTTGATTCCAGAGGTGAAGGGTGGTCTTTTTAAAAAAAAAAACACAGTAATTCCTCAAAAGGATATTATTTCTGGCCCTTTGGCCGAGTCCACGTTTCAAAAGGCAATCTCGCTACACCCAAGTTCTTCTGCATTACAAATAAACTAGCATTACCATGCACCCCATAAGCAGCAGCAAGAGCTGTTTTTGCTTCAACCCATAGCACAGTTCAGAAGGTCAGACGTGACCACAGTATCTCCTGTTATTTCAGGGCTCACATGTGTTTGCCTTGGCGCCATTTCCCTGGCATTCGGTTTCCGTTATTTTTCCATGGGTTTGGCTTGCAGAAATCAAAGAAGCATATTTTTGAAAATAAGTGAAGTTCGGACAGATGAAGTATTCTGAACTGGTGGTGACTGGACCCAGTGGGAGGCAATACATGCCTCCCTGTTCACATCCAGTAGCCTGGTCCTGACCCTGAATGTGGCAAATGCGAGTGATAGTGAAGGTGGAGGCTGCCGCACTCCACAGTGCTGGCCAGAGCCTCCTCCTCACTCCCCAGCCAAACTCCAGTGATGCTCAGCTGTCTCCCTTCAGGGTACCTGTTGAGGCTGGAGCTAAGTACTCAGGAGAGTGGAGGGTCTCCCTCAGTGAACCATTGTCCACTTTAGCCTCAGTGACAACTGATTGTTGTTAGTGGGAAGATAATGAGATTGGCCCATTGCTTTGGCTTGTTTTTGTTGCTGCTGGGAGCTCTCTGCAGAATGTGTCTGCAAAACAGACATTCCTGCTGTATAAAACACAATTAAGATCACGACTGTGGGGTTAAACTGATAGCAGAGTCTTCAGGGCCTGTAGCTACCACAGAGTAGAAGATATGGTAGGTGGGGTGGGGATGGTTGAAGCCTGGGTAGGGCAGTGGCTCCCAAGTTTGTTTGCCCACTGAGATCACTTGGAAAGTTTCAAAAACTATGCGTCATGTGCTCTGCCTTGAGTGTGTGTGCATGCCCAGTTGTGATGGACTGACCCCATGGGCCGTAGCCCACCAGGCTCCTCTATCCATGGGATTTCCCAGGTGAGAATGCTGGAGTGGGTGCCATTTCCTCCTCCAGGGGATCTTCCCGACCCAGGGATCTAACCCGTCTTTCCTGTGACTTCTGCATTGGCTGGAGGATTACTTTACCACTTGAGCCACCTTGGGAAGAGGTTGTCATTTAATTTGTTTGCAGACTCACCGGGAGTTTTGGCAGCTTTTAAAGGTTCCCCAGGAGACTTGGGAACCACTGATGTGGTAGCAAGAGCCCAAATGTTGAAGTGGCACAGCCTTGGTTTGAGTCTCAACTCAAGAATTTAAGGGCTGTTTGACTTTGGCCAAGCCATGAAACAGGTCCAAGTCTCAGCTTTCTCATTTTCAATATGGGGATGATCTTTTCTCCCTTATGTAGCTGTTACAGAGAGTGAGTATGAGTATGTTATGTTTTTAATACTAAAAATGTTACATTAGTAGTCAGAGATTCGGGTAGCAGTGCAAGGCCTGTCATTTCCTAGGCCATCCAGTGGAGCTGTTAATAGTTTGGGCTCTGAACTTTGGCTCCATTGTTTGACCTTGGGCAAATGTCTTTGCCTCTATATCTTCATTCCCCTTGTTGATAAAATGGGGGGTTGTTCTTACTTTATAGGGTTGATACGAGGTTTAAATGACAGATACACTTAGCATTTATGTTAGATAACACGAAATTACTATTTTGCAGCTTTAAGGTGGTAGAATATCAGCATTTTCTTGTGTTTAACCTAATACTGGGTCTTCAAAAATGTTAGTAATTGTTATTACTATTAATCAATATGACCTGGAGACAGTTATTTCAGAGTAGCTCAGTTTCCCCATCCATAAAATGAACACATTTAGAGTTTGCTTCTTCACCGAATTGCTACCAGATTTCAGTGAAATGATGTTTGTGAAATCACTTTGAAGACTATAAATATGAAGAAATCATGATAACAAAAACATTCTTGGAAACTGGGCATCTCCTGTTTATAACAGTAAATATTTAGTTAAAGGGGTATGATTGAACAGTATGAAACTCAGGAAGGGAACTGAGTCATATGGAGAATGCCTTGTCCTTTGGAATTCAGACAAAGTTACTTTTTAAAGCCTATTCCAAGTTTACTGCCACTCCAGCCTTGTGGGGAGCAGAGAGCAGTGAACCCCACGGCTCCTACCACGGACCAACTTGCCTTATTGTCGAGGAGAGGTGCGGCCCTATCTGTGCAGGAATAAATGCCACGTGATACCTACCCAACGCCAGACTCTGCTGAAGTTCCTTACACACCTGGCCTCATCTCATTCTTGGTGAGATCCCCAGTTTTCGCAAAGGGAGGAAATTATTATCCCAATTTTTCACAGATGAGGAGATGGGGTCACAGAGAGATTAAATAACCTGTCCAAAGTCACACAGGTGTAACAGTAAAAGACATTCGAGAAATGAGGATTGTGGAAAACATTTGTGGTGATGAATACATTCAAAACCACATCAAATTATAACAAATAACAAACTATTTTGTCTAGAACTCTTCTGTGTTTTTCTACCTTTAACTTTTTCTTTTGGCCGTGCCATGTGGCATGCGCAGTCTGAGTTCCCTGACCAGATATCAAACCCACGGTCCCTGCATTGCGAATGTGGGATCTTAAACTCCTCAGCGTAAGCCATGCAACATTTTCTATAAGAAATATATCTAGGCGCTGATTAAAAAGCTTACTTTAACATTCCTTGTAGAAAATGTCTCCTGGCTTACGCCGAGTATGGCTTGCTCCTAGTTTTTGGTTTTTGACCTCATTTTCATCCCTGACACTGGGTGGCCTTGGGTGGGAAAAATAGCTTCTTCGTGTCTGTAATTTCTCCACCTATAACGTGGGTCTAATAATGCCTCCCTTGGAAGCATGTTGTGGAGACTAATTATCATAATGTCAGTTTTTCTGTGTGTGTGCCTCTGATGCAGACGAAACCCAAAGGGCCACCCAGACTTCAGTCCTGTGGTAAAACCTTGGTTTCTCTTGGATAGAGACAAGAGTATTGCTTCTTGGTGGCCTTCCAGACCCCCTCACTGTCTTCTCTTTGCATAGGGCAGCGCCGGGTCTCTTCTTTCACACACAGCATTACTTGGAGTAAGTCACCATAAATACCCTGTGGCCAAGGAGTAAGTGATACCGCTTATTACCAAGCTATGGGAGAAACGGTTTCAACTAGTAGGGATCGTGGAGGCAGTGACGATGTCACTTGATGTTCTTGCTCATGATCCAGTGAGGAGAATTCTGTTCCACTGAGGAAATGCTTACAAAGGATCAGCTTTATGTCATGGCAGTAACAGGGGCTCCCGTGAGGCATGGTCTAGCAGCGTAGGTATTACTCGGGAGCACGGCAGAAAAGCAGAATCTCAGGCCCCCACACCAAGACTACTGCCTCAGATTCTGCATTCCAACAGAACCCACAGGTGGTTGGAAGGCTCGTTAAAGCCCGAGAAGTACCTCTCTCCTCTTGGAACTGTAACAGTGATGACACGCTTTGTGGTGGAGCTGGGAATCCACCCGGTCAAGGCTGATTAGGCTCCAAAGCTCATGTTCTACGCTCTCCACTGCCCTGCCTCCTCTCAAGTGATGCAGATAGGGTTTGATTTATTGCTGAAATGCAATCTGACCTTCCAGGAAGAGGTCTGGCCATGGCTACTACAGTGGGGTACATACTCCTCAGTTCAGGAAACTTCTAGATAAAAGCAGCTTTTATCACAGTGTTTATCATTTTGTCACATATGTGATTGTAACAAATCACTTTTTTTTTTTTAAGCTCAAGATATTTCCTTGCCTGAAAAATAAAACTGAGAAAGCAATTTGGGAAAGGGGATGGAGGCAGGAAGTTGAGAAAAAAAGAAAGGAGAAAAAAGAGCAGAAAGGAAAGAAAAAGTAATCCTTGGAGGGAACCCAATTTTTCAGACTACAGTTATCCATCCTGATCGTGGGAGTGAATAAAATTTTTGTTAATCTTTAAGGGCTGAGGTTTTAATTAAAAATTTTTTGAAATGAGGAGTTTTTAAAATAATTGAACAGTATCAGTGAAAGAGTATGTCCAAACAGTGTTTTCCTTTTTTCCCCTTCCCTTTGAGCTCATTTTTAGACTATTAAAATGACCAAACTAGGATACTGCTGCTGCTGCTGCTAAGTCGCTTCAGTCATGTCCAACTCTGTGTGACCCCATAGATGGCAGCCCACCAGGCTCCCCCATCCCTGGGATTCTCCAGGCAAGAACACTGGAGTGGGTTGCCATTTCCTTCTCCAATGCGTGAAAGTGAAAAGGGAAATTGAAGTTGCTCAATTGTGTCCGACTCTTAGTGACTTCATGGACTTCAGCCTACCCGGCTCATCTGTCCATGGGATTTTCCAGGCAAGAGTACTGGAGTGGGGTGCCATTGCCTTCTCCCCAAACCAGGATGAAGTACCAATAAACCTTTATATCATTGTGACTTGATTTTGATTGCCATTTCCAAGCAGTTGCCCATAACNTTGAAGTTGCTCAATTGTGTCCGACTCTTAGTGACTTCATGGACTTCAGCCTACCCGGCTCATCTGTCCATGGGATTTTCCAGGCAAGAGTACTGGAGTGGGGTGCCATTGCCTTCTCCCCAAACCAGGATGAAGTACCAATAAACCTTTATATCATTGTGACTTGATTTTGATTGCCATTTCCAAGCAGTTGCCCATAACTGTGACATTTCTTCCTTTTTTAAGATAACATACTATGGCCAGAATGATCTCTGAAAAGTGCAAATTTGAACTCCTAATGAGTTACTTTATCTAGACTTTTGATCATCAGTTGTTGTTGTTCAGCTGCGAAGTTGGGTCTGACTCTTTGTGACTCCATGAACTGCTATACCCCAGGCTTCCCTGTCCTTCACTACCTCCCAGAATTTGCTCAAACTCATGTTTATTGAGTTGGTGATGCCATACAACCATCTCATCCTCTGTCACCCTCTTCTCCTCCTGCCCTCAATTTTTCCCCCATCAGAGTCTTTTCTAATGAATTGGCTCTTTGCATCAGGTGGCCAAAGTATTGGAGCTTCATCTTTAGCATCAGTTCTTCCAACACATGTTCAGTGTTGATTTCCTTTAGGATTTACTGGTTTGACCACTTTGCTGTCCAAGGGACTCTCAAGAGTCTTCTCCAGCACCACAATTTATCAATGGCTGTTATTATAAAAAGACAAGAAATTAGGAATTATATTCCTTCCATTGGTAGTATAGAATCACCAAAGAAATATTTTTACTAAAAGATAGATGAATCTCATCAAAATTTTGTATCTAACTACCAGTGTACAGGTAACACAGAGATCACAACTGTCACCTGGGTCTTTTGGAATGCTTGCTCTTGGGTTGATCTGTCTTGGAATCCAGCTGCCATGAAGCAAGAAGCTGCAGACACATGGAAAAGCTACACATAGTCACTTTGGTTGACAGCCCCAGCTGAGCTCCCAGCTGGTAGTTGTCACTTGCTGTCAGCACGTGAATGCCCAGACATCTTGGACAGCCAGCTGACACAGGACCACAATTGCATGAGAGACCCCTGACGTGCACTACTCAACTGATCCCTGTTAACACACAGAACCAAGAGAGTTAATTATAACTGTCTTGAGGCACTAAGTTTTGGAATGATTTGTTAAGTAGTGTTAGGGATGGAATGTCCCCTCTGCCCAGATTCCTATGTTGAAGCGCTGTGCCCCATGTGATGGTATGAGGAGATGGAGTCTTTGGGCTATAAATAGGTTTAGATGGATTCATGAAAGTGTATAGCACAGTGAACTATAGTCAATATCCTGTGATAAACTATATGGAAAAGAATATATTAAAAAAGAATGTATATATATATGTTTGTGTGCATGTGTGTGTGACTGAATCACTTTGCTATACAGCAGAAATTAACACAACATTGAAAATCAATTATGCTTCAATAGAAAAAAGAAGAGAAGAGAGACCAGACTCCTTCCTTCCCTCTGCCATGTGAAGACACAGCAAGAAGGCAACTGAGGTTCTTACCAGTTCAGTCGCTCAGTCTTGCTAGATCTTTGCGACCCCATGAATCGCAGCACGCCGGGCCTCCCTGTCCATCACCAACTCCTGGAGTTCACTCAGACTCACATCTATCAAGTCAGTGATGCCATCCAGCCATCTCATCCTCTGTCATCCCCTTCTCCTCCTGTCCCCAATCCCTCCCAGCATCAGAGTTTTTTCNGTAAAGTTTAGATAACAGAGCTGTGTCTCAAAACCAGGTCAGATTCAAAAGCTATTTTTCACCTTGTTGCATAAAATGAGATTTCCCACCTAGTTAAAGAAGCGAGTAAATGGTAAGACAAGCACGCTGAAATACTCTAGTGATGATGGACTATTCAGCAGATTTATTTTTAAAGAAACCAGTCGGCTAGAAATGACTTTGGATAATAGAAGGAACATTTATCAGTGTCATGCCATTCATGCCTTGAAATATGGCTTTCCAACCTCCCTCCCCAACAGAGCTTGCAAGTTATATTTTTATTTTTTTAAGCCAATTCATTATTTTTTTCCTTTGGCCTCAAGAACCTTTCTCTTTGTAGTATGGTTTTGTTTCTTTGAGCCTTGATTCTGGTAAATGACTATTTTTATCTTACTGCTCACTGAAGAGATCTGAAATCCCGTGACTAGCAAAACAATTCTCACTCTCATTTTCCAAGGTAGGGCTTTTGTACCAATGGCAAAGTGAAACTGGAAGGGCTCAGTTTCACATTACACCTTCATTGAAAAATCTGACAGTTGTGTGAGGGGGAGACAAGGAGACAATAAACATAATCAAACTGGATTTGTTTAAGCCAGTGATACAGCATCTCCTGAGACTTCTTTTGAAGGAAATACATTCCTTTTGGCTTCTACAGTTGGAGGAGGTATTATCTTTCAGACTGAAAACAAAATGATGGGCCCCAGACAAAGATAACCTAGTAAAATGTGTGGGCCAAGTTTTAGTCAACAGTATCCTCTGCAGACATTGAATCAGAAAGAAGTATACGGGGCTGTGTCCAGAAAGGAGACTGCCAGAAGTATCAAGAATGATGGCTCTAGACACCAGCGAGGAAGCCAAGCAAGATGGCCTTCATTTGTATTCTCCTCTCACCAACAATAATTTGGCATCCATTCATATACAAAAGGGGAGAAGGCAATGGCAGTACACTCTGGTACTCTTGCCTGGAAAATCCCATGGACAGAGGAGCCTGGTGGGCCTCAGTCCATGAGGTCGCTAAGAGTCAGACACGACTGAACGACTTCACTTTCACTTTTCACTTTCATGCACTGGAGAAGGAAATGGCAACCCACTCCAGTGTTCTTGCCTGGAGAGTCCCAGGGACGGGGGAGCCTGGTGGGCTGCCGTCTATGGGGTCGCACAGAGTCGGACACGACTGAAGTGACTTAGCAGCAGCAGCATCTACAAAAGTGCCTCTCTGGGAATTGTGGGATCCATATACCAAAGGACTTAGGAAAAGTATCACCCACTGGTGCATTGGGTAAGAGTCATACACACTTTCAGTAGTCCCAATTACAGACACTACAGTGGCCTGTGAACCAGATCCAGCCCCTCTTGGCCATGGTCTGGGAGCCCTGGAGATTCAGGGCTGTTTTCTGTAATCCCTCACAGATGAGAGGGTCTTAGTGGATGCTCAGAAGTCCAGCAGAAAAGTTCCAGCACACCACTGGGGCAAAAACAAACATACAAACAAGCAAGCAAATAAACAGACCAATGAGTTTGGATGCTTTGGAGAAGGTAAGAAGGCCAGACTGACTTTACCTGTCACTCCTCCCCCAAGTTAGCCATCTAACAGCAAGTGTGAGTGAAACCGCAGCTCGCCCTCTGTCTCCGATTGCTGACCATCTTCAGTTCTGCCTTCTCCCACCTCTTCTCCCTTCTCCAGACAGTAATCTTGCCCATTCATTTGATGCCAGCCCCTGTATGCCTCCTGTTGCACTGTACTAGTTTACTTTTCAAGGTACTGAACTGTAAGATTAAAAATGTTTTATGTGTTTGCTTGTTTTTTATTTGGGTGAAGAATATTATAAATCTATTATAGAACAGTACTACATAGCTGATTGTATTTTTTGGGTACCTAGGCTAAATTTCTTGGACTTACAAACAAATGAGACTTAGGAATGTGCTCTCAGAATAGAACTTGTTCATATGTAGGAGACTTATTGTATAAGGAGCAATCATTATAAGGAAGGTACTGTTTACTTCCACTTGATAGATGAGGAAACCAAGACTTAGGATCACCTAGTAAAGTGGACCTGGAATTCAGACACAGATCTATTTAAATCCTAAGTTTGTATTCTTTACCACTTCTCTGTGGTGTCCTGCTATGCCTTAAGTATAGAGAAGAAAATTTAAAAGGTAAAAGGAGACTGTCAATCCAATTACCTTTCGCCCTTAGAAGTGGAGAAAGCACTGGAGGGTTTAGTCAGTTCTCGGGGATTGAATTCAGTGTCACCCTGGTCCCTAACCCCCTGCAGCTGAGTTTGCCAACACATAAGCTATCTCTTTTCCTCATCGACTCAAGTGAGACTCAAGTCTTTCCTGGATTTGCATGAAAGCCTCACTCACACAAAGCCATGCATGGATTTACTGAACTTTACTGAAATTCTGAGATGCGACTGAGGCATAGAACAGTTCATGCTGTCAAAAAGCAAAGAATGACGTTCAGATAGAGCAGCCTGTATTCCTGCTTTGGAACACCCCTCCCCCAACCCTGGGATTTTGCACTGGGTCCTTGGCCCTTGCTTTAGGCCGCCTCCTCTCTTGCCCGCCCTCACCTTCTGTCCTGGATTGCTCCCCAGAGTCTACATTTTTCTTATTTTGTTACATAGAGCCATTCTATTTTCTCCAGCTTCAAATTCACCTTCACATCCACCTTTGTGAACCCAAACCATTAGGGTACTCAATAGCACAAAAATGCTTTCATTAGAACAAATTCCACCTTGCCTACAAGAGAGATGATAAAATTTCCTCTCCTACCCTCTTTAGAGCCACCACCCTGGGGAGATGGGCTCATTTCTGCCAAAACCTAGCAGAGCATTGGATCAAGGATAGCAGTAACCTTGGCATATGACTCCTCTTCCAACAGCCTGAATCAAGCAGATCCTCTGGAGACTAATTTGACTGAGTCTAGATCTCTGCCTCCTGCTACCTCTGGGTTTTCTGGAACCCAAGGGACTGCTTTGGGATTCTGGGCTCTTTAAAGGGCACTGAGCACCCTGTAAAAATTGCTTATTGAAGGAAACAGTAGGACAAGCTTCCCTTTTAAAAGTCCAGCCAGAGAAAGTTCCATCCACCTGGGGAGTTTGGCTATGGAAGCGTGTAGACTTAAAGATGGTGGATTTAGCCAGGTTGACAAAGCAGTAGCAAGGTCCCAGGGCAGATACTGCCCCTAAAGCTCTGAGGATAAGTTCCTGGTGGTCAGGAAAGCCCACGGAGTGTTCTATAAAAGATAATGACAGCAGTTAAGCCATTCAGAGGTCCAGCTTTGAGTTGAAATTCCAGATTTTCCTTCTTTTTTTGTTTTTTTTTTTCACTCTTGAGGTTTGGCTCACTGCTTTTTCCCCCTCTCCTGAGGTCCCATTGACACATGAGTATTGTTAAGGCTTCCGGAGGGTGGGGTGAAGGGTGACCATGTCACAAAGGAAGGCTAATTGGTTGGAACTCCCCCTCCACCCCTTCCAGCTGGACTGAATCTCTTTGGTTTTTCAGTTCTTCCTAAAAGGTCTTGGCTTTGGTAGCCTGCCTCTCATTTAAAAATAATTAAAACCAAAGGAATTCAAATTAAGTCTTTTCTTGCTGTCAATGCTGTCTTGCCCTAGTTTGTGAGTTAGGCAGGAACAGGGTGCCATTGGGCCATTTTGGCTCCCTACCTGGCCCGGAGCCCAGTTGAGTCCTCCTACAGAGTAAGTCTATGGACAAAAGAGCCTGGCAGGCTACAGTCCATAGGGTTGCAAAGAGTCGGACATGACTGAAGTGGCTTAACACACAAAACACACACAGAGTAAGTCCAGGTGATGATAGCCCCTAAAGCAGGAATGGCAAAGTCCGGGCACACATGAGGATCTTCCCACTCTCAAACTTGTGGCAGAAATTACTAGTGGACCAGGTAATTTTGTTTTCCCCCAGCTGAGCCTGGGCAGACTTTCATGAACCTTCTTAATACAATATCAGTAATTGAAGTCAGCATAGAAGCTGAATCTAGCATCATTGTCTAGTTGCTAAGTCATGTCTGACTCTCCTGTGATCCCTTTGGACTGTAGCAGGCCAGGTTCCTCCATCAGTGGGATTCTCCAGCCAAGAATTGGAGTGGGTTGCTATGCCCTGTGGAGAAGGCAATGGCACCCAACTCCAGTACTCTTGCCTCGAAAACCCCACGGACGAAGGAGCCTGGTAGGCTGCAGTCCATAAGGTCGCTAAGAGTTGGACATGACTGAGCAACTTCACTTTGACTTCTCACTTTCGTGCATTGGAGAAGAAAGTGGCAACCGACTCCAGTGTTCTTGCCTGGAGAATCCCAGGGACAGGGGAGCCTGATGGGCTGCCCTCTATGGGGTTGCACAGAGTTGGACAACAACTGAAGTGACTTAGCAGCAGCAGCAGTAGCAGCTATGCCCTCCTCCAGGGGATCTTCCTGACCCAGGGATCAAACTTGCATCTCCTGCATTGCAAGTGGATTCTTTACCATCTGAGCCATCTGGGAAGCCCTTAGCATCATTGTCCTTTCCATAAATTGCTCTAAGCCCAGATGGCATTGCTTTCTTGATAGGGAGTTGGCCAAAGGCAAGGTTAATTGAATAAACTGTAGGTTTCCTTCTGAATTCACCCGAGGTCTTTAAGGCTTCTCTTACATTCCTTCTCTCCCCCATTTGCCTTCACACCTCCTCAGCTTAGAAATACCTTCTAGCTTCCCAGGGAAGAGTCTCTGATTTCCAAGGTACCAGCTGTCAGTGAGGAAAGGGTCCACCCCATCTCACTTTGACTCCCTCAGCTAGAAATTTATACCCCTTACAGGGAATCTGTTGGTTTAGGCCCTCAGTTAAAATCAAAAACATGTTATCTAGAAGAAACTGAGCTGTCTGGAATGTTGAGTGAGTGACAGCAGAGTGGTTATGACTCAGGGTGCTAGGGCAGATAGAATAGGACTCAAATTGTAGCTGGACTACTTGCTGGGTGACCTTTGAGGATTATTTGAACCTCACTGAACACCCACTTTCTCTTCAGTAAAATAATGAGTCCTTATCTCCTGTTGTATTGTGAGGATAAAATGAGTTCATGCCTCTAAAGTACATGGCATTGTTTGGCAAATTCTGAGCACACATGTGAGCGACATCCCAAGTGGCAGAAGTTATTAATGGACCAAGGCACTCAATGAATTTGTGATTTTAGCCTCCGCTTATTTTCCACTTGACAAAGGGGTGACATTAGCTGTCCAAAGGCACACAGCTAGTAAAGGACAGAACTGGGCTTTGTGTACGGATGTGAGAGATGGAGTAAAAAATGCTGAGAGCCAAAGAATTGATCCTTTCAAATTGTGGTGCTCGAGAAGACTCTGGAGAATCCCTTGGACTATAAGGAGATCAAACCAGTCAGTCCTAAAGGAAATCACCACTGAATATGCATTGGAAGGACTGATGCTGAGTCGGAAGCTCCACTACTTTGTCCTCCTGAGGCAAAAAGCCAACTCATTGAAAAAGACCCTGAATCCCATGGATGGAGGAGCCTGGTAGGCTGCGGTCTGTGGGGTCGCTAAGAGTCGGACACGACTGAGCGACTTCCCTTTCACTTTTGACTTTCATGCATTGGAGAAGGAAATGGCAACCCACTCCAGTGTTCTTGCCTGGAGAATCCCAAGGACGGGGGAGCCTGGTGGGCTGCCGTCTATAGGATCACACAGAGTTGGACACGACTGAAGTGACTTAGCAGCAGCAGGAGGAGGGGTGACAGAGGATGAGACTGTTGGATGGCATCACTGACTCAGTGGACATGAATTTGAGCAAAGTCTGGGAGACAATGGAGGACAGGGGAGCCTGGTGTGCTGTAGTCCATGGGGTCATGAAGATTTGGACGTGACTTAGTGACTAAACAGCAAAGTTGACCTTAGACATGATACTTCACTCTTCAGTTTCCTGGAGGGAGAAGTAATTATCTCACCTATAAAATGGACAGGGACTTCCCTTTGGTCCAGTGGCTAGTAACCCATCTTGCAGTGCTTTGGGGGTGAGTTCGATCCCTGGTTGGGGAACTCAGATCCCGCATGCTGCCGAGTGGCTAGGCCCACATGCCATAACCGCTGAACCCTGTGTGCCACAGCTAGAGAATTCATGCGTGGCAAGGAAATCCCCACATGACACAAAGAAGATCTGAGACACCCAAATAACTGAATATTAAAAAATACATAAAACGGACATAACACAATTTATCTCACTGTGTGCTTGTAAGGATTAAGTGAGCCAGGGTTGGTAGCACATGGCAGACCAAGGCTTGTGCCTTCACATATTTGCTATCACCATCATTGTTATGTTTTTTCTGAATCGGCTCCCTCCTCCCCNAAAAATACATAAAACGGACATAACACAATTTATCTCACTGTGTGCTTGTAAGGATTAAGTGAGCCAGGGTTGGTAGCACATGGCAGACCAAGGCTTGTGCCTTCACATATTTGCTATCACCATCATTGTTATGTTTTTTCTGAATCGGCTCCCTCCTCCCCAGCACCGAGTATGGCAGTTGGCACTCCCAGGTCTTCAGCATGGAGTTGGGGCAACATATGTATTGTTACTCTAGTAAGGGTGGAGGAACAGAGGACTGTTGGGACTGAGAACTCTGGCTGACCTTCTGGCATCCTTATAAACAATTCCAGGAAACCTCTTTCTAGTCACCTTGGGAAAAGCCTGGAGAAATATCTCAGCCAAACAAGAATCAGAAGCTTTTCTCATCTCCGCAGGATCTCAGCCATTTGTGGCTATCCTGTAGGAGTTGGTCTTCTAAAGGGTCAGTGAGATAAGACCTGTTCTTCTTATGTCCATGAGGGAATAGCTCTCAGGCCTTCTGTGTATGGAAAGAGCAGAAGATTGAATTGTGTAGGAAAGGAGATCTCATTAACTGTTGTGGGCCCTATTGTTAACACCCAATAAGAGGAGGTGTGTTTTGTCACCAAGAGTTCCAAGAAAAGTAGAATTCCATGAGCTTTGGCCTGAACTGTATTCAAATGCTAATATAAGATTTATTGTCCAGATGATTACACTTCCCCATCTCTAGGAGGGAGATCACTAAGATTTGGGCAGTTTTCCTTAAACTCTTAGCGTTTCCTTTGTAAAAACATCTTAACTAAAGTGAGGGCAACTTTATATTTCTGTTGGCCAAATGAAGGCCACAGACCTTGCTTCTGGTTTGCAATATGTTTGTTATTTTTCATGGTTCACCTATTTTTTTTTAAATTGAGCTTTTAATTTTCAAGTACTTGCAGATTTACAGAAAAGTTGCAAAGATAGCACAGTTTGCATATACCTTCATTCAGTTTTCCCTAACATCTTACACAATTGTGGTATATTGTAAAAATTAAGAAATTAATCTTTTACCATGCTACTATGGAGAAGGTAATGGCACCCCACTCCAGTACTCTTGCCTGGAAAAATCCCGTGGGCGTGCTATTAAAACTAAGCTACAGATTAAAAAAATTTTTTTTAAACCAATTTTTTCACTATCATGCTCTTTTACTGTATGATCCAATCCAGATGTCATATTGCTTTAGATTGTGTTTCCTTAGTCCACTCTGATCCATGACAATTTGAGTTTTTCTTTGTGTTATTTGAAAGCCACCGAAAAAGATTCTATAGACCATATCTCTGTTTTGGTTTGTCTGCTACAACTATTTAAATAAACTTTAAAATTTTACTGGGTTTTTTTTTAGATTTACCAAAATTGCAAAGATAGAAGGGCTTTTATATTCCACACCCAGGTTTTCCTATTAGTAACATCTTACTTTATTATGGTTTGTCACAATTAATGAACCAATACCGATATAGTATTATTAACTAAACTCTCTAATTTATCCTGCTTCCCAAAGGTCTCAGTGGCATCTGGCTGCCACTGCAGGTGATATGGATTTAATCCCTGGGTCAGGAGAAAGAAATGGCAACCCACTCCAGTGTTCTTGCCTGGAAAAATCCCATGGACACAGGAGCCTGGCGGGGTCCATGGGGTCACAAAGAGTTGGACATGACTGAGGGACTAAAACAACATGGTTTTTTCAGATTTCCTTAGTTTTTACCTACTGTCCTTCTTCTCTTCCAGGATTCTGTCCAGGTCGCTACNCCCACTCCAGTACTCTTGCCTGGAAAAATCCCATGGACACAGGAGCCTGGCGGGGTCCATGGGGTCACAAAGAGTTGGACATGACTGAGGGACTAAAACAACATGGTTTTTTCAGATTTCCTTAGTTTTTACCTACTGTCCTTCTTCTCTTCCAGGATTCCGTCCAGGTCGCTACATCACATTTAGTTACGTGATACATAGTTGCTGTGTATCCCTAGGCTCCTCTGGTCCGTGGCAGTTTCTTGGGCTTTTTGCTTGTTCTTGCAGACCTTGATGGTTTTGAGAAGTACTGGTTAGGGATTTTGTAGAATATCCCTTGGTTGGGATTTGTCTGACAGTTTTTTCATAATTAGATTGGTTTTTCCCCCCTCTGGAGGAAGACTAGGTGCCTTTCTTATGACATTGATAAAGCACACACGATACCAACATAATTAATCCCTGTGGGTGTTCTTGATTCCTCACCCGAGCTGTCAGATTTCTCCACTGGAAAGTTACTCCTCTCCTCCCTCTCCCACTCTGCCTTTTCATACTTTATATTTACTCATTTAGCTTTACTTTTTACTTTTTATAAGAAAGTCACTATGAACAGTCTGCATTCTAAGAATGGGGATTATACCCTACTTCCTTGAGGACTGAATATGTATATATATATCATTGGGAATCCTACTACATGGAGGATTTGTCTTATTTCTTCAGTTGTTTTGCTTAATCATTTATTTGCAGGAATGTGGACTCATTGATAATTATTTTACATTTGGGGTTATGATCTAATATTATGTTACTTATTTTCTTGCTCAAATTCTTGCAACTTTGGTCATTAGAACCTCTATCACTTGGCTCCTTGTTAGTTCCATCATTTTATTTAGTTTCTGGAGTACTCTTTACTTTCTAGCACTACTATATGCTTCAGGCTCATTTTCTATTATCCTGTCCCAGTTTTACATCAGTCATTTCTCCAAGAAGCCTTGGTTCCTTTTATTGGAAGATGATACTAGAAACTGAGATCTGGGTGCTGGGTAAGCTCATTGCTACTGGAGTGTTGTTGCTTTGAGGTCCTTTTGACCAACCTGGATAGCATATTCAAAAGCAGAGACATTACTTTGTCAACAAAAGTCCTTCTAGTCAAGGCTATGGTTTTTCCAGTGGTCATGTATGGATGTAAGAGTTGGACTGTGAAGAAAGCTAAGCACTGAAGAATTGATGCTTCTGAATTGTGGTGTTGGAGAAGACTCTTGAGAGTCCCTTGGACTGCAAGGAGATCCAACCAGTCCATTCTGAAGGAGATTAGCCCTGGGGTTTCTTTGGAAGGAATGATGCTAAAGTTGAAGCTCCAGTACTTTGGCCACCTCATGTGAAGAGTTGACTCACTGGAAAAGACTCTGATGCTGGGAGGGATTGGGGACAGGAGGAGAAGGGGACAACAGAGGATGTGATGGCTGGATGGCATCACTGACTTGATGGACGTGAGTTTGAGTGAACTCAGGGTGTTGGTGATGGACAGGGAGGCCTGGCGTGCTGCAATTCATGGGGTTGCAAAGAGTCGGACGTGACTGAGCGAACTGTCTGAACTGAACTGAACTGTCTGCCTGAGCAAGGAAATATGTGTGTGTAGTAACCATGTAGCTATCGTATTTCCGTATGTAACTATCTATATCAAGCCAAATATGAATTCATATTTATGTCTCCAATTCTAATCCAGCTTTGTCTCTTTGCTTATAAACTCCTCAACAGAAATAAACCTGGATTCTCTCATCTGTCATTTATTTATTCGATTGTGACTTCCAATGTGAATCGTGAATTGTATTCATAATGTATTGTGAATTCCACACATACAGTGATTAGAGATTTGTTAAACTATATCTCAGTGGAGAACAATTTTATCAGAGCACAGTTCTACGTGCACTTTCTTTTCCCCAAAGTCTTACACTCTCCATTCATTTCCAAAGTTACATAGGTCAGCACCTTTCCCCTACCCGCTTCATGGATATTTCTTTCATGCATTTGCAGTTCAGTTGAATTTTTTGAGTCATATTCTGCATTCCATCTGGGATTTCCCTGATAATTCCTCCTAAATGATTTATTTCTAATTTGGACATATTAAAATTTGACTTTCTGTGGGACGTCCCTGCTGGTCCAGTGGTTAAGAATCCACCCACCAATGCAGGGAGCACACGTTTGATCCCTGGTCTGGGACAATCCCACATGCCTTGGAGCAACTAAGCCCATGTACCACAGCTAATGAGCCTATGCTCTAGAGCCTTTCAGCACAACAAGAGAAGCTACTGGAATGAGAATCCCGTGTGCTACAACTATAGAGTAGACCCTGCTTCCACAACTAGATAAACGGGTGTGCAGCAACAAAGACTCAGTACAATCAAAAATAGATAAAGAAATAAAAAATTTTAAAAATCTTAAAAAAATTTGCACTTTTGCTGAAAATTTCTATGAATTTTATTATTATTATTATTTTTACTTTATTTTACTTTACATTACTGTANTATGTGCTAAATATTTGTGCTTTACTTGCCCCACTGTTTTTTTTTCTTAACCATAATTAATTTAGGTTCAAAAAGAGACTTTTTATCACCAGCTAAATAGAAGACTATACTTGCAAAAATAGAAGACAAGGGTTAAAACAAAACAGTACTGTTAAACTTTACCTTAGCACTGTTGTGGTTAAGAGCACACTGGATACTCTGTCTAGGCTGGAATCCTGCTTTGCCCACTTCCTTGCTGTGTGACCAAGAGTGAGTCATATAACCTCTCTGTGCCTTGGTTTCTTCATTGGTGCACTGGGAATCATGATTCTATCTACTTAATAGGGTTGTGAGGATTAACCAAATTAATTAGTGCAAATATGTGTCAAGCCCTTAGAGCTCTTCCAGGCACACAGAAAGCCTCATATGAATTTCAGCTGCCACTGTTTTGATGACAATGATGATGGTGGTGGTGGTGATGAAATTACCTGACTCAGGCTCTGAGCTGGAGAGTTAATAGCAAGGAAATGAAATCCTCCAGACTTTCTCCTGGATGTAATCAGAATTTGGAAAGAACTGAAAACAGTCATTACACATTTGGTTCAGTGTTGTTTATTTCTCTGTGTATCATCTAAAATGTGGGTGTACCACATCTGGCCTTAGGTAGCACCAGTGAAATACTTTCCACATCTTAGAAAACGCAGACAGGGAAACGTATAACTGTTATGCAGAACCAACCAACCCGCAAAATGTGAGAGGCAGCCCAGGGAAAGGAGTGACTCGGTGGAGAGTCCGAGAGAAGCCGCTGGCCAGGTTTATCAGAGTCTGAACTGGGGTTGGAAAACAGGCAGATAAAGGGGCTCTTGGGGGTAGAGGGACTAGCCTATTCAAAGGCAGGTGGATGACTTAGCATTGTATGTTCAGGAAAGGACAATATTCACAAAGAAATCACAACTCCCTAACCACCCCTCCACCGACCCCCCCACCCCCCAACAAAAGATGTGTCTACAGAAGCAGTTCTCAAAGTGTGGTTCCCAGAACTGCAGTATCAAGAAGATTTAGGAACTTGTTAGAAATGCAAATCACAGGCTTTCAGACCTACTGAATCAGGAACTCCGGAGGTAGGTCTCTCCCAGCAATCTGGGGTTTAACCAGAACTCCAGGTGAGCCTGTGCGTGCTAGAATTTAAGAACAACTGACCTGGAGCAAGATGGGAGGGCACTAGCAATAAATAAGGCTGAGATTTTTGCACACAATGACATTAATAGTAAGACCCTTTGATTGAGCACTTTCTATTTGCCACATATTGTGCTAGTCAGTCTACCCGTTTTATCACCTGTATTCTCCACAAGTAGGTATACTACTAATACTATGCACGTTTTACAAACGAACAAACTGAGGCTTGGGTTGACAACCATATGTTCCCAAGGGATTAGACTTTAGAATAATGAGGCCACTGGGTGGTAGAAAGAAAGCTGGAGGCTGGATTTGAACTAATTGTCCTAGACTGTCTACAGCAGCGTTGTCCAGTAGAACTTTCTTTGTTGGTAGCAGTGTTCTGTACTGGCATGGTCTGATAACAGCCATTAGTCACCAGTTGACTAGTGACTATTAGTGTGACAAGCATGAGAGAGGAACTGAATTAAAAACTTTACTTTATTTGAGTGAATTTAAATATGAATAACCACATGGGAACAGTGGCAACCATCTTAGTGCAAAACTAAAACCATAGAGCAAGGAAGTTCAGAAGAAGCACTTGATGTCAGGTCTGTCTGACGTCTGCAGCCACGGGCTTGCCGGCCAGTGCCCTAGCCCAGTGCCTTCTGACTCAGGACGGCGCTCTCAGGATTGTGTCCTTAGCCGGCTGGTATTTGCACAGTGGTTGGAGGTAAGGGATAGAAAGAAGCCTGGATAAGCTGACCCGCAAATGTTCCCAGTGATACAGGGTAGAGCTTTTAGGACAAAGAGATCACACACTGACCCCATCCTTTCTGAGCCCTTACTGAGCCCCTGCTGGCCCTGACGTCAATAATAGACACTGACCTAACCAGAGACTCCAAGAGGTATCCTGGGAAAGATATTTTTTAAACTAAGTACCAGAGCTTGAGCACATTTTATTTTTTTTCCTTGCTCGATTCTCCATGGAACTGATGGAACATTGAAAACTCCTGCTCCCAGGAATTCTTGGCCTCATCAGTCCTATAAACTATTCAATTTCACCTCCTGCCTTTCTTTCCACCATCCAATGACCTCATTATTCTAGGCTAGGGGTTGGCAGACTTTTTCCCAAAATGAGCCAGGTAGTAAATATTTTAGCCTTTGTGAGCCATGGAAGGTCTCTGTTTCATGTTCTTCTTTGTGAGAGTTTTTTTTTTTTTTTTCAAGACAACGTTTTAAAAATGTAAAACCATTATGAACTCTCCAGGCAGGATCTGGCTTACCAGCCATGGCTTACTGTCTGTTCTAGGCTCCTTTGCCTTGGGAATAAATGTTTAACAACCTTTTATGGGTATGAGGATATTCTGGGTGAGTTTGCTAAAACTAGAGCTCCTGTGCTTCTTGGAGATTAAGGTTTAGTGACTTAAGCTAGAGTGTTGAAACTACACGTTTTAACAAATGTTCTAAATGACACTTTTGGTGCATATGACCTGTGGACCACCTTTTGAGCAACTCCGTCGGTGGTGGAAGGGCTCTGAGAGCTCAGGCATGACCAATCCCATCATTGGACAAATTGGGGAACTGAGGTCCAGGGGAGGGAAGGGATCCGTCCTGAGAGTATCTGAGTTAGGGCTGCAAGGGAAGTGAGCCATAGCAGGAAGAGGCCGCTGCCAAAGGCAGAACAAAGGAGTTGGAGAGAAACTGGATCTTTGGTGACTTAATTTAACCGCCGGGAACAGACCTCCTCTGAAGGTGGCCAGACCGTTGCACTTTCCACAAAATCCCCTTTCTGACTTAAGCCAGTTTGAGTCAGATGCTCGGCTGCTGGCAGTTGAAAGCGCCCCAACTGATACAGACCCCTCTTTCCACCAGCCTGCTTTGATCCACCTCTTTTGAGAGAACTGTCTTTGAAGGAATACTCTTAAGGCATCATCCAAATGCTTAATCCTTTAAATGTCAAGGCCTTTGTAGTAAGCTGGGTAGGTCACACATACCTCCCTGCACCTGAAGGCAGCGTATGTGGAGTTGAAAGTGGTCCAGGTCCGGAATTGGGAAATCTGGCTTCTAATCTTGCTTGCATGACGGTTTGAAATGGGTGAATTACTTAATTTTCTGAGCCTAGTGTTCTCATCTGAAAAAGGAGGGGTAGAAAGAGCCATTCTTAGGTCATTTTTGTTCTAGGTATCACCGTTGCGTTCTAAGAGGCAACACTCTTCACTTGGTGATTTTCTTAATTCACTTCTCCTCACCCCACACACGCTCTCTCCTCCCGTCTTCCTTCCTCCCTCTTCTCTTTCTCTCTCCCCTTCTTCTCTCTTCATTTTCTCTCTTTCGAAAGGAAAAAAAAAANACATGACTGAGCGACTGAACTGAACTGAACTGACCTGGGGAATTCGAGTGCTGAGACCCTGAGCTGGGAGACAGGTATGGACTTAGGTCAGGGTTGGCTACTTGTGTAACTATTAGGGTGAATTACTAATCTGATCTGAGCTTCATAGCTCACCTGAAAAAGACCTAGAGATTATCATACTAAATGAAGTCAGTCTGACAGAGAAAGACAAATGTACTGTGATATCACTTATATGTAGACTCTAAAAAAAGGATACAAATGAACTTATTTACAAAACAAAAATAGACTCACCCAGCATAGAAAATGGACTTAGGGTTACCAAAGGGGGAGGTGGGGAGGGATACACTGGAAATTTGGGATTCATAGATGCACACTACTATATATAAAAGAAATAATAAAGACTCACTGTACAGCACAAGGAACTATATTAATGTCTTATAATAACTTGTAATAGAAAAGAATCTGAGAAAGTATATTTCTAACAATCGCTTTGCTGTATACCTTAAACATTGTAAATCAACTGTATACTTCAATTAAAAAAATTGGACTGTCAAGATTATAAGGTGTTTTATGAATTACATGAGAAATTGGCTGGCACACAGTGGGCACTCAGTGAGTTTCTCCCCCCTTTTTTTCATGGCTGCAAGAAGATGAATTTATTTAATCACACCTTAAAAGTGGTTTGGGATATATTTATTCTCTGGGTTCTTCAGAAAAGCTGCATTTGTCTATCAAAGAGCAATTTCCTGTTCCTTTGGTCTGAGGCAAATGGCCATTTCCCATGAGGTTTTAGCTTTGTTAGCGGTAGGATCTCAATCCCATTTCAGTGATGAGCTGGAAATGGATATGAAATATGAGACGATTGGGTTCCATACACTTTTACTGTGCACCATTTCCATGCCAGGTGTCTGAATCTAGGGACTTGGTTGTTCAACTGTGAAGCCACTTGGATGATTGGCTGTGGCCTTGGCTGTGAGACCTGAGGAATTGGCTAAGGCTTCCTATTAAGGAAGCAGGAAGCCAAGATCATCAGCAGATAAACCCAAGCCAGCCTCCAGGATGGCTTCTTAGAGTCACTTGCCAGAGAGTCCAGATGCAGTGAGGTCAGGAGGGACAGGGAGGATACACAAAAATTTGAAAGCTGGATTGGACCTGGAGAAGCTTGAGATACAGGTAGGGAAGGTTCTAGATAAGCCCAAGTAGATATGTGTGTGAGCATGCTTAGTTGCTTCAGTTGGGTCCCACTCTTTGTGACTGCATGGACTGACTCTAACCCCCCAGGCTCCTCTATCCAGGGGATTTCCCAAGCAAGAATACTGGAGTGGGTTGCCATGTCCTCCTCCAGGGAAACTTCCTGACCCAGAGATCGAACTGGTATCTCCTGCCTTGCAGGTAGATTCTTTATCATTGGGGCCAGCTGGGAAGAGGTACACGGCTATGAGTGCCAGGTGTTAGCCTGAAGACAGAGGGTAGGGATAAGGCTCAGGTGGTATATTCAGCACTGGAAGAGAGCCAGATAAAACCTGAAATTCTCTTGCTAAACCAGGCCAGGGGCAGACACTTTAGGTGGGGGGCCACTTTGAAACAGGAAGGAAAACTGACTTTGCTTCTGCCCCTGACTGCATGGTGATAATAATATTTGTATGTATTGAACATTTACTGTGGGTCAGGGGCTGTGAGCACTTCCTGGGTGGCTCAATGGTAAAGAATCTGTCTGCCGAGCAAGAGAGGCAGGTTCAATCCCCTGGGATGGGAAGGTTCTCTGGAGAAGGAAATTGCAACCCACTCCAGCATTCTTGCCTGGAAAATGCTATGGGCAGAGGAGCCTGGTGGGCTACAGTCCATTGGGTCATGAAGAGTTGGACACAACTTAGCAACTGCACAGCACAGCAGCACAGGGGCTGTGAATATGTAATCTCCTTTAATATCCAGAGCAAGCCTGCAACATTAGAACCTATTTTCTCCATCTTATAGACAAAGAACCTCTGGAGTCCAGGAATATGGGATGACTAAGTGTTGGTCAAATATTTAGAAACCATGAGGGCTGAACCAATGATTTCCAGCTCCTTGGCTTCTTCTCTTGGCATGTTTTCCGGGTTCCTGTTCTTTCTCCATTCACATCCCTTCTTTTCCCCTGGCCAGGTCCTAGAAGGCCCTTGTGGTTTAATTAGTAACCAGAAAATTTGCTGTCTGTTGCCATTTCCCACACTTGCAAGTTCTTAACAAAGAGCTGGTGTGCCTTTTCTCCCTCTACCAACTTTGGCCACCTGGTTTGACGACAGCTTCTCCTACTAGTGTTAGGATTTCAAGGGGGTACAAGTTTTCTGAGCGTAGGCTAGAGGACCCTTGAATAGCACCATATAGGGTCCCTCACAAGCATGACCAGCCTGCCGGCAATTAATGACATTTCAAGAGAGAACCTTGAGACACGTTCTCCTTCCACTGAATGATGCCCTTGCCTATTGGTAAGTCTTCCCCATTAATGCCTGTTTTCCTGTGTTTTGCAGCATTCATCCCAGGGCTCTGAGGGAAGTCTGCCAGGGCCAATGTCCTTGCAACACTTTACTCAAGGTCTTTCGGGTTGTTATGCAAACATAACACCTCAGGAAATATTCTCTTGGCTACTAAGAGATTGGAAAAAAGATTAGACTCCCTTTTTAAAAAACTTTTAATTTAATAGCTGATTGACAGGGTGGTCCAGCTGGTAAAGAATTCACCTGCAATGCAAGAGACCTGGGTTTGATTCCCGGGTCAGGAATATCCCCTGGAAAAGGACATGGCAACCCATTCCAGTATTCTTGTCTGGGAAATCCCATGGACAAAGGAGCCTCGTGTGCTACAGTCCATGGGGTCACACAGAGCTGGACACAACTGAGCAACTAAGCATGGACATGAGCACAATAGCTGATTAACAATGTTGTGATAGTTTCAGATGGACAGCAGAGGGACTCAGCCATACATATACCTGTGTTCATTCTCCCCCAAACTACCCCCCCATCCAGGCAGCCACATGACATTGAGCAGAGTTCCCTGGTCTACGGTAGGACCTTGTGGGTTATCCATTTTAAATATAACAGTGTGTACATGTCTATCCCAAACTTCTTCACTATCCCTTCCCCACATCTTTCCTCCCTGGCAACCGAAAGTTGATTCTCTAAGTCTGTGGACTCCCTTTCTATTGAACAGAAAAGTGTAAGACTTACACTTTCACCTTGTCCCCAAGGTGTTGCCACTGTCATGGACGTAGCTGGATAGGATGTTAGAAACAGCTTTGTGGTCAGCCTAGTCCCCATCCTCTCGTCTAAGCTTAGGGCCTGAGGGCTAGTTTTGGTATCTGCCTGGCTGTGGAAGGTGCTTCCTTCCCTCCACCTCATTCACTCAATTTGTATGACTTGAGGTGCCTACTGTGTGTCAGGGAATGTTCTAGATGGTAGTGATATGCGCTAGACCCTACTTTCACAAACCTTTCAAATTCTACAAGGGTGATTGACCTTAGATTGACCGGTATGATAAGCACTCTCATCAGGGAAGCAGCAGGTGCTACAGGAACTCATTAACTGAGCACTACCTAATGAGATCAGGGAAGACTTCCTGACAGAAATAACTACTGAACTATGCTGACACTTGGGAGGCACTGATGAGTGAAATTTCCATGAATTATATCATCAAGGCTTGGGTATCTTCTTACTTCAAAGGGGATAGTTAAATTCACTGTATAAATGGAGACTGAGCAGAAATTTGAAATAATTTGAAAAATTCTAATTAAAGACTCATGTCTAAAATTTAAAAAAGTCTCAGTTTCTCCCTTCCCTCTCCCTCACCCGTAGGGGTGGGCAGACCTATAATTTAACCTGGGTATGGTGAAATTTTTTGAATCCTAATTGACATTGACAAGCAAGAGGATGTTTAAAAGAGGCAGTCACCAAGAGATGGAGAGATTTGAACCTTTGTCATACAAGGACAGGATTGTATTTTTTAAAGGCATGAATATTTTCCTTATTACAATGTTTAAAAAAGTGCATTATTTCCAGATGACTCTTTTCTAAATATAACAGCTTTATTGAGATAATTCACATGCAATTCATTACATAGGGTTCAATTCAGTGGATTTTAGAGGTTGCACAACTATCCCCACTATGTACATTCAGAACATTTTCATCAGTCCCCCGAAGAAGACTTGTACCTGTTAGTCACTCCTTACTGTTCTCTCCCCCCAGCTCCTTGCAGCAGCAGTCTACTTTCTATCTCTAAGGATTTACCTATTCTGGCCATTTCATTATAAATGGACTTATATAACATGTGGCCTTTTGGTTTCCTGTTTCTTTTACTTAACGTAATTATTTCCAGGTCTTATAAGTTCTTGATAAGGTANACTCCTTACTGTTCTCTCCCCCCAGCTCCTTGCAGCAGCAGTCTACTTTCTATCTCTAAGGATTTACCTATTCTGGCCATTTCATTATAAATGGACTTATATAACATGTGGCCTTTTGGTTTCCTGTTTCTTTTACTTAACGTAATTATTTCCAGGTCTTATAAGTTCTTGATAAGGTATAAATTAGCTCCATATTTGGATAAAAATGTGTTACTATCAACCAAAAATTTTAATGCGTATGCTCTGATTCAGAAACTTTATGTCCAAGAATTAATCCCTCAGAAATGTTCTCACAATAAGACAGTTGTGAAAAGATATTGGTTAAAACATTAACAAAGACTAGGAAAAAAAAATCTAAAGTCTATCAGTTAGGAATCAGGCTGAATATATTATAGTCTATAGTGGAGTGGTGTGCAGACATTCACAGAATGAGAAGGTCCTGTATGAAATGGTGTGGAATGATCTCCAGAAAGTATTGATAAGTGAATATAAGGGAATGTAGCAAGTCAGAGAACAGTATATAAAGCTGACTTTCACCAGTGTAAAAAAAAAAAAGTGTTCATGTACTTTTATATGTGTGTGTGTGTATATATACACACATACAGAGAGTGAGAATGAGCGAGGGAGAGAGAGGGTGGGAGGATACGGAGGGAGGAGGGAGGAATAAGACAGAGGAGAGGGGAAAATCTCTCTGGCAGGATGTCTAAAAATGATTAATAGTGATTATCTCCAGGGAAGGGACACGGGAAAGGGGGTCTAGAAGACAGGGAGGGGAATAGAGGGAGACTTACTTCAGCTTGCTCTCTTAAAAGAATTGAACCAATTTATAGACATGCGAATATTAGGATTGTATTTTAAAGGGGATACAGTAAGGCAGCAGAGCCATGAGAAGCCTCACATTTTGCCTGGGACAGAGTAGACCTCCGTCTTCCTCCTACTCATTAAGCACTACATACATTCCAGATGGAATGCCCTATATGGTGACTCAGAGTCATTAATAACATGACCACTTGTGCAGTGCCAAGATTAGACAGCCAAAAGCCGAGAGTCTGTTGTGTTGAAGTGGTGCTGGGTGGGAAGCACGCTCTCCAGAGATCGGGGCAGGGTATGACTTGCCAGAGAAGGGTTCACAGAATGTTTAGACTGTGACTCATGAAGGTCACAGATGAATAAATAGCTCTCTTTCTGCTGTGACTGTTGACAGGACTGGTGACAGCTTACCTTTGCAGTTGCCTAAAAAAAAACCTGATTCTGATTTTTGACAAATCAAACTTTCCTAACCAGCCAGGCCCTCCAGAGAGACCACCATGAACCTCGCCAAAGGCAAAGGGCAATGAAGCAATGGGTGCTCTTGAAAACTATGAAATCAGAAAAGCAGACATCTCCTCCCAGCCAAGGAAGAACTGTCACTGGGAAGGAAGGAATGGAGGAAGGAAGCTCTCCCGTTCCAGAATTGGAGTGGTTATCTTGTCTCTTTGTGTGGCTAGTTGGCCATAGACTACCACTTTGTTAATAGCCTTAGAGTCTCATAATTCCAATGAGAAGAAACATGATCCTCTTTTGGGAAACAATTATATAATTTAGGATATATTTGGTTACAAGTAACAAAAAATCTGACTGATAGTGCCTAAGCCATAAAGATGGTTAACTATCTTATGTAATATGAAGACTGGAAGTAAGTACTCTAAAGTGAGAGCTTTAGCACAACAATGTCATCAAGATGCCAGGAACATTTCCATTCTCCATACATACGTGAGTCATTGATTCTCCTGGTTTCCCCATGGCTGCAAGATGGCTACCATATTCCTAGATATCACAACAGTACTCAAAAATAGAAAGCTGATAGGAGGGGTGTAGAGAGGCAAAGGGTCTTTTCCCTGGAATGACTATGCCATTTTATCAATGAAGGGACAAAAGTATCACAGAAGCCTCCCAGCTGACTTATATCTAATTGATCAGAACACTATTAATCAGAATTGGGTCATGTGTCCGTCTACCCTTAGCTGCAAGGGAGACTGGAAAAATGAAACTGTTAATGAACAGCCATGAATGACTTAGACATTATGATTCAACCCCACAAGCCTGGACACTTTGCTGTCTTGCCTGTTGTCAAGGAAGAAATTTATTGAAGGCAGGGAGTGGTTTCTACCATATACCCTTAGAAAGCTACTTAAACATTATACTATGAAGACACACCATTAATATAAAATTTAAAAAAGCAAGGATAGAGGTGTGAATAAGTAGAATTTTCAAGTCAAGAAGATCCACAGGGATGTGATGTATCCCAGAGACATAGAAGGTGCTCATAGAAGATTGCAGAGAAAAACAACATCACTTAACATGCCCTTCGCTCTTCTCATCCTCTGTGAACCTTCCCAGCCTCCCCAGGGAGAGTTCCAGATCTTCCTCCCTGCTCCTCTTGCACTCTACATACGCCTTGATCATACCCATTACCACCCTGAATTCAGAGTCAACAGAAAGTTGTCGTGTCTCTACTCGGTCCCAGTTCTATGTATCATGTCTTTCTGCATCAGTGCTGGGAGATGCTTCCCATTGTCACCGAGGAACGGTCTTTCATTGAAGGTAAACCCAGGTGATCTTTTAACTAAGTTCACAAGGCCTTTTGTGCTCACTGCAAGGTATTTAATTCTTCAGTCTCATGTTTCCCCACTTGCTTCTCTTTGACTCCTGTATTTCCTACACACTCAGCTCACGGAAGCTGCCCCTCTCTCCTCTTGATACCTATGCACCACTATCCTTCTGCACAGAACACTCTTCTTTCCCTTCAGTGTCTGGTCAACCTCTACTCACCCTTCCAGCTTTAGCTTAGGTGTCACTTCCACTGGAAAGCCTTTGCCAGCTCCCAGGCTGGGCTCGGTAGCTTTGCTCTGTGTTCCTTCACACTCTGCATATCTCTTGGTAGCGGAACTCTGGGTTTCCCAGCGGTGGGACTGGGTTGCATTCACCCCTTCATTGCCAATGCTTGGTACAGTGCCTGATTCATCCTGCCTGAATGGCTGAGTGACAGAAGCTTTTTTAAAATCAAACATTTTGTGCCATATCAGCTGGCAGAGCGCATAGGTGCAGCCCTGGTCCAGAGGAGGAGATCACTGAGCACTCACTAGGGCTGTAGTAGAGTAAACCCTGGGGCACCTGCCCCGTCATTGTGTGACCCTGGACAAAGCATGTCCTCTCTTTGGGGACCAATATTTCTCTTTTTAAAGAGAGGAAGAAAGAGAGAGGTGGGGGAGCAGGGAAAAGAATTTGTTTTCAACTTTCAAAAATAAAACTCAGGAAATGTCTCCTTTGTTTTATTTCTCCAAAGAAATATCAATATCACACTAAAGTCTGATCTCAAAAATGTAATACTGGAGAGGTTCTGGCTGAAGCAGGGGGACACCAAGTTTTTGGTGTTGTCATAAGAAGTCACCACCACTAAGTTAGTGGCTTAACACCAAGTGAGCTGAGTATTTTACAGGTCTGTGGGTGAGAAGTCAGAGGAGTCTCACTAGGTGAAAACAAGGTGTTGGCAGGGCTACAGCCATGGAAAGCCTGGAGAGGTGAACAGTTCCTGGCTCACAGCCCTTCCTGTCTTCAAAGCTAGCACTGTGGCCTCTCTCTGACCATCCTCCCATAACCACAGCTCCCTATGACCACAGCTGGGAAAGATTTTTCACTTTTAAGGTCCTGGGTGATTAGATTGGGCCCAGTGGATAATCCTGGGTAATCTCCCCATCTCAGGGTCCTTAACTTCATCCCATCTATAAACTTCATCATAGCCACAAACTTTATCACACCTTTTTGCCATGCAAGGCAACATATTCACAGATTCTGAGGCTTAGAGCATTGACATCGCTGTGGGGGCCATTGTTCTGCTACTGCAAGTCAGTGGGAGCAGGGTGGGCTTGATAGGAGCCTTTCACTCTGGCTTTACCTTCTTGGGCAGCCCTTGACCTCACAGTGTTCCCTGAAGTCCTAGAACTGAGTTAAGGATCTCAACGATCTCCCATTTTTCTAAGGAAGACATACAGATGGCCAATAGACATATGAAAAGATGATCAACATCTCTAATTATTAGAGAGAAACGTCAATCAAAACTACAATGGGGTAGCATTTCACACCAGTCAGAATGGTCATCATTAAAAAGCCTACAAATAATAAATGCTGGAGAGGATGTGGAGAAAAGGGAATCCTCCTACACTGCTGGTGAGAATGTAAATTGGAGTGGCTGCTATGGAAAACAGTATGGAGGTTCCTCAAAAAACTAAAAACAGAGTTGCCATATGATCCACCAATGCCACTCTTGGGCATATATCAAGAGAAAACTCTAATTTGAAAAGATCCATGCACCCTAATGCTCATTGCCACACTATTTACAATAGCCAAGATATGGAAGCAACTTAAATGTCTGTCAACAGATGAATGGATACGGAAGATGTGGTAATATATATAATGTATATATCTACACATATACACACAATGGAATATTAATCATAAAAAAGAATGAAATAAGGCCATTTGCAGCAACATGGATGGACCTAGAGATTGTCGTACTAAATGAACAAGTCAGACAAAGACAAATCCCATATGCTATCACTTGTATGTGGAATCTAAAAAATGATACAAATGAATTTATTTGCAAAACACAAACAGACTCACGTACATAGAAAAATGCATGGTTACCAAAGGGGGAAAAAGGGGAGGGATAAATTAGGAGTTTGGGAATAGCAGATACAAAGTACTATATACAAAATAGATAAACAATAAGGTCCTACTATGATGCTGAAGCTGAAACTCCAGTACTTTGGCCACCTCATGCGAAGAGTTGACGCATTTGAAAAGTTCCTGATGCTGGGAGGGATTGGGGACAGGAACAGAAGGGGACAACAGAGGATGAGATGATGGCTGAATGGCATCACTGACTCGATGGACATGAGTCTGAGTGAACTCCAGGAGTTGGTGATGGACAGGGAGGCCTGGTGTGCTGCATGCGATTCAGGGGGACGCAAAGAGTCAGACACAACTGAGCGGCTGAACTGAACTGAACTGAATACTATATAGCACAGGAACTATATTTGCTATTCTGTAGTAAGCCATGATAGAAAACCATATATATATATACACACACATATATATTTACATATGTATAGACACATGTNGCGATTCAGGGGGACGCAAAGAGTCAGACACAACTGAGCGGCTGAACTGAACTGAACTGAATACTATATAGCACAGGAACTATATTTGCTATTCTGTAGTAAGCCATGATAGAAAACCATATATATATATACACACACATATATATTTACATATGTATAGACACATGTAAAACTGAATTACTTCTGTATACCAGAAACTAACACAACATTAAATATAAACTATATACTTCAATAAAAAATAAAATAAAAGATGTCAATGGTTTCTACGATCTCTTCTGGGCTTGAACAACTTTACTGAATAGCTCTGTGACCTTGACAAGTTTTCTCTCTGTTCCTTCATTTTCCCAACTGCAAAAGGTGGTAATGTCTGTCTACTGGGTTGTGCTGAAGTTAAAGGAAACAATCTATGCAAAACGCTTAGCCCAGTGCTGGCACACAGTCAACCTTCACCAAACATTAGTTATTTTTGTTATTAGGTGTCTAAGGAGCCTTTCTGTTTCAATACCTGCAATTCAAAACATATATACAGAAGGGATTAAAAAAAAACCACCTGGTTTTCCTGGGTCATTTAACCACCACACTGAAAATTTTAAAATGTTTCAGTTATTTGACCTCAAAAACAAAGCATATTTTTGTGCCTCTGGGTTTAGAGACTCATGGGAAAAATGGGAAATACGGTGGGTACCGAGGAGAAAGAGGAGGCTTGCAGACAGCAGGGGTCTGCTCACACCAGGAGGCAGCGTGCAGGCCCTGGTGTTTATTTAGGAACGTATAAAAAGGTCTGAGGCTGTGGCTGTGAGACAGCTTATGAAACACAAACATTAGGGAAGTTTACTAAAGATCAGGCTTGAATTTTATAGCTTTTGGAAGAAGCACCACATTCCAGATGACAATAAAAATCTGGCCTTCTAAAGGTACCTAGCTTCTTGTGTCACTTTTGAATACATGAACCCGCAGGAATGTTCAAGGGAGGGGCCATTCTTTCTCAAGAGATACACTTCCCTTCTCTGGTCTTCAGAGTCTCATGGTGACATCTTGGGCTAAAGTGCTGTGCCTCCGGGGGCGGTGACCCTAAGTGGATTCATCCTCTCTGTTGCAGTGTCATACCTCTTGGAGGATTCTACCCTAAACTAAAATGTGGAAAAATTTTATGCACCAAGATGTTAGTTGCAGCTTTATATACAAAAGTTCCTAAATGGAAAGCATCTCAATTTGGCTGTGTTAGGAGAAGGACTTAGTGAATTACAACACATCTAGATAATGGAATAAAAGGCAGCCAATGCTTATAAGAAGCTTTGCATAACATGAGGAACTGCTTACAGCACATTAACTGAAAAAACAAAGATTCAGGATGCACATTTCTATAAGCAATCTAAGCTCTATGTTGTTAGGAAATATATCAAAAAGTTTTTTGTGCTTGCTCCCGGGTGTCTGAAACATGGAAAAGTGGTTCCCCCTACTTATTAGTATTTTTCTCTATTTTCTGTCTCTTACAGCCAGAAGAATGGCATAGTGGTTACATACATTGGGTACGAAGGCAGACTGCTTATGACCAACCTCTTAACCTCTCTGAATCTGTTTTCTGGACTGTCATGTGGGAGTAATAGTCATCCCTAGTTTGTAGGATGGATATTAGCATGAAAGAGAATCCAGGTGAAAGGCTTGACACAGAACTTTGTACATAGTCAGCACTCAAGGGATGCGGGCTGGTGTCGCTATTTTCCTGATAAAAGTAACTCCAACAAAACTCAAAACTATAAAAAGAGGAATATATAGGTTGCTTTGCTACCTTTAATTCAGTCAAAGACTTACCCTAAAGTGTTATTTAACAACCTTCCTTTTTATTCATCCTTAATTACCTATGTTATTTTGGAAAGCACTTATATAGTCAGCAGCCGAAAGCCTTTCCTGTGAATGAGAATACTCAGCTCTTCTATTTAGGGAAAAGTCTAAGACCCTGGCTCTTCCTTTATCTGCCCACAAACCCTGAGACTCTACTCCTGTCTTTCATTTCTTTGGGAGATCTCCTGAGATGCCCATCTTTGTATCTACCAACTGTGTCAAATTTGGCTGTGCATAACAGAAAGCTGATCCAAGAGGTTTAAAGGAGTGCATTAGTGATTTATTGCTGCATAACAAAATGCCACAAACTTAGGGGTCTAAACAACATGCATTTATTAATTCACAGTTTCTGTGGGTCAAGAGTTTGGCTTGGTTGAATCCTCTGCTCAGGGTCCCACACGGCTGCAATGAAGGTGTCAGCTGGGCTGTATTCTCATCTGGAGGCTTGGTTGGGGAAGAATCTACTTCTAAGCTCACTCAGGTTGTTTGCAGAATATATTTTCTTACAACGATAAGACTGAGGTCCTGATTTCTTACTGTCTGGAGGCCCCTCTCAATTCCTAAAGGGCACTCATAGTTTCTAGAAGCATCCTACAGTTTGTAGTCTTTCTATAGTTTCTAGAAACCATCCATATTTCCTGGCCATGTGAGCTTTTCCAACTTGATTGTTGACTTTGTCAGCAAGGAGAGTGCTTGCAAGAAGCAAGTTCACAAACAAGAGGAAACCTTGTTACATATAACCCAATGTTGTGGAAAATTCTGAAAGAGATGGGAATACCAGACCACCTGATCTGCCTCTTGAGAAACCTGTATACAGGTCAGGAAGCAACAGTTAGAACTGGACATGGAACAACAGACTGGTTCNTCCCTATCTATTTCCCATGAAGTGATGGGACCAGATGCCATGATCTTCATTTTCTGAATGTTGAGCTTTAAGCCAACTTTTTCACTCTCCTCTTTCACTTTCATCAAGAGGCTTTTTTTTTTTTACAACAGCATAGCACAGTATATATATGTCATTCCCAGTTTCCCAACTTATTCCTTCTCTCTCCCATTCCCCCTTGGTAACCATAACTTTGTTTTCCACATCTGTGACTTTATTTGTACCTTTTTTTTTAGATTCTATATATGAGCAATATCATATGATATTTGTCTTTTTCTGTCTGACCCACTTCACTTACTATGACAATCTCTAGGTCCATCCATGTTCCTGCAAATGGCATTATTTCATTCTTTTTTAAATGACTGAACTGTGATACACTTTTAATGGCTATTTGTTGGGAAAAAATGAGTGATTTTAGTTATTTAATATTTATCGAGTGCCTGTTATTTACCAGAGGCCTAAAATATGATGACACAATGCAAAACTTCACAGACAATATTTGAACTCTCCTAGAACTTCAATACTAGTGAGGGCACAATGGAAATAACAAATAAATGAGCAAGGTAATTAGGTAATTAGAGAGAGTGATAAATGCCCTGTGAAGACCAGCAGGTAGGATGACATGGGAGGGGAGGTTGAAGATGGAGGTTTGCTTTAGACACGGGGCCTCTTCCCAAAGGAGATGATATTTGAGCTGAAACCTGAATGGTGAGAAGACACTAGTCATGGTGGATGGCCAGCCATCTAAATGCTCCATTTTCTCTGAAGCTCTGTTGAAGGCCCAGATGGAAGTAATCACTCCTTTCTTGATGTTCTCATGGTGCCCATAATTCATTCTTTCAATATCTCCCCCAGCTCTGGTGGGCACTCGTATTTGTACCACACTTTGTAATTCACAAAGCACTTTCCTGTGCATTTTTCTCATTTAATTCTCAGAAACTCTGTGACACTAAGCATAGGGAGAGAGAGGCCCAGAGAGTTGAGATTGCTAGACTGGCTTTGTAAACTATGATTACAAGTCAGACAAAATCATCTGATATAACTGAATTCAGTAGCCAAAGAATGCAGGATTCTGTAAAGAGGTAAATAGAAAGGACATTTACATTGCTTTAGATTCTTTTACGTTAGAGTGTCTATAACATTAGATGGAAGGGGCCTGCAGAGATCTTAGGAGCCAAAGAAAACTTGTAATCTAATCAAGAGATCAGGTTGAATTGGGGTTTCAGACATTTGCTGAGTAGACATTTGTGAGGCAGGATCAGGGGCTGTGTATAACTTGAGTCCCACAGTGTGACTGTGTCCCTTTTGAAGTTACAGATTCATTGACATAACCTCTAAAAATTGAGTTCAGGATGTCACATCAAGGTTACCAAAATCTCTGATCAGAAGCAATCCCAAGAATGCTGAGATTGCAAATCCCATACTTCTTTGGGATGATTTAATAGTTTCAATAGTTTTCTTAGTTTTTGCAAAAAGCACCACCCAAGGAGCCCAATCTCTTGTCCAGCCAAATAGCTGTGTGCAAGACAATTTCAGTTAACAAGGGTATGGTTGCCTTTTTTACTGGGCAAGCATCTTTCATTCCTTGAAAGTTTTAGATTACATATATACATGTTTAAAGTAATCAGGACTAGAGTATAAATATTTTTGTATTAAGGAAGAGGCCATTTCTGGTATCCTTATATACTTGTAATGTTTAAGAAAATTTGACCTATTAAAATGATATTCTTATAATTCTAATTTAAAATGTATAATTGACATTATTGAGATATATCTTTAAGTGGAAATTCATGTCAATCACATTTATAAGCATAGTTTATCAGGTTAACTATTTGGGAGTATTTGTTGGTCAGACAGCTAATCTTCTTAAAATTAAAAATTGAATTATAAATGAAGTTTAAACTATCTGAAGGAATCCCGTTACCTAAGTTTTTAAATGTAACGAAGTATTGGTGAAAGGCTCTTTAAAAGTGACTAAGAAAAGTGATACTTAAAATTTACTCCACTTATAAACTATAAAATAATATTTGTTGCTTTTTTATGTGGAACACAAAATCTAAGGAGAAAATATATGTTTATGTTTAAAGTGTAACTTTAGCAAAATGACCATTAACTGAAAAATCCAAGGAAGATGTCTCAATGATCTTTTGGGTACACAGAATTCAACCTCAGGGCATCAGGATAACTGAAATTCACAGAACTGACCTGTCCAGGATCACGGGGGTAGTAAGCGGCACAGTCACCACTTAAAGTCAGGGTCTCCATTCTGTATCTTTTGGTTGAGCTCTGCTATCCTTTTTTTGGTTGCCTTTTCAGTACCTCTTTTATAGTCCTTGCAATATTTTGCCATGGTTTGGAATTATTTATCCATTTCTTACTTTGATTATTTGCCTCTCCTCAGCTTCACGGGGAGAGGCATGGGGTAGAAGTGGGGGAGAACTCAATAAATGTATTGGATTCAAATTGTTGTTGATCATAGGTAGCCTCTGAGAAAGGGTGGCTGGGAAGGGGGAGGTGGATAGACTATTACCTTTCTGTGACGCTGTTTAGCATTACGGAGGCTGAGTCTTTAGGCCTGGACTCCAGCTGCCCAAGCTCTGATGAAGTGGCTATAAACTAACTCCATGCTGTCTGCCTTCTTTTAAGATTAATTCCATGGATGTCCTTCAGTGTCTTCTCACTGCTCAGGAAAAAGACAAAAGCCTTTCTAAACTTAATGAGATCAGGATGGTCCAGCCCAAGCCCACTTCTCTAGGCTTTTGCTCCACTTGCTCTAAGGACACAACCTTCCTTTAGTTCCCTGGACAAATCAAGGTCTTCCCCAGGTGAAGTCAGGTTTCTAGTTGAACATTTACAGCTTTCTGAATTCCTTCACAGCACTGCTTAGAGGCTGTAATGCTATATTTTTGTTTGTAGCTATTTATTTAATATCTAGGAGAGACCTTTAGCTCTGGGCACCTTGGCTCTTTTCTCCACCATTATCCTTGGTGCTTATTGGTGCGTGCTCAGTTGCTTCAGTTGTGTTCGATTCTTTGTGATCTGGTGAACTGTAGCCCACCAGACTCTTCTATCCATGAGATTCTCCAGGCAAGAATACTGGAGTGGGTTGCCATGTCCTCCTCTAGGGGATCTTCCCAACCCAAGGGCTGAACTCACATCTCCTGCGTCTCCAGCCTTGCAGGCAGATTCTCTACTGCTGAGCCACGTTGGCAGTGCATAATTAGTGCATTGTAGGGGCTTAACAAGTGTAGGCTTTTATTATTGTTATTCAGTTCAGTTTAGTCGCTCAGTCATGTCTGACTCTTTGCAACCCCATCAATTGCAGCACGCCAGGCCTCCCTGTCCATCACCAACTCCCGGAGTTCACTCACACTCACGTCCATTGAGTAGCTGATGCCATCCAGCCATCTCATCCTCTGTTGTCCCCTTCTTCTCCTGCCCCCAAACCCTCTCCCATCAGAGTCTTTTCCAATGAGTCAACTCTTCACATGAGGTGGCCAAAGTATTGGAGTTTGAGCTTTAGCATCATTCCTTCCAAAGAACATTCAGGAGTGAGCTCCTTTAGAATGGACTGGTTGGTTCTCCTTGCAGTCCAAGGGACTCTCAAGAGTCTCCTCCAACACCACATTATTGTTATTAGCATTTAATAAATGTCTGTTGTTCGGATGAATGAATGAAGCAGAAAAAAAAGGAAGGATCGACTTTGTGGCAATCATTTAGACTGGCCTGATCTCCATTCAGCTGGGAAGGATTTTAGATGAAATCGTATCAGACAGATAGGGGACACGATGTCTGAGATTTCTTCCAGGCCAGTGAGCCTTTTGCTCCAGAAACGCCGTTTGTCACTTTGCTTTAGCCATTGCTTTTATCATCCTCCTGGGGAACTCTGTGTGTGTGTGTGTCTAACAGAGAGAGACATAAGATAGACAGAGAGACAGAGAGACAAAGAGACTCACACAGAAAGAGACAGAGAGACAGAGAGGGAAAAACAGATTGCACTGGCATGTAAGGTGATGGGAAATGACCCAGTAAGGCCCCTGGAAACAACAGTGATCTCCTTTCTAGCCTCATTCAAGCAAGTGGGATCTCATTTGGCAGGCAGTAGGATGGCTGAAAAATGCCAGGTCCCTGAACATCAATGAATTTTGCATTTCCAAATAATGGCTTTATGATTAAGCTCCAATAACTCAAATGAACCTTCCGTGAAGAATGCCAGATTCAGCTGGTAATTCTTATTCTTTCAAATCCCTTCCCCTCTTTATTTTTTAGATCTGTGCCTCCAGTCCCTCAATCACAACCATGAGTGAGGAGTTAATGAAATTCTCTGATGGCATGGAGATCCTTCCTCATGATGGTGAATTCACCTTGACTATTGTAGGAAAAGACACTGAAGGGCAGGCATGAGGCTGGAAAGGCAGAAGGATTCTCTAGAAATAGGATCCCTACTTTCTTCCTCTGGGAGACTGGTGTAACACTGACCTCTAGCTGGATGGAGCGAGTGAATTCATCTGGTGCCTTCTACTCTGGCTGGACCTTGTCAGACATGGGCTGGTGTGAAATGAAAAGAGAACGTTTGGAAATCTCTTCCTTAAGGATGTTTCTGGTATCCCGCTTGGCTTCTCTTCTCTTCAAATAACAGTATCACCATTTGTCTAGTATTCATGATGTGCCAGGCCTTGAGTTCCCGTTTTAGCTCCAGTTATTACCAACAACCCTGTGAGGTAGATGCAGTTGCACCCATTTTCCTGGCAGGAAGACTGAGGCTCAGAGAGTTTTTCAATTTGCCTGGCACATACTCTTAGGAGCTGGCTAGACCAGTATTCTAAGTCAGGTTTGTCCACTCCAAAGCCTGTCCTCCTTCTCGGGACTCTTGAGTCTGGTTGAAACCCCAGGGAGGGTTTGGGTGTGTGTTCTACTCTTTGGGGCCTGCTCTTTGGGAAAGATCTCTCAGTCAGTGTGCTTATTTGTTCTGCTTCTACCTGACTAATTCCTGTTTACATTCAGAAGCGGGGCTGAATCTCCTTCCAGATACGTCAGTTTCTGTAAAAGAAGCCAGCTGTCTCCCAGGCCCCAGACTTTGGTGATAACATCTCCATTTTCATAGACTGCGAGCTCTGTTTTAGGCCATCGGGTGACTGGTTAGTAGTGAATCAATGAAGCTACCCAATCATGACCTAGCATGGAATTTGAAAAATCTACTGGGGGATGAAATGTCCAAAAAAGTGCAATTCAGCTTTCGGTTTACATTTTGTGTGTGTTTTTAAGATGTATTAGTTGAGATTTTTCTGGTTGATAGATGGATTTCAAACTGTTAAAATGAGATTGGAGGTAAAATGTAGCAAAAGAGTTTCATTCTCACCTTGATGAAATGATTCAACTGAGCACGTAGGTGGTGAGATGGGTGCAATAAGAGGAGTTCTGAAAAAACAAACAAACAACGAATAAAAGTTCTGTTTCTTTAAAACACATATTAGCTGATGTAAAGACGACTGTGGCTTATGTAATGGGGTATTTTAGCTTTCCATGGTGGGGAGTCCCCTAGCACGTCCTTGGGTTAAGCCACAGACATAGATTAGACTTTTCCAAGGCTTGCAACCTACTGGTTTTTTTCTGGGTTGTTTTGTTCCTGGAAAGCCTTGCCTTTGGCCATCCAATATGTTCCTTTCAGGGCACAGTGTTTACCTGACTTCACAGTATCTTATTTAAACATTTAAACAGTTACCCAACTAGTAAAAAATAACCACATACTCTTTTAGACGTTTTCTAAAAATAAAATACATTACTTTTTTAAAAAAAGTGATTGTAATATGCAGATTCCAATTTTTAAATTTATTGACATAACTGCCTTCTTTCTTCTGGAAGGCTGCAAATACTTTTAGTTCATTTGGCTTTCACATGGATTAGTACACATGGATTGAGTACACACGCTTCCTGATGCAGGGCTAGATCCCCTTCCATTCCATTGTGTGAATGAGCCATCATTTAGTTCATGAATCTCTCACTGATGGGAATTTTGATTTTTTAAAATAACATTTTGGTAGTAGAAGCATTGGTATGATAAACTTGCTTGTGTCTATACGGTATTATTCATTAGAATAAATTTTCAGAAGTGGAGTTGCTGGGCCAGGGTGACAACTCCACTTCTGAAAATACATGAAAATACAAATACATGAAAATACAGATTCTTATTCTATGAGATAAGTCAGACAAACATCATATGATATCACCTATGTGTGGAAGCTAAATGATACAAATGAACTTTTTTTTCAAGGTATGAAGTAAGAGAGATACACACTCTGTAGGAAGAATGTGGGTCATTGTGGAAAGTGAGAAGCCCAAACGAACTTATTTACAAAACAGAAAGAGACTCATAGCACGAACTTATGGTTACCAAAAGGGAAAATGGAAGGGGGGGGGGAGTGGATAAATTAGGAGGTTGGGATTAACATATACACACTATTAAACATAAAGTAGATAATCAACAAGGACTTACTCTATCGCAAAGAGAGCTCTACTCAATATTCTGTAATAACCTATATGGGAAAAGAATCTGTAAAGAAATAGACATATGTATATGTATAACTGAATCACTTTACTGTATGCCTGAAACTAACACAATATTGTAGATCTACCATATGCCAGTATAAATCTAAAATGTAAAGTTTCCTCCTTTGAAAAGTTACATTATTTACATTTTGTCCATGCACATGACTTCCTAGCCTACTAATAAGCAGTGTAAGAACACTGACAAACTTGGAGACTTTAAATACTGTTCAATAATCTCAACTTAGGACTGCCCAGGTGTGCTAGTGGTAAACACTTGCCAGTGCAGGAGATGCAAGAGACATGGGTTCGATCCCTGGGTTGGGAAGATCTCCTGGAGGAGGAAATGGCAACCCACTCCAGTAGTCTTGCCTGGAAAATTCCATGGACAGAGGAGCCTGGCAGACTACAGTTCATGGGGCCTCAAAGAGTTGAACATGACTGAGTGCCTGAGAACACACACATAAGCTCAACTGAGAAAACACCTGAAAACAATAAGTAGGCGTGAGCATTCTCCCAGCTGGCGAGAAGACAGATGCTATGAGGACCAGTCATGGTTCGTAAAACACCTGTGAAGAGTCGGGGACCTGGACAGGAAAGAACAGAATGTGTCTGGAGAAGCGCCAGCAGACGGCATAGCTGGAGCAAGTTGGATGACAGGAGGAGAGATAGAGGAAGGCTCGGTGTACGGCGCTTGATTGTATGGAGATTGATTTGGAAAAAAAAAATTACTAGTTTAGCTTTTAAGAAAAGAGTTTTCAGTTTGTATCTCAAAAGTCATCAGTTTGAATTTCTCTCTCTGGGGTTGTGCTGGTCCTTTGGTTGTGAGTCGACATGAAGGCTTTTGAGAAGGAGGATGTTAGTAGATTTGATTTTTTGAAGATCACCCTGGTTCCATCTCATCTTTGTCCTTCTTGCTTTTATCATCCTCCTGCTTTCTATGGGAAGCAAGAAGAGAGGACTGAGAAAGTTCAAGGTTGTTTGTGTCTGCCTAAGTATTTACTCCTTAAAATTCAAGGTGTGGGGTAGGGAGGGTTTCCCTTGTTGTGTTTCCTTTGTGTGGAAACCTAGAAGAGCTTAAGAATAAAGTAGAGGACCAGCCAGAAGTGCTGATGACATTGTAATGCAAAATTAACTGCTTATTACCTTTATGGGGGGCCTGGGATTAAAAATATGGAGATTCATTTTTGAAAAAAAATGAGTAATTTAGCTTTAAAAGAAGACAGTTTCAATTTGTATTTCAAATCATCAGTCTGAAAAATGTTGAATGAATAATAATAGTCTGACCTTATGTTTCAGGAGAATAAATATTATGCATTGCCTTCTGATTAAAAATAAATGAATACTACGGTTTAGTTCCTCAAAAGATGTTGCCCTTGAAAATGTAAAAAGTTAGAAATATATTAACAAAAAAAAGGCAAATCAAAGAAAGGAGAGATGGGTAAGAAGTGAACAAAGATAGAAGAGAAATCGAAAGCTTGAGTGTGATTTTTCAAGTCCTTTTTTACTGAAGCAAATTCTCCTTCGAGCAATTTTTTTCATCTCTCTGTAAATCTGTTGGAGGCAAAATGATAATTTATAATTACATTAAATTCTTGTGTCTGTCTCTTTGTATTTCCTTCTTTAGGATCATGTAGAAGGAAATTCAAGAGCCATAATATTCTGGCTTCCAGCATGACATGTGACCAGCGTGGGTGCCCATCCCAAACCAGGAGCCTTCCTCTTCATCTTTCAGTTCATAGCCAGGCCTCCTTCTGGACCCAGGAGAGGAAATGACAGAAGACAACAGATATGGAAGTGAGCTGGAAGGTTAAAAATTAATTCCTCACAGACACAAAACTTTATAGAAAAATTCCTGCTCTCTTTTAGGTTAATTTAACCTAACAAATTGAGACACATGTGAGACTCTGTCGTCAGGACAGAGATCTCCTGGTGATATTAATATATCATGTCTCTTTCACATTGTCACCAATACAGAATGAACCCCAAAGTAGTACGTGTTGTACCAATATTGCCGGGCAGTCAACAACTGGTTTCCCTTAAATATCGCTGTTTCCAATTCTTCTAAAATTACAGATCATACTTGTTTTGTTTCACATGTGTGTGTTTTCCCTTTTTAGTAACTAAAACCAGGTTTATCTGTGGCTCTTTTGGTGTAGATTTTTTGCTAATTGGTCTTTTAATGTCTTACACATTGACTAGGAGTTTATTGACTCTTGTTTATAAATGAATACTAATGAAGACAGTTGACATACTCACTGTATTTAAGGATTTCTGGTATGGTTAGCACTTGGACAATGACCTATAACTTGCTAGCATAAATGGCTCATTTGTAGAAATGGAAGCATCATTCTCACATTCTGTTTCATAACATTCGTTTATGCAAATTTGCAGCACAAGTTAATTATGGGAACTTAAAGGACTAGTCACATGGTTGTCTTCTCTACATAGGCTTTTGCTTTTGACATCTGAACTACCATCACTCCTTAAAAAGATTCAATACATTTTCCTAAAGAGACCTCTCCCCTTCACTTTTATCTCCCATACAGTAAAGACGTTGTTTTCTGTATACAGCTGGAAACTCTCCAACTTCCTTTAAATCTTGCTGGCTTTAGATGGGCCCATGATGTTCTATTTGAGGATAACCTAGTAAAGGGAAGAATGTTAAATTATCTGAGGCCATTGGCTCAGCTTCTAACAGAGTGATCCCAGGTCTTGCTTAAGATGAAGGGAATTGATGATCCTGTCCTGGCTGGAATTATTGATGGAGGACTTGAGTTGCCCAAGCTGACCCTTTGGCCTTCAAATCTGGTGTAACATGGAAAATCCCTCCCAGAGTCATCTTTCTTCACGGCAGTGTCAGGAACCCTCTGTTTGAATATCTGACTTGTTTGGAGCCCTACAAGAGAGACAGGGTGCATTCTGAGAAAGATGATGTTTACCATGAGCAAGAAGACTGATGGAAAGTCCCAGCTTATCTAAAACCCAGGGGCCAGACCTTGAGATAACAGCACTCTGTTTTAAAAGTATTTACGTTCAGAAAAAGAAATTTCACAAAGCCCCAAAGCATGGCCATTGTAGCATGAATGGTGTCTCCCTAACCACTGTCCAATCCTAGAATGTCTATTTTGGAGAGGACAAAGATGTCATTGGGAGAAGGAAATTATATAGTACTTACATAGAATTTTTACAGTTGGTAATAGCAAAGTGAAATGATCTTGGCTTTGGAGAAAGTAAGCCAAAATATTAAGGGAGATTTATTTATGAATCTTCCCTCTCCACTTGCTAACAATAACTATTAACTTCAGGGCTTACTGTTCTAAATGCTTCCTATAGACTTGGGACAACCTTGATTTTTATCATCCCTTTTTATGTATGAAAAAACTGAGGGTCAGAAAACTGAAATAACTTTCCCATGACAGAGAGCTGCATACACAAATACACATACATCCACAGATGAAAGCTGTCTAGACTAAGTGGGATTAATGAGCCATGTGTGTTAACTATTAAGAATCTCTCTCCATATTCCACTGTAAAGAGCAAGAGGCCAATTAGCAGACAGCTACAAAAATAGCTTAGTTTCCTCAAAAACACAAGCACAATCATAGCAAAAGTCACCCCAGTGAATTTTGTGAAAACAGTAAAATTCATTCCTATGCCTTTTTACCTTTACCCACTACCCTGAACAGTAACTCGTGCACTTATTACTGGTGAAAAATGGCGCCAAAGGCCTGTCATATTTTCAGTTTACGAAGAACATTACTGTTATTTTTTGCTGACTTTGACATTCAGAGTAGCACAGAGGGTTCCCACTTTCGGGAAAGACTTTCAACCCCAAAGAGTGGAAACACAAAACTTGCTTTGCTTATTCCTCAGTGACCCGGAGCATTCCAGCTCATTAAGGTTTCTCTGTATTGATTTGGTACATGGTGGCTGAGCAGAGTGGGTGCCAGGAGAGTGGTAGACAAGGCTAGAGAGGTGGATGATGAGATCAGAGCATGTTGTGTGGGCCCTGGAAAGGATCTGTGGTTTTATTACAGGGCAGAGAAGCCATTTAAGCGATTGGTGCCAGAGGGTGATATGATCTGATGTATAATTTTAAAGGATCATCCAGGCTGCTTTGTGTATTTAATGCATGTGTACGTATGCATTAGGAGAAGACAGAAGAGGTCATAGCATCTTAGACTTGGGGAATGGCAATGATGGGAAAGAGGGGATGGATTTGATATATATATGGAAGCAGGAATTAGAGGATTTGGTGAGTGACTGGATATGGGAAGATGGTGGTGGGGGAGAAGGAAGAATTAAGGATGACTTGCATTTGCTTGAGCACATGGGTAGATAAAGGTGACATCTGTTGATGGAGAAGGCTGCCAGAATAAAAGGCTTAACAGAGGTAATCAAGAGTTTGATTATAGAAATGTGAAGCAGATATCCCAGCACAAGCATGCAATACGCAATTGCAAGTTTTGGCTGGGAGGTCAAGGAGTTATCTGGAGTAGAAAGATAAATATGGGAGCATCTGCGTATGGATGGTCTTTGATGTCTGGGGAATGGGTAAGAACCCTTGTGGTAAAAATGTCAAGTGAAAAGGAAAAGGACTCAGCACTGTGCTTTGAGGACTTTAATTTTTAGCAGAAGAGGTGGAGCCAATAAAGGAAACTGAGAGAATGGAAACCAAAGGAAGAATATTTCAAAAAGGAGGAGATTTTCTTAATGGGGAGCAAATAAAATAAGATTGCAGAGCAAAGTTAAGTAAACATTTACCAAGGAAAACTAGATGCCATGAGTATTCTCGAAATTGGAGATTTGGGAAGATCTCAGGACATGTGTTAGGCAAATAATAGTTTACTGTTAGCTTGTAGAGCATAAAAGTTTTGTTAAATCACTTTTCAACCTAGCTGGGTAATTAGTATCGTGGGGGTAGGGCTTTGGGCAAAGTCAGGACTCCTTATCTATTTAAAATCTTCTAATGGACAACTCACACAGAACACCAAGTTCTTAGCAATGTACATCATAATTAGGGAAGGGAGAGAATTCAGGGAGCATTATTTGCAAAAGTGAGAATTGTGGAGGCAGGGCAGCGTACATTGTCTTTATGAACACAGCAGAGTTATTAGGCATTTATTTTCATCTTCATTTAATAGACTTTAAAAAAGCCTTAATTTTTATTTTGGAGTTGATTAACAATGTTGAGTTTCAGGTGTAGAGCAAAGTGAGTCAGTTATACACACGCATGTATCTACTCTTTTTCACGTTCTTTTCCCATATAGGTTGTTACATAGTATTGAGCAGTGCTATATGGTAGGTTCCCTGGGCTATATGGTACGTTCTTGTTGGTTGTCCATTTTTATTTTTTAAATTAATTTTATGGAAGTATAGTTTCTTTACAGTTAGTTTAGCAGACTCTTTGGAGAGCAGATTCAATGTGGTGGGGGTGGGGAGCGGGTCTTGAAAAAGCCAAAGGTTGTATTAGGCTTTAAAAAAGGCTAGACCTTGCTTTTGGGGGGTGGTCTAGATCAGGCCCTGAGGTTCTCTTTAATAGAAAGAGAAGAAAGCTATCCTCTTATGTGATTACTTTCAAGATTTCCCTTCAGGTAAATTTGAAAATAAACTGACCAAACCACCTTTGCCCAATTTAGGCTTGTTTTGAGACTGAAAAACAAGAAAACGTGAAGGCTAAAACAGAACAGGAGATTACATCCAAAGATTAAGAGATTTCTGACAATCACTGCAGAGAATGAGGGACACGCATGCACCGTTGGAGACAGGGCGAGAATGGGGCACGGATCACACAGAGAGAAGTCACGGCACTGGAGTGGGAGGCTACTCTAGTGTTGGGAAGAGACGAAATGTTGAAACCTTCCTTGTAAAGGGACTGTATCGTGGAGGAACTGTTTATCTGATTAGGTCCCAGACCTTTCCCCAGTATCTTTCAAATCAGAAAGATACGCACAAGAGAAGGAAAAGAATTAAGGACAGAGGTGATTTTATTTGTCCTGCAGAGCCTTTGAGCCTCTCTGGATTTCCGAAGTCAATTCAGGGTGAACTGAACCTCCCCTTTAGAGGATGTAAGTGAAAGAACCGAGCAGAACCCTCCCACTGGAAGATGAGAATGACGAGAAACCCTCCCACTTTAGCTTTGGGGACTGTAAGTCATGGGATGAATCTTCAGTTTCTTGTCTCTGGGGAATCACTTCCCTATATCAGATTGCTCTGTAGCTTTATATCAGGCAAGTTTACTCACTTGACTAGTTTGTTTCTCCTTCTAAGAATTTATTGATTCATGAAATTATCAAGTATTGTTATTGGATGCATCTCTTTCAAAGTTGGCAGTAACTGTTGCCTGGCCCTAACAGCAGCCTACTATCTCTATTGTTAGTAGAGTTATATTGTGTTATTTTATTAACTTTTAATTTAATCTTTGTTTTGCCCCCCGTTATTAAAGATGATTTCACAGATAGCCACTCACTTTCACCCCAGCTCTTAGAGCCCCTGTAAATCTTGAGGTTAATCTGACCTTTAGCCCAGATCTCATAGTAAGCCTACTCCTTGGTTTGAAATAGCTTCTATTTCTTAAATTAAGGGGTGGATTACAGGGTGAGTATTTATCACATTTTATGCCTTGTTATTTATATGTGTGACATGCATTCTTTAATAAGTAGTGACAATTGCATAAGAAAAAAAATGAAAAAGAAAAAAGAAATCACAGGATATTTTCAGAAGAAGGAACAAATCAGTCCAAATGTGCCAGGAAAACTAGGTGAGGTGGAAGAACCAGTCAGGGCTTTCAGAATAGAAAAAACACCCTCCTGTAACTCTAGGCTGATTTGCCTAAGATTATAATGCTTTGAAAACTTATTCTTTGACACTTAATTGAATGACCTTAACAAGATTCCTTTTCTTTTTTAGGCCTTAGTTTCCCCAACTGGAAAAAAAAAAGAAAGAAAAAAGTTGGGCCTCCAATGGAAAATCAGGGTTGGTAAATCCATGCATATCATATTCCAGTCCATGCCCATGGCAGACATGAGTAATTGATCACAGCACTCATTTTCTCTAAACTGGGAAAAAGATTTACCAATTGTTTTCAACATAGAACTTCAGTTGTTCACATATAAAAAGAGAGAATTCTAAAGTTCCTTCAAGATTTGTCGTTCTGTATCCCATCCCTGCCATTCTCTGTTTAATCCTCCTAATTAGTCTGGGAGCTCTTTAAAGGGTGGGACGCATTCCTTGTACTCAGTGGACACTAGAATTTCAGTAAAAACCAGCTTCCTGGAAAGCGCCATTGCTTCTGCCTTTTACACTATTCGTATCCTAGATCAAGAATGGAGCAAATCTTCTAGAGACCAGTAAGTGGACTCTGTTTGTGAACTAAATCCATTCCACCCGCTAGGCTACATTCAAGAGGACCAGGATCTAGTCTCTGCTGGAGACGTGTGAAAAATACAAGGGAACTGGGAAAAGCCACGTGAAGGAGAGAGGAGCGGAAGTGCACTCAGAACTGAGTGAAGAGAGGCCGTGGTGTGAAGGTCTGTATGGGGCGACTATTAAGGGAAAATAAAGGTAGTTGAAATGGGCCCATGCAGATTAAGGAGATCTTTCTCTGTTGGCTTTGCCAGCTCACACACTCTCTCAGGCCTACCTCTCATATGTTAACTCTGCCAAATGAGGGAGGTGGTTTCTTTGATGCTCTGATTCCAACGCAACGGACTGAAAATGAAGTTGTGAGCGAGAGAGCGAAAGCCTAGAGGGACAGTTTACAACCAAGCACCGCACGCCCTCCAGTGGCAGAAAACCAGTAACTCGGGTGAAAATGAACTCAATAATTACCTAACTAGGCAGTACTCTTGCCTGGAAAATACCATGGACGGAGGAGCCTGGTAGGCTGCAGACGATGGGGTCGTGAAGAGTCGGACACGACTGAGCGACTTCCCTTTCACTTTTGACTTTCCTGCATTGGAGAAGGAAATGGCAACCCACTCCAGTGTTCTTGCCTGGAGAATCCCAGGGACGGGGGAGTCTGGCGAGCTGCCGTCTATGGGGTCACACAGAGTCGGACACGACTGAAGTGACTTAGCAGTAGCAGCAGCAGACTTTGGAAGTGGTATATATTTTTTTTTTCTTTTGCTCTCACCTGGATACTTAGGATAACTACACAGACTTTTTTAAATTCTTGAATGAAACCCCATGAGTATGTAATGTTATCAATATATAGAATGTCCAAACTGAAATTAATCATAAAAATAACATCCCATGTTTTATTAATCCTAATAAATGAAAGTTCAGAGGGACAGAACTGATGCTTCACCACCGTCTTCTAACTCCAAATTCAGCGCTTGCTTTACTCCTCATCTTGGTTTCTCTATAGCGGTATCTTTTCTTCTTTTGTAATTGTTCTTAGCCTTTATTTGTATGTTGTTACATATGTTGTATGTTGTCACACGTATACTACTGTGCCTTTTAAAGCTGCTAACTGCTACTGCTGCTGCTAAGTCACCTCAGTCATGTCCGACTCTGTGCGACCCCATAGACGGCCGCCCACCAGGCTTCCCCGTCTCTGGGATTCCCCAGGCAAGAACACTGGAGTAGGTTGCCATTTCCTTCTCCAATGGATGGAAGTGAAAAGTGAAAGGGAAGTCGCTCCGTCGTATCCGACTCTTAGCAACCCCATGGACGGCAGCCTACCAGGCTCCTTCGTTCATAGGATTTTCCAGGCAAGAGTACTGGAGTGGGGTGCCATTGCCTTCTCCGTTTTAAAGCTGAAAATACATTAAATAATAGTTATGAATTTTTTGACATTATATACATAAAGAAGGCTTCCCTGGTGGTGTAGTGGTATAAAGAATCCGCCTACCAAAATGCAGGAGATGTAAGAGATGAGGGTTTGATCCCTGGGTCGGGAAGATCCTCTGTAGAAGGAAATGGCAACCCACTCCAGTATTCTTGCCTGGAAAATTCCATGGACAGAGGAATCTGGCAGGGTATGGTCCATGGGGTCGCGAAGAATAGGACTTGACTGAACGACTGAGTGCACACACGTAAAACCAGGAAAATGTATAACAGGAGCTATCGTGACAGACAGAGAGGGGCATTCAGAAGGTGCATAGAGTCTCAAATGTTGAGTGTTTAACATATTCTATTCCTCTATCTCCACAAAAATAATTCTTAAGATTTTGTCTCAAACCAATGGCGTAAATAAGTATATTGAATCTTCATTCTTCCTTTTAGAAAAACCTCACATTAAAAAAATTTACCATCAACTAGCCTCTTGTAATACAGAGGGAATCGCATAACAAAATAGGCCCCATGGTCTTGTAAAATTCACTGTATTTTATGGTTTGGAAAATCAGCAAAGAAATTTCCAACTGATAAAGCTGATGAAAGGTTAAATGATAAAAGTTTAACTGCTGAAAAGATAATTTACTAAACATATGAATGACTATACATTGGAAGGACTGATGCTGAAACTGAAACTCCAATACTTAGACCACCTGATGTGAAAAGCAGACTCATTGGAAAAGACCCTGATGCTGGGAAAGATTGAGGGCAGGAGGAGAAGGGGGTGATAGAGGATGAGATGGTTGGAGGGCAACATTGACTCAATGGACATGAATTTGAGCAAACTCAGGGAGACAATGAAGGAGAGGGAAGCCTAGCGTGCTACACTCCATGGGGTTGCAAAGAGTTGGACTGAACAAAAAGAGCGAAGAGAATGACTAAGTTCTGGATCTTAGCAGGTTCCTGCTGAGCTCATTCAATAATTCTAAGTTACACAATGATCAACAGGAAGAAGAAATAGTATTTTTCTTTAACATTTGCCACGGACATGGCACTATGCTAGGCATCCTTGAGGAATTATGATAATGGTTACCCACTACTGAGTCTCACTCTGGGCAGAGTGCTGTTCTAAGCAAGCCACATTAATTTCTCATTAATTCTCGCAACAACCTTAGGGATAGCAGTATTATTATTTTGTAGGTGAAGAGACTGAGGTGCAATGTGACTTAAAGGGAGTTCATAGGTTTTCTTACATCTACTGAAGGAAAAGATACATCTGTAATTAACTATGGCTAATTTGTCTAGGACACAGAGTTTTGGAACCAGAACTTTAAGGCCGGGGAAAGAAAGTGGGTATTCCAAGTGGATTCTCTGCAACGTTGATGGATGGGACTTACATCAGTACTGCAGGACAAGGTGACCAGTAGGTTTCAACTCACATACTGCTCCCTACTGAGCATCATCTGCCCTCAACTGCATTCTACCTGGTGACCCTATCTAGGCTCAGGAGGAAAGTGTGTTTGACTGACTAGTGATCTCTATTATGAGTAAGGGATGTGGACAGTTAGCATGAGAGCACATATTTGCCACAATTGCTCCACATGAACTAAATTCTACAAAACCTACACTTTCTGAAGTGTTATATGCAGGTGCAGGAGCATTGACATCACTTGGGAACCTTATAGAAATGCAAAAAATCAGGTATCATTCCAGACCCATTTTATGAGCATCTTCATTGTAAGTGGAGCCTGAAATGACTTCTGTGCCCACTGATGTTGAAAAGTTCTGGGGTCAAGCTTGTTTACAAACACAGCCACGACATTTCAGAAACCAAGGACTGTGTTCTCCTGCATACGATCCAGTGATGTGATTATTTTTTCTCTTTCCTTCTTTCATTAATTTATATTAAACAGTCATACAATAAAACGGACTCATTTTTGGTCTATAGTTCTATGAGTTTTAATACAGATACAAATGTGTAGGGCTTCCCAGTCAGCGCTGAGCCTGCCTGTCAATGCAGGAGACATGAGAGATGTGGCTTTTATCCCTGAGTTGGGAAGATCCCCTGGAGAAGGGCATGCAACCCATTCCAGTATTCTTGCCTGAAGAATCCCATGGACAGAGGAGCCTGGGGGGCTATGGTCCGTAGGGTTGCAGAGTCAGATAAGACTGAAGTGACTTAGCTGTGTATAAGCCACCATCTGAGTCAGGATACTGTATAGTTCATTCATCCCCCCAAACTCTCTTGCTATCCCTCTCTAGGCTCACCTGCCACCATCCTGAACCCCTGGTGACCATTCATCGAGTCTCTCTCTGCCACTATGGTGTGTCTTTTTGAGAATGTCACATGAATGGAACCACAGCATGTGTAACTTTTTGAATTTTCCTTCTTTCACTCAGCATAATGCCTTTCATAACAGGATTTTGATTAAAACCTTTCTTTGTCTCGCAGCTGTAACAAAAATACCGTAGAGTAAAATTCTGTGACTCCATAGAAAAATCGTGATTTCTCACATCAGTGTTGACAGTCTAAATTGTTCTAGGAATATATCGATGCATTTGGCTCCATGTTCTTTCAAGTGTGAAACCATACACCAAGTTTACTTCCCAGACACATCATCTGAAGTCTTGAGTTAAACTGTCACTCAGTACTCACTCTATTTTATAAATGCTGCTTCATACTTGCTTTATTAGGCTAACACTTCATTTTTTCCCCCTTTTCAAATAATATTTTTAAAAGGCAGGATTCTTTAACCGTCTTTGTAAATTATCTTTTAGATGGAACCCATAAGTACATCCCTGCCCCATGCCACCAAGCATTCCCAAGTGGAACAGACTTTAAAAAATGTTTTGAAACACAGAGTTCTAAAGGTTCCTTGGAAGGAAGATGACAGCAACAGAAAAACAAAAAAGAAGTCTACTCTAGAATATAACTATCATCATCCTATTCCTCCTTCATGTTTGCAAATCAGTTTCCCGTCCATTCTCAGTTAGAGATCGACAGTCCTGGGAAATGCAGGAACCACGCCAGGTGTTGTTACTGTCACTTTGCAGATGAGGAAAGTGAAGACTAGATGGGGAGGCGAGAAGTCAAAGGTCACACAGCTGGCTGTGATATAGCCAGAAACAGGAAAATTCTGAGTTCTATTAGGCACCTGGTATTAATATTGTAGGACTTTTTTCTATTAGATAAACACAAAAACTATTAGATCTATTGTATTCTAAAAGATGGATACTTTCTTTACATATGAAAACCCAAGCTTTTCTAATCATGGTAGTTGCCTAAAACTTTGTGAATATTTTGATAGCAAGTCTGTTCTGTCAGGCTATTTTTGTTTGACTCTAGTCACACAGAGCAACCTTGTTTGAGGATATAATCACTTGTCATTACAATACCACAAATAGACATTTTTCTTTCTAGAAAGTAAAATTCTGAAGACTGAGGCCATTTTCTAGTTCAATTTCCCCTGCTTCCATGTTAAAGCTTTCCAAGGTTGGAGTCTATGATGAGGTAGGTCTTTTTAGGACATGAGACAGACCCCTTTCCTTCCTTGGAATTACCGTAGGATCTGGTAGCTGCTTCTTTACACCCTCTGCTAAGATTTATTGATACATCTTATGATTCAGGGAATAATTGATCATTTCAGTGGAAGTGGTCATAATTTTTAGTTCACATCTTTGGGGACACTTTTTAAGGCATGCAATCTGAAATGTGCAGTGCATTTGTAAAGCAGGAGTCAGAGTCTTCAAAGTTGTGGCAACTAAATCTGAGAGCATCTGTGAATTGTATTAGGATGGTTAACCTTCATGCATAAGGCTTTCGTTCTCTTGCGTTCTATTGTCTCAGCCCCATGCATGCCCCACAAGGCCCCTGATTAACACCAGTGCCCAGGTGTTGTGTGGCTTTCCTGCAAGGATGACTTGCCACCATCCCATGCTGCAGACGTCTATTCAGGGTGAGCACCAGGCCCAGAATTCATTAATTAACAAGGGTGATGGGAAATTGTAAACACAGCTGTCAGCTGCAGGCTCCTCCGACCTGCCTGCATTCAACAAGTGAAAAAAAGCAGGGTGGTAACATAGTCTCATTGTCTGGGGCCTCCTCAACCAAACTTGAAAGCAGGTCTCTGGCAGAGGAAACAACAGCATGCCCTAGTCTCTCCATAGATACCCAGAGGCTGGGCTCCTTTCTGTCTGGAGTTTCTATTCTTAAAGCCAAACCATCATCAGATGTCAGAGTCTTAAGGAAAGTGAAAGCAGGGAGAAAGTAGCAACCTTGTTACAAAAGGGCACATTTTCCAGACATTCAGCACTTGTGTTTTTGGTGAGTTCTTGGAGGAGACTTGGGCTTCTCAGGTGGCGCTAGTGGGATCTGCCTGCTAATGTAGGAGACACAGGAGACATGGGTTTGATCCCTGGGTTGGGAATATTCCCTGGAGAAGGGAATGGCAGAATTTCATGGACAGAGGAGTCTGGTGGACTATAGTCCATAGGGTCACAAAGAATAGGACAGGACTGAGCATGCATGCAAGCAAGCAATAAGTATAAATATAAAATATAAGCATCTTTTAGTATTTATCTATTTATAATTGGGCTTCCCTGGTGCCTCAGCTGGTGGCTCAATCCTCCTGCAATGCAGGAAACCCCAGTTAGATTCCTGGGTTGGGAACATCTGCTAGAGAAGGGGTAGGGTACCCATTCCAGTATTCTTGGGCTTTCCTTGTGACTCAGCTGGTAAAGAATCTGCCTGCAACATGGGAGACCTGGGTTGTATCCCTGGATTGGGAACATCCCCTGGAGAAGGGAAAGGCTACCCATTCTAGTATTCTGACTGGGAGAATTCCATGGACTGTATAGTCCATAGGGTCACAAAGAGTAGGACATGACTGAGTAACTTTCACTTTCTTTCACTTTATTTATAATTGTTTTTCTCAAGCTACAAATGTATTCTATATATTATTATGTTAATTATATATTCAGTTCAGTTCAGTTGCTCAGTTGTGTCCGACTCTTTGCGATCCCATGAGTTGCAGCACGCCAGGCCTCCATGTCCATCACCAACTCTTGGAGTTCACTCAGACTCACACCCATCGAGTCAGTGATGCCATCCAGCCATCTCATCCTCTGTTGTCCCCTTCTCCTCCTGCCCCCAATCCCTCCCAGCATCAAAATCTTTTCCAAC
>SJYA01002041.1:65510-83109 GCA_006410615.1 Neotragus moschatus
TACTCCTTTTCCTATTTGGAACCAGTCTGTTGTTCCATGTCCAATTCTAACTGTTGCTTCCTGACTTGCATATAGGTTTCTCAAAAGGCAGGTCAGGTGGTCTGGTATTCCCATCTCTTTCAGAATTTTCTACAGTTTATTGTGATCCACACAGTCAAAGGCTTTGACAGTCAATAAAGCAGAAATATTTGTTCTTCTGGAACTCTCTTGCTTTTTCAATGATCCAACAGATGTTGGCAATTTGATCTCTGGTTCCTCTGCCTTTTCTAAAACCAGCTTGAATATCTCAAAGTTCTTGTATGTATAATTCTTCTGATCAGGTTTATTGGGACATTATCTGGCTCCAAGTCACAATGTCCTATTGTGCATCTGTAGTTTGCAAAGCCCAAGAGTAGAGGTTGAGGGGGTATCAGAAATGATTAACCAGGCTCCCTGCTTTTGCATTGCTTCCAATCTCGAGGGAAAGACTGACCTATTATAAGTAACTTTTAGAACAAGAGGCTGAATGTGGCAAGTGCTATAACTTAATGAAAAGCTAAGTGCTATGTAAGCAGAGGAGGGATACCACATTCTGATTGAGCTCATGGAAGACTTCAGGTAGAGGATGGATTTGTGGTGGGAAAGACACATTGGGCTCAGGGCCTGAGGAGCACAAACTGGGGTGTCTGCCATGTTCTGTTTCACCAGGGGAATGACTGTAGGATGAGGGACCTGTGAACAGTTGGGAGCAGAGAAAGGGGGCCAGGCTTAAAGAAGAAAGGTCACACAGGTGCTCAGATTTGAGGTGGGATTATTAAAGGTTTTTTGTCCAGGGCATGGGAAGGCTTAGATCTTTTCTACCAGTCAGTCATTTTTTCTCCCAGTTGATTTCCCAATAGGAAATACAGTCAGGAGTAGCAGTTAACTGGGACTCCAATTGACCTGCATGTGTGCATATCCAATAACCCTCACTGTTACATTCTAGGCTGATTGCTGACTTTAGCTTAAAGACTAAGTTGGACTTCAGGTCTCAAACACTTGAATCTGGATCTTTCTAACCTGCTGAATTATATAGAGGGAGAGGCCAGTGTGCCTAGGCATGCAAATGGAAACACAGTGGGCCTGCCTGGATGTCTACTTGTAGTCACCTGGAGAAGGTAAAGGGATAGATGGGTCTGTACCTTCAGCACATAGGAATCTGACCCCAAAGAAAATGTGATGTGAAAAATGATCTAGAATTTTGATCAACCAGATGAGTAACTCTTCCTCTCTTGAGAAGTTAGGGAGTGAGCTAGGAAGAGATGGCAAAAACTTGCATGATGATAGGAGAGGGGTGAAAGTGTTCCCTCTCCTACAAGCAGTGACAGGTGCAAAGTGGGTGAGAGTCCATGAACCAGGAGAGCAGACTTTAGTTGACAGAACAAAACAGGAAGGCTCAAGTCCTTGCTAACACTTAGGAAGTGGTCAGGTTGACGGAGCCCATGAATCAGAAAAAGGTGGATGATCAAAGGGCCCAGAGATTGACAGCAACTGAGGAGCAAAGCGAGATAAGTAGGAGAAGAGACAAATGCCCTGACGAGGCAAATGAAAACACTGCTGCCTACCTGTCCACTTAACTCATTGAGACCGAGTCCCTGGTGACTTTCAGGTGGTGGTGACTGCAGGTAGCTGACCTGGTAGTTAATGCAGTGTCACGTGTGCAGAGATATCTATCTGTGTGGTGGGAAGTAGGGGTGGGCAGGAGGCACTTCAGCTTCCCTCCTCCAAATCTAACAACCTCTGCTGTGTTATAGACACATGAGCAATATACGATACTGTTTTCTTAAAGAGGTAATGTTTGAAATGTTTGAAAACTGTTGGCATGGCAGAAAAGACGAGTGGAATTTAGCAAGCAAGAGTTTTAGTCCTAATTCTGCTACTTTGGCTCCTTGAACAATAATAAAAGCTATAATAAAGACTGTGATGATACTGATAGTGTGCTAAGCTATATGTTACATAGTGTGTATAACCATACCTTCTATGTATTATTTTATCTGAGCCTCACAATAACTCTACCGAATAGGCATATTATTCCCATTTCACAGATGAGGTGCAGAAAGGGAACTTGCTCAAGGTATCGGATCCAATTCTCAAATTGAGGTTTATCTAATATTAAAGACTATGATCTTCTAGCACTCACTTGACTGCTATAACTTCACTCTTACCTCTAATAGATGAGTAAATGTCTTTACCTGTGAAAAATGCTATTGGTGTTTTGATGGGGATTGCATTGAATGGTAGATTGCCTTGGGTAGTGTTTAACAATATTAATTCTTCTAATCCAAAAATATGCTGTATCTTTCCACATAAGTCAGAGAGAGAGAGATAAATATTGTATGATTTCACTTATATGTGGAACCTAAAACATACAATAAATAGTGAATATAACAAAAAATAGCCACAGATATAAAGAATAAACTAATGGTTATCAGTGGGGAGAGGAAAGGAGGAGTGGCCATATCTAGAGGTAGGGGATTAAAAGGGACAAACCATTATGTATAAAATAAGCTACAAAGATATATCATACTACACAGAGAAGATAGCCAAATTTTATAATCACTATAGATGGAATATAAACTTTAACAATTGTGAATCACATAACCATTAACAATTGTGACTCACTATATTGTATACCTGTAATTTATATAATACTGGACATCAACTATACTCAATAAAAAAAAAGTATGATGGAATTTCAAATGAATAAATGCTTGTGACAAATCATTGTAAGCTAAAAGTTCTTTAAAAAGGAAGCAATTATTATCCTACCCCAAGTCTGGTGCTTTTAAATGTTTGTTGAATGAGTACAAATTGGAAATGCAATTTATCTATCTCTTTCTATATTTATCTCCACTTTTTTTTTCCAGTTCTACTTATGTGAAGAAGAATTGTTGTAAACTACCAAAAAAGATCTTCTAGAAAACCTCTAAGTAGAAGGGCTGCTTTCCCAAGTTTGATTGGTTTTAGAGGATTAAAAAAAATGATTCACGACTTCCCTGGTGGTCCAATAGTTAGGAATCCACCTGCCAGTGCAGGGGACACGGATTCGATCTCTGGTCTGTGAAGGTTCCACGTGCTGTGGGGCAACTAAGCCCACGTGCTGCAACTACTGAAGCCTGTGCACCATGGAGCCTGTGCTCCGCAACAAGGAAAACCCCTGCAGTGAGAAGCCTGTGCCCCGCAACGAAGTGTAGCCCCCACTGGCTGCAACTAGAGAAAGTCTGTCCATACATAAAGACCCTGTGCAGACAATAAATGAAAAAAAATAAGATTTTTTTTCTTGGGATTTTTTTTTTCTTTTGATCTTGATTTTTTTTCCCCTTGATCTTGGGATACACTTTATGAAGGGTTTCCAAGGTGGCTCAGTGATAAGGAATCTACTTGCCAATTCAGGAGACACAGGTTCAGTGCTTGAGTTGGGAAGATCCCCTGGAGGACGAAATGGCAACCCACTCCAGTATTCTTGACGGGATAATTCCATGGCAAAGGAGCCTGGTGGGTGGCAAAGAGTCAGACATGACTGAGTGAGTGAGCACACACATACCCTTCATGAAAGGAATCATAAAAGTGCTCCCTTTATTAAGTACACTATATGTTAGGGACATTTTCTAATCTCATTTAATCTGCAAGTTGTGGGCATTATTATTTTCATTTGCTAGGTAAGAAAACCAAACCTTTGAGAAGTTGAGACATTCACCCGTATTTATCTTGCTCAAAGTACAATCATGAAGCCTGAAAATACTGGATTCCTTGACATAAGAATCTAGCTTTGAAGGCAAAGCTTGCGAATAACTTATTATGACTTATTATAACTTTTTACCAAGTCAAGAAAAGAAAAAGGATTCCAGAGCCTATTGGAAAAGCATTCCCTAAAGGTTTGGATAAATAAATAGTTTCGGCAGTCCTGTGACACTGGAGAGTGCGGGCCTATTTCNAATCGAGCTTTGAAGGCAAAGCTTGCGAATAACTTATTATGACTTATTATAACTTTTTACCAAGTCAAGAAAAGAAAAAGGATTCCAGAGCCTATTGGAAAAGCATTCCCTAAAGGTTTGGATAAATAAATAGTTTCGGCAGTCCTGTGACACTGGAGAGTGCGGGCCTATTTCTCCCTGGGGCCCTGAGAAGTGTCTCCAGCTCTTCCCAGTAGCCTTGGCTCCCATACTCATCTGGCTAGAATCTTGTTTTCCTCTGCAGCAGAGCTGGGCTGCCGTTTTTGATAGTGCTTGACTTCAGCAAGTTTCCACATGAACCTCTGATCTAGTGCTGGAACAAAGCGACAGCAGAGGGAGGCCCAGCTCGGAATGAGTCAGGTGGAGACTGATGCCTTGTTTCTTGTTAAACACTGTTCCCCCTCCAGGTATGTACTTTTCCCCAACAGTTGAACTCTGTCAACACAAGTCTGGGCTTCCCTCTCCCCACTAATGCAAACATTGTTAATAGCAGGAAAGGAATAGAAATCCATGGCTGAAATGTGAAAACCTATGCTTTCAGGTAGGGGATCAAGAGCCCTTCATCTTGCCAAACATTATTTGAATTTTGTAGAACAAACACTGGAGTTTAAGTTACATCCTCGAATTCAATATTTGGCATAGGATGATAACCACTGCTGATCTTTCCCACTTGGTGTACCTGTTAATTGTTTTGAGATAAATTGATGAACCCTATCAGAGGACTGTGAGTTCAATTGCTTTACCCCGCCTTTTTTTAACTAGAGAAGAAACTGAGTTTCCGAGAAGTTAAGTGATTCACCCAGGATTATATAGCCACTTGAAGAATTGGCTGTGTATAAAGAATTGAGGGCTCCTAACTTGTATTAAAGTGACTTTTTAACCCTACTAGAATTAATTCTGTTTTTGTTAGTATCTATATCCACTGAGATAAAGCAATTTGTCCTGGATCAGCTTGAAACCAGGTTCTTAAGAAGTCATCTGCTAGTATCTAATAGTATTTACTATTGCTAAATATTTTGATGCGGTTTACCTGGTTTCTAATGTTGTAGAACTGGGAGTCTGCCTTGGTTTGTATCTCAACTGCACCAATTATTAGCTCTCTTGTATGTGTTAGTTACCGAGTCATATCTGACTCATTTGTTAATCCATAGACTAGCCTGCTAGGCTCCTCTGTCCATAGGATTCTCCAGGCAAGAATACTCGAGCGGGTTGCCATTCCCTTCTCCAGGGGATCTTCCCAATCCAGGGAAAGAACCCGGGTGTCCTGCATTATAAGCAGAGTCTTTACCATCTGAGCTACCAGGGAAGCCACCATTATCTTAGGAAATTTTTACCTCTTTGCACTCTCATTTCCCTTTTCATAAAGTGGGAATACTAACAACATCCACCTAACCCTGAGTGACTATGAGAATTAAGTAAAATTATACATACACAGAGGTCAGAACTGTGCCAGGAACACAGTAAATACCCAATAAATGTCAGATATCTTTATTATTGTGTGGAACCTTATGACATTTTAGCTTTGCCGGTCTCATTAACTAGCCTCATACTTGCTGTGCCTCAGTCTCTTCCTCTGTGAGTTAGAATTCTTATTGCTTCACCATTCAAAATAGATTGAGCTTATTTATATGCTTGCAATGGAGACACTTATTCATTTGATAATTTAGTCTTTGTTGAATGAATCTTTATTGAGTGCCAGCTGTGCAGGGTACCCTGTGAGCAGGACAGAGGAGTCCCCTGTTTTCAAGGAGTTTATAGCCTGTGAAAGAAAGAAAGAAAAGAAAGTGAAGTTGCTCAGTCATTTCCGACTCTTTGAGACTCCATGGACTGTACCCTACCAGGCTCCTCAGTCCATGGTATTTTCCAGGCAAGAGTACTGGAGTGGGTTGCCGTTTCTTTCTCTAGGGGATCAAACCCAGGTCTCCCACATTGCAGGCAGATGCTTTATGGTCTGAGCCACCAGGGAAGCCCCCTGTGAAGGAGATAGAAAAGCATACAAACCTTTAGAGTAAAGGATGAGAAAGTTATGAGAGTGGAGTGGTGCTGTGGAGACACACAGCAGGGGCACTCACATAGTCTGAGGGTAAGGGTAGGCGGGTTAATGAAGACTTCTGGGAAGTGACAATTAAGCCAAAACTCAGAGGATGGGTGAGAGTAATTAGGCAAAGAAAGAAAAAAGTGTTCTAGGAAGAAAGTAAGAGAATCAAGAAAAAGCAAGAGAATCGTGTTTCTACCGTATTTCATCTAGTTTGAGACACCATTCATTTTTAAGATGTGCCCTTATTTTATATCTTAAAAATGAATGGTGTCTCAAACTAGATGAAATACAGTAGACCTTAAGAAGGGAAAAACACTGCCAGTTGATCAACATAAAGTTTTAGCACTATGGTTTTAGTGCTGTTTGAAAGAACATATAAAATGTTACTATATAGTGCTCTATCAAATATAACCAAATAAAAATATATGTGAAATAGTTTGTTTTCAGTATTCTTGAAACTTACTATTAAGAGTTAGATTTTCGTGAAAGTTGTTTTGATTCAGAGGCATGGATGTCAAGCTTTTCCAGTATGATCAAGAGCCATGGCCTTCCCTTGCGGCTCAGCTGGTAAAGAATCCGCCTGCAATGTGGGAGACCTGGCTTTGATCTCTGGGTTGGGAAGATCCCCTAGGGGAAGAGAAAGGCTACCCACTCCAAGATTCTGGCCTGGAGAATTCCACCGACTGTATAGTCCCTGGGGTCACAAAGAGTCAGACTTGACTGAGTGACTTTCACTTCACCTTCACTTTCAAGAGCCTTGGTGATACAGTGTTTTGTAAAAGAATTCATGGCTGAGCTGAAAGCCATCTGAACTGGGCTCTTCAGCTGGATTTGTGAGTCCCTGGGATTAGCCATCTTTTGCTTCTTACTTGGGAAATGTTGCTGAGCGCCTCTGATTCATCCCCTCCCACAGCATTTGGTGCCTAGAGGTTAAAAGGGTGGCCTACAGTTGTTTCTGGGATTTTCTTCCAAACTAACACCCATTCTGACAGTTTTGAAACTGCGGCTTTTCATGTTTGTGCATGCAAGGCCAAAGCAATTAGTTAACAACTGCTGTCTGTTCTAGAATGATTTTCAGATGCAATCCAATCTCAGAGGGTGGGTGTTATGATGTGGAAAAAAAAAAAAGCATCTGTGAGCTGAGGAGGATCTCCTTGGAGAAATCCTGTGACAAGCAGAAATGGCCTGGCTCTAGTTCACTGCCATACTCAGTCACTGGCTAAAAGCTGCCTGGGGAGGGTGTGGCCCTGGCATGAATTGCTATCACAAATGCCCAAAGTGCAGCTGCTAGAATCTGTTGGCTAACTGTACTACTCTGTGAAGTTTTTCTTTCTCAAGGATGATCTTAGCAGTCCTCCACGGCTCCCACACCCCATAAAGTATACGGAGCAGTTACTACTGGCCCTATTTTAAACAGGTTTCATATAATCAAAGATGTTCAGTGTGACAGTGGAAAATTCCCAGCTTTCATGTGTCTTGCTGAGTGGATTCTTAAGATGGTTTTCAAAATCCTGTTGTGATAGATGGTCTCCAAAGACAGCCACCATCTATTTCTTTCATGGCTGTAGGTCAGTTGGCACCTTGTGTCCAGCGCCTCCCCTTGCATCTGGGTGGGACTTATGCCTTGCTTTGACCAATAGAATGCAGTGATGTAATGCTTGGCAGGATTTAAGAGTTCAGATAACTTCTCTCTTTCCTCTTAGAAGCCAGGTATCAGGTGAGTAGTTTGACCCTAATCTCTATCCAATTATAAGAAAACTGGTCTACAAAATAGCTGACTAGTACTTGTCAGAAGTGTGCCAAGACCAGGAAAGACAGAGCTGATAAACTGTTACACACTGGAAGAGACTAAGGGAAAATTACAGCTAGATATAATGTGGCATCTTGGCTAGGATCTTTGTGTAGAAAAAAGTTATTAGTAGATCAACTGGTGAAGTTTAATAGTGGCTGTAGTTTAGTCAATCAGCATTATACCAAATTAGTTAACTGTGGTCATGTGTTAAGGTTGTATAGGAAGTTAACATTAGGGAACCTTGGGTGACGGGTGTGTAGGAACTCTCTCTACTATTTTTGTAACACTAAGTGTCAGGATGATCTGTAATGTATCAGTAGATAACCTGGAACACCAGAAGAGAGGCAGCAACTCAGATCACACAGCAGGGTTCCTCTTGAGTTGGGGCTCTTGGAAAAAAAGTACAGATCTCCAGATTGGTAAGTTGGTGACTTTTTTGTAACGCTATCTTCAGCTCAGTTCAGTCGCTCAGTCATGTCCGACTCTTTGCAACTCCATGAATTGCAGCACGCCATGCCTCCCTGTCTATCACCAACTCCCAGAGTTCACTCAGACCCACATCCATCGAGCCAGTGATGCCAACCAGCCATCTCATCCTCTGTCATCCCCTTCTGCTCCTGCCCCCAAACCCTCCCAGCATCAGAGTCTTTTCCAGTGAGTCAACTCTTCACATGAGGTGGCCAAAGTACTGGAGTTTAAGCTTCAGCATCATTCCCTCCAAAGAAATCCCAGCGCTGATCTCCTTCAGAATGGACAGGTTGGATCTCCTTGCAGTCCAAGGGACTCTCAAGAGTCTTCTCCAACACCACAGTTCAAAAGCATAAATTCTTCAGTGTTCAGCTTTCTTCATAGTCCAACTCTCACATCCATACATGACCAATGCTATCTTAGGGGGCTAAATGATCTTTGGTTTCCAAATGTCTTCACTCATCTATTATAAAGTTGAAATTCCTATTCTTCTGGTGATCCACTAATTTAAGGCAAGTATCATGAAAGTCATGTCGTGTGACAGAAATTCTTGGAGATTCATCACAAAAGAAAAATACTTCACCAAATGTTTGGAAGATAATTGCATAGCTTACTACTTCTTGAAGATTATCTATGAATATTGGTATATGAAAGGCTCTGAGAAATTCTGCAATAAGCTATGTAACTATTTAGCTTAGCATTTATTCTCCAGATGTATCTAACCACACAACCCCAAATGCATATATACAAATGCTTTCCTACAGAAGACGTTTTAGGGCATGCCAAATGAGAGCATTGTGGACTGCAAAGGATTTCAAGCAGCCAAAGTGAACCCCCCTTTCCTAGAAGGAATAAAAAGAAGCCTGAATGTGAAGATTACTCTAAAAAGTTCTCTCACAGTAGGAAATAGTTCAAATTCATTAACCTCTAAATACCCTTTCCCACTTCAAAAGTTCAAAAGTCTATCAGTCAGTGGAGTATTGTATATTAATGAAGATTCTTAGTGATAAATAAATAAATAACAGAATTCACTTCAAGAATGGGTTTTGTTATAGGACATTAACAGGTTTATTACACATAAATGAAGGCCAGGAAATTTGTTTTGATGTTACACACCTGGAAGAACACAGCAAGGAGAAACTTCTAGCTGCAATATGAAGTCATCTAGAAGAAATTCCATTGCTAACGATGTCTGGCTCTTAATCACCTGAGGTGTCAGAACTTTAGTTATAGCTACCCAGAAGGACCAAGTGCTTCAGATCTGATCTCATGAAGTGTGACCATACGTCATATTCCTCTACCTTGTGTTAGTTTTGCTTTCCAAGGATTGAGTGGATGTTTTCGGTTGACAAAAAAGTTAGTTCTAGTTTTCCCATAAGATCTTAGGGAACAACCTGAATGAAGTTTTTGGCCAACCCAATATTTCTTCATTGACTATGTAAGTCATATGAGTACCCAAGCTGCAAAGAGTTCTGGGAAAGGTAATTTTTTCCACTTTTGCAATTATTGTTTAGGGAGGCACTTGGGAAAGACTTTTGAACAGGTGTTGAATAAACCAAATTTCAGCATTGATGGTGGTGCTAGATTTACTCATTCTTCATTTGATACAAATAAACATGAGATAGATTTCATACCATTATTGTCATTATTTTCCATTGCTATGCAGGCCATAAAACTGTTATTAACTTCACAGATATAGAGAACACTCTGTGGCTGTCAAGGAAGAGGCAGGCAGGAGAGGGAAGGAGTAGGAGTTTAGGGTTAGGAGATGCAAACTATTATATACTGGATGGGCAAACCACAAGGTCCTACCATATAGCACAGGGAACTGTACAGGATATTATCCCATATCCTGTGATAAACCATAATGGAAAACAATATGAAAAAGAATATATAAATATATATGTATAACTGAATCACTTTGCTGTATAGCAGAAATTAACACACTATTTTAAATCAACTATACTTCAATAAGGAGAAGGCAACAGCACCCCACTCCATTACTCTTGCCTGGAAAATCCCATGGATGGAGGTGCCTGGCGGGCTGCAGTCCATGGGGTCGCTAAGAGTCAGACACAACTGAGCGACTTCACTTTTACTTTTCACTTTCATGCATTGGAGAAGGAAATGGCAACCCACTCCAGTGTTCTTGTCTGGAGAATCCCAGGGATGGGGGGAGCCTGGTGGGCTTCTGTCTATGGGGTCACACAGAGGTGGACACGACTGAAGCAACTTAGCAGCAGATACTTCAGTAAAATTAAAAAAAACTATTGCTAAAACACTAAACATGGAAACAATAATAAAATCTAGAGCTGTAAAGATGATAATTATGGCCATAAAACTAAAATAACAGTACTAAAATAATACATATAATACAGTATTAATAACAAGCCAAGAATTATAGTTGTACTAAAATTCAAACTATGGTAATAAAACTCAATACTGATAAAATTTCTTACTAGAATAAAATAAAATTCAGTATTGTAATGGCAATAAAACAATATTTTTAATAGACTAAATAATATGGGTTAAATCTCAGTATTTGAACTTTGTTTTTTCTTCCTAGTGATTAAGAACTTGAATTCTGGAAATAGAGTATCTGGCTCGACACTGACCCTCTGACATTAGGTTAGTTAGGTAAGCAATTCAGGTCTCAGTTTCTTCCTATGAATTGGACATAATGACAATGAAATGAGAAAAAGCAGGAAAGTATCCTGCCCATAGTAAGCACGGTTATAGTCAGGGGACATGCAAATGAAACTCATTCTCTTCTTCTCCAGGTTCAGGAAACCTACCTCTCTGATCTAACTTTCTATGACAGATTCCCTGGTGTCTCCCAGTTAGCTATCTCATGCTCATACCCACCACCACCTAGGCATGTAATAGGGAAGAACGTTTTGTATTCTTCTGCAAGTTAATCACTAGAAGGATATTGCCTATAAACTTAATTTATGGATAATGCCCCATCTCTGGGAACCGTGCTTCCCAGGCGATGAGCATTAAGCTAAAGTGCACTTGTTTAGCTCACAGCAAACATCCTGAGCAGTCCCACCTGTGAATGACTACAGGGAGGAAGAAGTTAACACATCCCCTCTGGGGAGCTGATGGGACCCAGGAGATGTTTGACTACTCTCTTCTCTTTTAGTGTAAAAGAAACCTAAATTCTAACTCAGGCAAGCTGGTTCTTTGTGGGGATGAGCCCATCATCTTGGCTTGCTAACTTTTCCAAATAAAGTCGTATTCCTTGCCCCAAACTTGTCTCCTGAGTACTGGCCTGTCCTGTGGTGACCCAGTAACAGGAGGATGTATCATCTACTGCATAGTTGTGGATTGACTCCTTCTTACAAACATGGAGTTTGGGGTCTGCATTTTGTCATAGAAGCACAAGGTCCTTTCTGGGGCTCTATCTTTAGAACTAGCTTTCCCTCAAGCTCAGGGGTCTGCTGGTACCTTTCACTACCCTTTCTTGGTTGTGGTTTTACAAAGAGAAAGTCTTTGGAACTAGTCTCAGTTGAATTCAGATAGTGTCCTCATCTCTTATTAGCTGTGTGATCTTAGGCAAGTTATTTTACCCCTCTGAACCTTGGGTTCATATGTGAAATGGTGTTAATAAAACTTTTCTAAAAAGGCTGTTATGAGAAACAATAAAGGATTCTGGATGATATCTCGCCCAGTTCTTAGCACAAAACAGGTACTTTGTAGCCAGTATTCCCCCCCTTTCCACTGCCTGCTCTCTGCTCTGCCCCAGGGAGCCAGTATTCTTTGTTTTAATACAAAACGGGCATGTGGTGGTAGAGGCTGGAGGCTGGACCTTGACTTTGCTCTGACCCAGAAGACCTCCGGATGCTGTGATTGTTGTTTCAGTTCAAGAGAAACGAAAATTCAGCTTGTTCCGTCGTGTTTCCCCTCTTAAAAACAGAACTCAGCTAAAATTCTGGGAACACAGCGTGCAGGTTAACCAGGTTCTGCTTGAGAAGTTTTCCTAAGTCTCTCCATTGAGTGAGTTTTCTGGTTCTCTTGCTTCGGCAGATATTTTACTGTCTTTACTTAACAGGTTAAAAACATTTTCCTCAGAGACTTAAGAGACTTCATCCAACTTTTGAGACTCTGCATTGCATTTTAGTAAAACGGTAAAATTTTCATACAATTAAATATCAGTATAATTATTATCACAGTGTTGGTCTTTACTATTTTGGTTGTATGGCAGAGATCTTGAGAGATTGCATTTCGGTGTTAGGTTTAAGTCTTAGGCTGACATTGAGAAAATTATATCAGAGCCTTTTGGTGAGACTTGAAAGGGTACACTAACGCCCCGGGCTCTTCAGTGGCTGGACAGGCCCGAGGTGCCAGTGCCCCATTGGTGTCTTATGGCTGCCAGTAGTTACAATGTGCTGAACTCATTGTATCCTTTGTGATTTGTGCATTGATGTGACAAACCTTGGGTTCCTCAGCTGTTAAATGGTAACAGTAATATCTACCCCAATAGGGTGCTCTAAGGATTAAGGTGATCAATGTTTGCACAGTGTTTAAGGACAGGACCTGACACATAGTAATATATGTAAGCAATTACTGTTATTAAAATTTTTGATGTAACTGTAATCTGTATGGTTACATACAAATGTACATAAAGATGTATACACGTAGATACACTGAGCAGTGGCTTCCCAAGGGGCAATTGGTAAAGACTCTGCCTCTCAAACCAGAAGACACAAGAGACACCAGTTCATTCCCTATGTCAGGAAGATCCCCTGGAGGACGAAATGCCAACCCACTCTAGTTTTCTTGCCAAGAAAATCCCAAGGACAGAGGAGCCTAGCAGGCTACAGTCCGTGCGGTCACAGAGTCAGACACGACTGAGCATGCGCACAGGAGAGACACGAATTTACCGGAGGGGGATTCATGAACATGTTTTCTACTTTGGGTCATAATCTAATACTGTGTTATTCTGCTGAAATTGCTCTAGCTTTGGCCATTAGAAGCTCTTTCAGTTTGACTTCCTGCTGCTCTTGCTAAGTTGCTTCAGGCGTGTCCAACTCTGTGCTACCCCATAGATAGCAGCCCACCAGGCTCCCCCATCCCCGGGACTCTCCAGGCAAGAATACTGGAGTAGGTTGCCATTTCCTTCTCCAATGCATGAAAGTGAAAAGTGAAAGTGAAGTCGCTCAGTCGTGTCTGACTCTTTGTGACTCCTGGACTGCAGCCTACCAGGTTCCTCTGTCCATGGGATTTTCCAGGCAAGAGTACTGGAGTGGGGTGCCATTGTCCATTGTTCTAGCTTTGGCCATTAGAAGCTCTTTCAGTTTGACTCCTATTTTTTTTTTTAATATTTTAAATGGAAGTATTTTAATTTACAATGTCGTATTAGTTTCAAGTGTACAATAGAGTGATTCAGTTACACACACACACACACACACACACACATATATATATATATATATAGTCTTTCAGATTCTTTTCCCTTATAGGTTATTATAATATATTGAGTATAGTTCCCTGTGTTATACAGGAGATCTTTGCTGAGTATATCTGATAGTAGTGTGTATGGTAGTGTATATCTGATAATCCCAAACTTCTAAATTTTGACATGCCTTTTCCCCCCACCACCCTTTTTATTTATTTTGTTGTTGTTTGTTTTGTTTTTATTTTGAGCTCTTGTTTATTATCTGGCACTACATGTTCCTCCAGACTCATTTTATATTTCCCCTGCCCCAGCTCTGGAATTGGCTATTCCACCAAGAAGCCCTGCTTCTTTAATTGAATAATGGTATTAGAAACCGAAGGGGGCTAGGTGAGCCACTAGATGTTGATCCAAATACTTCTGCTGTTTATGTTAATGACTGTTAAATGAAACACTAACTTAGTTGGTCAGGGATGCCCTGTAGGAAAGGGTATAAGATAATAATATCAGGCCAGTGTCCAAAAAAGAGTTTTTACTGCAGCTTAAGCATCTCCAAAAGGGAACATGCTAAGGGGAATCTGTGGAAAACATTGAGCATGTTTTTGTAGTCAATGTGAGACAGGGTGGTTGTGTAGTAGAGACTGCATTCCAGTGCTTCCTGACTTGCTGAGTACTAAGTCTTGACTTCTGTTCCAACTCCTGCAGCTGTGTAGTAAATTACTCCAGAGCTTAGTGGCTTAAAATGATGATCACTACCTCTCTTGGTTTCTGTAGGCTAATGACTTGACAGAAAGGCTACACTGGATATTTCTGGATGGTTCTGAAGTCTTTTCTTTGGTTTCAGCCATTTGGCAACTGCAGCTGAAACTCTAGGGGTCTGAAAGCTGGGGTCTGAACCTCTCAGGTGGCTCTCTCCCTTGTATCTTTCCTTCTCTGTAAGTTTCAGGGCTCTTCCAGGTGGTCTCTTCACAAGAACTAGTTTGACTTTCTCATGAAATGGTGGCCTCAGAATAGTTAGGCTGCTTATACAATGATGAAGGCCTGTGTTGCAGGCATTTCAGTGGGTGAGGCAGAAGGATGCTCACCTTTTCTGAACTAGCTTTGGATTTACCATCACGGCATCCAATTGGCTCTGAGTCACACACCACTCAAATTCAAGAGCAGAGGACATAGACCCACCTTTCTTTGGGTGGAGTGCCAAAATCACATTTTAAGAGTCTGTGGAGTGATATATTTTTGAAAAAAAAATTATGTCACATATTCATCTCAGCTAAGCTGCCAACATTTCTAATATTTAAAAATGTGCAATAAACTCACAAAAGCTGAAGGCCACTGCCCTGTAAAGCTGATGGGCGCTTCAGATCTGGTATCTTTGCATCCCTCTCCCTCTGTTTTCACACCTTCATGACTTCTTCCTACCCACTATCATTCACCTGCTTTCTCATGTCATGTTTCCTGATTCTCCCTTGATGAGCATGTAGATTTCCTTTAAAAACATTGCTCTTAGTGTGGCTGAAAGGAGGAATGTCAGACAAAGGAAGCACATATATAGAAAGAAAAAACACAAATGAATGGAAAACACAGGTAGATTCAGTGATGGAGAAAACAGAATCCATGGTGTTGAATGTTATGTGAGAATACATGAAGAAGATGCTGAAAAACATTGAAGGATGAAAGAAAGGAAATACTGAAGAACAGGGAAAACTACACAGCTAAGAAATGTCACAGACCTATTATTTACAGAATAGTGACTCTAGAGATCTGGGATTTTTTTTGGGGGGGCCATCCTTAAACCATCAAATTGTGTACAAATTACATACACATTGAAGAAGAAGATCCATAGCACTTAGAACTGCAAGAGGTAAGTGGCCAAAACATCTTCAAAAGGTACTGATAGAGAATGTTGAAGCTCAGCCGAGGACATGATCACAGGCACCCAGGTAGGAGCAGGTGTGTCAGGATCATTGACAGTGTGTGTAGTGTCTTAGTCCTTCAGTTGTGTCCAACTCTTTGCAACCCTGTGGATTGTGGCTCACCAGGCTCCTCTCCATGGAATTCTACTGGAGTGGGTTGCCATTCCCTTCTCCAGGGGATCTTCCCAACCCAGGGATCGAACCCGGGTCTCCCACATTGCAGGTAGATTCTTTATCGTCTGAGCCACCGGGGGAAATCTCCAAAAGATAACAATGGTGGTGGTTTAGTCGCTATGTCGTGTCTGACTCTTTAGACCCCAAGGACTGTAGCCTGGCAGACCCCTCTGTCCATAGGATTCTCCAGGCAAGAATACTGGCAGGAGCAGGGAGCTCTGGCAACTCGAGGTCACTTGCTCAGGACTATGAGCCACTGATGTCTCAGCTGATTTTGGTCTCATTTCAGCCACACTTGGCTTCCCCGTCCACGCTGTCTCACCTCTGCGCACTTGTGCGTCTGCTCGTGTGTCATTATCCGTTCATTCGTTCTTACTGATCTGTACCCTGCATCCCCACCTTTATCAATCACCATGGGCCACTCTGTTCCACAACCAAGCTCTTCCTCAGAACACCCCAACCCAGCGCATATACACGCTCTATAGGCTACACACACAATACACACTCACACAGCTTTGTTCCTCTTGGTCATTAGAAATCACTTTTCTTGTGTGTGCCCAGAGGTAAACTGGATGAAATTGCCACAAACGGATAGTGTATGACAAAATCCAGAGGTTAAGAAAAGTTCAGTCCTTAGAGACTGAGGGACAGGGTTTGGTGGGTTCATGTGGAACCCTGCCAGGCAATAAGAGGAAAATCTATTTTTCTATTTTCAAAGTTTGTACAAGAGAATTTGTGTGTGTGTGTGTGTGTGTGTGTGTGTGTGTGTGTGTGTGTGTGTGTGTGTGATTAAGGCTGGGGAATAATTTTCAGGTCAAACCACTAGATGGAGGTCCTGCCTAAAGAACACACTGTAAGGCCCAGGCACTGCAGTCTGCAAGCTTCCTCCCCTAGATGAACACATGAGTTGAGGGCGTCCTGTGAAGCCCCCGTCTACCCAAAGGGCCCTGTGATCTTGTTTTGCTGTGGAACACACTTCCTCTCAATCTGTTTTAGTACATCTCTCTTTTCTTACTCAGAAATTGCTCCCAATATGGGTTGCTTGGTGCCACATGGTTCATCACTCTTAGACAACCATAGAAATGTTTACTTTTCTCCGTGTTTCTTTCCTTTGAATGTCAAAATGGCCAGTTTTGTCTTTTATTCTCCATTTTATTAGCTGTAAGTGCTGCCTTTGAAGTGCTTTTGTTCTTTGAAAGGAAACCTTGCAAACACAGGTAATTCTTTCAATATGGGATTTTTGAGTGCAAGCAAGGCAGTAAATAAACTCAGATAAATAAGGTAGCCAGTTGAGTTTTTCTGACTGATACCGATTACACCATAGCTAAGGAACTCAGGATGGACTTAATTTTTATTGCAAGGTTACTAGAAGCAAGTGTGCATTCATTCTGCAAATAAAGATCCATAAATTTAAACATACTACAGATCAATTTAATGAACTATAAATTCACAAATATTTGACTTTTTTTGCCAAGAAAAAGCTTCACACTTGAGATTTATGAGTGAACTGACAGTTCACAGGGTCTGTCTGTTTCCCTCTTGTGTGTTAGAAAGTGACAACTTTGCACTTGACAAAGAATGATTTGTTTTCTAGCTTAGCTTGATGGAGAATTTGGTTACACTAATGTTAGTCTTGGGAAATATTATACTGAGTGGCTTCTGAATCCCTCTTTGCTGGGCTGACCACTGTCACAATGGCTGAAAGATTATTGAGGGCTGAAGATATTTCTTTACAATGTCCTCAAGGGCCGTGCTACTGTTTAGTCTACCCCATCCTGTTTTTTTTTTTTTTTTTTTTTTTTTTTTTTTTTTTTTTTTTTTTTTTTTTTTTTGTTTTTTTTTTTT
>SJYA01002041.1:83188-130348 GCA_006410615.1 Neotragus moschatus
TTTTTTTTTTTTTTTTTTTTTTTTTAATGATTTATTTACCTATTTGGCTGTACTGGGTTTTAGTTCCAGCATATGCTATCTAGTTCCCTGACTGGAGATCCAGCTCAGGCCTGCTGCATTGGGAGTATGGACCCTTGGCCACTGGACCACCAGGGAGGACCCAAGTTTCCCTTTATTTCATCACTTCCTGCAAGTCAGCAGTAGGGAACAAGGTTGTCAGTTGTATGCTCGCCTCACCTGCTGTCCAAGACTGGGAAGAGGGTAACAGTATCCTACCATCCCAGCCAACTAGAGGAGAGATAATTCCAGCAGGATCTACCAGAATAACTTAAGCCACTCTGAGTATTTAAAACATAGGAAACTCAATGCAGGTAATTGGTTATATGGACTTTCCTTGTGGCTCAGAGGTATAAGAATCTTCCTGCAATGCAGGAGACACAGCTTCAATCTCTGGGTCTGGAAGATCCCCTGGAGAAGGAAATAGCAACCTACTCCAGTATTCTTGCCTGGGAAATACCACGGAGAGAGGATCCTGGCAGGTTACAGCCTGTGGGATCACAAAAGAACCAGACAGGACTCATTGGTTACACAAGTGATGAAAGAGCTATGAAGCCTAAGAGAACACAGTAAGGCAACCCAGAGATGAGCAATAGCAAGAAGTCATTCCTGTCCCCAGGCTGGGAGGGACAAAGAGAAGGTGATACCTGAGCCCAGGGGCTAGAATCACCAGTCAGAACCTGGAGCCAGAGAAGGCTGACAAGAGGAACTGGAGCCATGGGGAAGATGCAAACCCTACCTGAGCTGCCACCCAAAGCTTTTGTAAAGACCTGAGAGTAAACATTTTTGGCTCTTTAGGTCCTATATCTCTGTACAGAGGTCTATCTCTGCAAACTTTTAGGGTTAATTTTTTTTTTCTTCTTTAGATACCTTCCCTCCTCCCCTACCCCCACCATGTGATAAGGAAATAAATGATTGCTCTGCTATGTAGGAGTTGCGAACTCCTAGAGGACAAAGAACCTGTGATAGGGTTCGTTTTCTGGCTTTTCCATCTGTCTGCTGAGTCTGCCTCTGAATTTAGTCTCACCGAGGACTTGATATTCTAGAAATGCTTGTGGCTCCCTGCATGCCCCAACAAGTTGGAGTTTCCTTGAGTTCTGTACCAGATCACCTTCTTTTTCTCTTCCTCAACCCCTGACCCATGTTTGGTATTTGGTACTACTTATAGGATAAAGAGGGCACAATCAGACCTTCTTGTTTTTAGAACATGAAATTCTTGTTGCCTTCCTGAAGATGAGCAGTTATGAGGTCATGGAGAGAGTGTTAGACCTCACTTCCATTATACTGCTTCCTAGCTGTGTGATCTAGGCAAGTGGTTTTATCATTTTAGATTTCATGTTTCTCATTGTATAGGAGAATGATAATCGGAGTTGTTGTGAGAACTAGTTGAGGGACTGCTCCTAGCAAAGTGCTGGCTGACATCGAAAGGATTCTTATTTTTTTGAAGAATCGTGCTTTTCTGTTTAAAAAAGTCTCACTGTTTCTTGGACAAGCCTTGTGCTGTCCTGGGGCTTTAGACGTCTTAGTGCTCCGACCCATATACCTAAGCAGGAGTAGAACCTGTTTTCCTCTAGGCATGAGGCTGAGTACCATGTGCTTTCCTATCTCCACATCTGTGTTTCAGCACTTCCCTTATCTTCAGTCTCTGTTGATCAAAAATACATGCTTTGGGAACTTTCCTGGTGGTCCAGTGGTTAAGATTCCAATGCAGGGAGTGTAGGTTTGATCCCTGGTCAGGGAACTGAGGTGCTTCTATGGTGGCATGGTCATAAATAAATACATGAAATTGTCTTAAAAAAGTGAGAAAACATCAAAATAATTCCAATTTGAAGAAAAAATACACTATAAAAAATGCGTGTGTTCATCCCAGGTCTAGGTATGTTTCCCCGAGACTATGTTGGGTTCACTTACAACAAACAAAACTTCCTACAAAAAAAATTAGAAAGCATGGAAAATGTTTTAAAACTCTGTTGTAAGGGATCAGACTGTTACTAAGGCAGTTAGGACTCAAGCAGTCAAGATGATAGAGAGCAGGGAATCTCATGGTTAAGGATTCCCCTAATTTAGCATTCTAAATTGTCTTGCCCCTGGAGGTCTTCCCTGATTTCTAAGTGGCCAGGTAGAGACGTAGAGAAGGTGAGAGAAATGTGTGCCTAAGGGGGTGGGTGTGAGGTGAGAGGGTCTTCCCAGGTGGTGCTAATGGTAAAGAACCCGCTTGCCAACACAGGAGACATTAAGAGACTTGGGTTCAATCCCTGAGTGGGGAAGATCCCTTGGAGGAGGGCATGGCAACCCACTCCAATATTCTTGCCTGGAGAATCCCATGGATAAAGCAACCTGACAGGCTACAGTCCATAGTGTTGCAAAGAGTCGGACACGACAGAAGCGACTTAGCACGCACATACATGGGAAGAAGCACAGATGCTGGCAATCTTACAGTGCTGGTGCTGGGAAGACAGAAATGAGAAATCAGAGTCTGTCAAGGACTAACTGTCCAAATAAAAGCCAAAATCGCAGGAGAAACTGAATGGTGCTTGGGAATATCTTGACTTTGGGATGAATCTTTGAAGGAGCTTCTAAATTTAATTGGGTATGTTTATATTCTGTTCCAGAATGGACTTAAAACAAGAAGACCTATAATTCAGTAGGATCTAAATTTGGTGATACATTCAAACCAGGCTCTACCAGGCTCTTCCTTCCATGGGATTATCTAGGCAAGAGTACTGGAGTGGGTTGCCATTTCCTTCTCCAGAAACAGTCAAAAGAATCAGACAAGTTTTTTGATAACTGTTGCTTTATAATAAAATATTTATCAAATACAGAAGCAAAAATAAAGTATCCTTGGGTACATCTGAGATGAATTTTTATAAATTTAATAAAAAATAAAACGTAATGTCCTCTATTTGGCAGATTTTGCTCTGAGTTTTCAAGGAACCTCAGAACTTGTAGAAAAGTATTTTCAAATTAAATATATAATGACCTACTGGAAGAGTCAGTTAAAGCCATTACTAATTTATTAACCTTAAAATACTACTTTGAAGTTTTCAGACAATTTTCTGAAAAAATTCAAAGTAAAATCATGTAAAACAAAATGTTCAGTAGCATATTTCATGTCATCAGGATTAGGCCCACATGTATATTCCAAGAATATTCTGTTCAGTTTTTCAAGGTTCATATTATCAGTTTAAAGAAGCAAACAATTATTTAATGTACACAGGTGAACGCTGTTTTTGAAATGAACTTAAATATAGTTTAAAAATTAATCTATTTTATAGATCCAGTAATGTGATGAGACCAATTTGTTGAATAATCAATAAGTATTAAAAAATAATCAGACTCACTTTCCCCAAGAAGGCCTCTGTGGTCATTAGGCTCAGAAGTGTCCTTGGCTGACTCTGAGCTCCCTAACATTATCCATAGGCGAAGGCTGAAGCTTCTCATCTCACAGTCCCCTTAATTCTAACCACTTGTGGACATTGAATCTCCACAGGAAGGGGATTTAAGTTCCTAGTTCTTAGAGAGACTCTGTATTTTACTTTATTTTAATTTTTCACCTTGAGAGCAGGAAGCTAGTAATTCTTACTAATATCTCAGAAATCACCCACCAACAGATTGGTTGGTCCCGGAGGAGAAAAGATATTCCACTTTTCTTGCCTGGACTCTGGGCTATTACTGCAGATGTTAGTCTTATGTTTTTCAAGTATACCGCTTTTGTGTGTGCCCTTAGTCGCTAAGTTGTGTTCAACTCTTTGAGACCCCATAGGCTATAGCAAGCCAGGCTCCTCTGTCCATAGCATTTTCCAGGCCTGAATCCTGGAGTGGGTTCTTTACCACCTGAGCCACAGGGAAGCCCAAGTTATATCACTTAGATAACTAGAAAGGGTAAAACCAGAAAGGGTAAAGACTAGGAAATAAAAAAGAATGCAATTTACAATGAAAACAGATAGGATAAAACAAAATTGAATAATGATAAGGTCCTGAAAAGAACCAAGATAAAGCAGTGATAAGTAATAATTAAAAAAAAATAGATCAAGGACAGTGAAAGTACAATAAAGAGTTAAAATGAAAAGAATAAAAGAGTCAAAGAATAAATCAAGCTGAGCAGAGATGGAAGTAAGGACAGATTTAGATTGATAAAAATGAAATCGATTTAAGATTGGATGTGGGCTTGGCAGCACAGGGTTCTTTGTCTAACCCTGCCATGTGAAAACAATCTTGGCCTTACTAAGTCAGACCAGTAAATTCTAGGGGCCTCGAGAACTCTGTCGAAAGAACTCTCGGGCAGAGGGCCTCCAGGGCTGCAAGCTGAATGCCGGAATACAGCTTAAATATATGAAGCAAACCCTTTCCTTAGGGTTCCTAATTAACCATATAGGTCACAGATTAGGGTGTGGCTGGTAGATGTTTCCTACAGTTCATGGAGTCGCAGAGTAGGACTCGACTGAGTGACTGAGCACACAGGCGTGGTTCCTAAGAAAACCCATCTAGTCCAATCACCTTTCTACAAATGTGTGAACTAAGGCAAAGAAAGAGGTGTAATTCCAATGATGAGGGTGGAGAGGTGAAGGCACAGGGAACCTTTCCCAGCCACACCATTTGGTTACAAGGCCTATCCAATTAAAGATCCTACTCTCAGCATCTTCCTAAATTACCCTCTTGCTTGTATCTGAAATTTAGAAATTGACACAAGCGGGTTTGCTGAGCTGCACAGCTGAGATGGGTCCCAGAACAGGAGTTTCCCATTAAGGACACAGAAAACCCTGCTGGCTTGGGATGAGTCAAGGCTGATACAGAGGCGAGGTCAGTCCTGCAGAGCTAGGGCTGGGCTGGGTTCGCTGGAGCAGATGGAGACACTCCCAGTGCGGGAAGAAAGATATAGAGCCAAGCAAGATCATGGGCAGGCCCCAGCTCTACTCAGCCTCTCTTGCTTGTGCTTGGGTGTCTACATGGCTACCTCTGTAGTAGAGGCCACAAGCACAGAGCTGGCGGGGTGGGTCTGGGCATCAACGGTAAGACCCAAAGGGCCTGCAGGCTTCATCAGAGTTCAGAATGAATTCCTCCCTATTACTGCTGTAACACATTACCGTAGGCTTAGTGGCTTAAAGCAAAACAAATCTGTTACTTTACGGGGCTTCCCTGGTAGCTCAGCTGGTAAAGAATCTGCCTAAAATGAAGGAGATCCCAGTTCAGTTCCTGGGTAGGGAGGATCCCCTGGAGAAGGGAATGGCTACCCACTCCAATATTCTGGCCTGGAGAATTCCATAGACTTTTACAGGCCTAGAGGTCAGAAGTCTGAAATGAGTCATGGTCTAAAGTCACGGTGTTGGGGGGGGCGGTGAGTTTCTTCTGGAGGTACTGGGGGAGAATAACTTCCTTGCTTTTTCTAGCTTCTAGGGACTTCCTGTATTTCTTGGTGCCTGGCTATTCTCCATCTTCAAACCTCCCTCCACACCTTTCACCCCTTTCCCTTTTCTTTCTCCTACCTCTGCTCTCTACTTTAACCCTCTGGCCTTTCTTACAAAGACCTTTAATGATTAGATAGGGCCCACTTGGATCATCCAGGATAATCTCTCCATCTCAAAATCTTTCATTAAATCACATCTGCAAAGTCCTCTTTGCCAAGTAAGGTAACACATTCACAGACTCAGGGGATTAACACATGGCACCTTTGCTGCTGCTACTGCTGCTAAGTTGCCTCAGTCGTGTCCGACTCTGTGTGACCCCACAGATGGCAGCCCACCAGGCTCCTGCATCCCTGGGATTCTCCAGGCAAGAATACTGGAGTGGGTTGCCATTTCCTTCGCCAATGCATGAAAGTGAAAAGTGAAAGTGAAGTCACTCAGTCGTGTCTGACTCTTCACGACCCCATGGACTGCAGCCTGCCAGGCTCCTCCATCCATGGGATTTTCCAGGCAAGAGTACTGGAGTGGGGTGCCATTGCCTTCTCCATGGCACCTTTGAGGGGTGTTCATCCCATGTCATCTCAGCAGGTGGCACAGTGTCCTGGAGAACCACCAATGCTGAAGATGTGTTTTTCAGCCCCTGGTCCTCACCATTATTGTGGTGGGAGCTGAAGACAGACATTGCCTGGTATCTTGATTCAATGATGAGTGATGGAAGTAGCTTCTTTAGAGCCAGCTTGCAGCTCCATTTTCGGTGCGTTCTCAGAAGCTCAGTCCTCTGGCTCCTTAGTAAGAAGGGCACTGAGGGGGGGGGTGTAAACTTCTTAGTATCAAACAAATTTATTGAAAATAAAAGCACTCTCTTTCCTTAGGGGTGCTGGATGCTAGACTGGGCAGCTGAACTTCATTGGTCAAACCTCCTGCCTTCTGTCTTTCCCAGCATCAGGGGCTTTTCTAATGAGCCAGTTCTTCGCATCAGGTGGCCAAAGTACTGGGAGTTTCAGCTTCAACATCAATCCTTCCAATGAACACTCAGGACTGATTTCCTTTAGGATCGACTGGTTGGATCTCCTTGCACTCCATGGGTACATAACTATTGACTAAGTCCCTTTTTGATAGCCTGCCAGCACTTCTCACTTTTTTATGTAGATTTTATTAATTTTGGAGCCCTCTACTCTAATCTCTTTCTCCTCTGTATTAAGTCCAGATAGTTCTTAGGCAGCATTTAAGATCAAATAAAAGAGAAAAAAAAAAAAAAANAGGTCAGTCCTGCAGAGCTAGGGCTGGGCTGGGTTCGCTGGAGCAGATGGAGACACTCCCAGTGCGGGAAGAAAGATATAGAGCCAAGCAAGATCATGGGCAGGCCCCAGCTCTACTCAGCCTCTCTTGCTTGTGCTTGGGTGTCTACATGGCTACCTCTGTAGTAGAGGCCACAAGCACAGAGCTGGCGGGGTGGGTCTGGGCATCAACGGTAAGACCCAAAGGGCCTGCAGGCTTCATCAGAGTTCAGAATGAATTCCTCCCTATTACTGCTGTAACACATTACCGTAGGCTTAGTGGCTTAAAGCAAAACAAATCTGTTACTTTACGGGGCTTCCCTGGTAGCTCAGCTGGTAAAGAATCTGCCTAAAATGAAGGAGATCCCAGTTCAGTTCCTGGGTAGGGAGGATCCCCTGGAGAAGGGAATGGCTACCCACTCCAATATTCTGGCCTGGAGAATTCCATAGACTTTTACAGGCCTAGAGGTCAGAAGTCTGAAATGAGTCATGGTCTAAAGTCACGGTGTTGGGGGGGGCGGTGAGTTTCTTCTGGAGGTACTGGGGGAGAATAACTTCCTTGCTTTTTCTAGCTTCTAGGGACTTCCTGTATTTCTTGGTGCCTGGCTATTCTCCATCTTCAAACCTCCCTCCACACCTTTCACCCCTTTCCCTTTTCTTTCTCCTACCTCTGCTCTCTACTTTAACCCTCTGGCCTTTCTTACAAAGACCTTTAATGATTAGATAGGGCCCACTTGGATCATCCAGGATAATCTCTCCATCTCAAAATCTTTCATTAAATCACATCTGCAAAGTCCTCTTTGCCAAGTAAGGTAACACATTCACAGACTCAGGGGATTAACACATGGCACCTTTGCTGCTGCTACTGCTGCTAAGTTGCCTCAGTCGTGTCCGACTCTGTGTGACCCCACAGATGGCAGCCCACCAGGCTCCTGCATCCCTGGGATTCTCCAGGCAAGAATACTGGAGTGGGTTGCCATTTCCTTCGCCAATGCATGAAAGTGAAAAGTGAAAGTGAAGTCACTCAGTCGTGTCTGACTCTTCACGACCCCATGGACTGCAGCCTGCCAGGCTCCTCCATCCATGGGATTTTCCAGGCAAGAGTACTGGAGTGGGGTGCCATTGCCTTCTCCATGGCACCTTTGAGGGGTGTTCATCCCATGTCATCTCAGCAGGTGGCACAGTGTCCTGGAGAACCACCAATGCTGAAGATGTGTTTTTCAGCCCCTGGTCCTCACCATTATTGTGGTGGGAGCTGAAGACAGACATTGCCTGGTATCTTGATTCAATGATGAGTGATGGAGCTAGCTTCTTTAGAGCCAGCTTGCAGCTCCATTTTCGGTGCGTTCTCAGAAGCTCAGTCCTCTGGCTCCTTAGTAAGAAGGGCACTGAGGGGGGGGGTGTAAACTTCTTAGTATCAAACAAATTTATTGAAAATAAAAGCACTCTCTTTCCTTAGGGGTGCTGGATGCTAGACTGGGCAGCTGAACTTCATTGGTCAAACCTCCTGCCTTCTGTCTTTCCCAGCATCAGGGGCTTTTCTAATGAGCCAGTTCTTCGCATCAGGTGGCCAAAGTACTGGGAGTTTCAGCTTCAACATCAATCCTTCCAATGAACACTCAGGACTGATTTCCTTTAGGATCGACTGGTTGGATCTCCTTGCACTCCATGGGTACATAACTATTGACTAAGTCCCTTTTTGATAGCCTGCCAGCACTTCTCACTTTTTTATGTAGATTTTATTAATTTTGGAGCCCTCTACTCTAATCTCTTTCTCCTCTGTATTAAGTCCAGATAGTTCTTAGGCAGCATTTAAGATCAAATAAAAGAGAAAAAAAAAAAAAAAACCCTTTCCATTCTGATTCTGTTAAGAGTTATGTTTTCTTAATTTTTTTCCTTCAAAATAAGTTTTATAAGACCTATTAAATATAACACATGCTGGTTTCATTTGCTGTGATTCTACAGAGATTTCCTGATAAGACAACACAGAAAAGGCACTGGCAAAGTTGAAATTTGGCCTATGTTTTTTCTAAACCCAAATATCATGAAAAAGTCCTCTTCCATAAAGACAGGATGAGACAATGGTAAAATGATTAATTTTGGGCTATCAAATTATATCCAGTTGTAGAAGCAGAAGGTAAACTTACAAAAAGAATACTTAAAACTACATTTTCCTGCTTTTTCTCCTCCCCTTCCTTCCTCATTCTGTCATCCTTTTCATCCTCATCTTCATTCTTCCCTGATGAGCACTGATGACCATACAGTAGCCTACACACCCTTCTCTGCTTAGAATTTCCAAAATAAAAAACCAGGGAGTACTTAAGGGATGCATTTATAAGGAATCTAACAATGGAAACTGTTCAAAACTTTTCCAAATAAAATTTAGCTTCTGATTCAGTCCAGATTCTTTTTCATTTAAGTGGTTGGATCAAAGTTAGGACCTCTTTAAATGAAATATTAAAAAGCAAAATCCTGAGGATTTAACAATGCTAGAACCTTCTGTTTTTTGTCTTTCCATTAGTCCCACAGCCAAAAGAAGACAGATGTACTGAACATGTAAATGTGCTTAGAGAGAGAGAGTTTATGCCTATTTATTGTTTTTTTAAATTAGTAGACATTTGATAGAGTTCTAAGTTCACAGCACAATGGAGTGGAAAGGACAGCTCACTCCTGTACACTCCATGTGTTTACACATGAACAGCCAAAGTGTGCATTTGTGATCACTGATGAACCAACATAGACTCATCATTGTCACCCAAAGTCTGTAGTTTACATTACAGTTCACTCTGTCATGACATCTGGTCCCATCACTTCATGGCAAATAGATGGGGAAACAATGGAAAGAGTGTCAGACTTTATTTTCTTGGGCTCAAAAATCACTGCAGATGGTGACTGCAGCCATGAAATTAAAAGTTGCTTTCTCCTTGGAAGAAAAGCTATGACAAACCTAGACAGCATATTAAAAAGCAGAGACATTATTTGCTGATAAAGGTCCATCTACTCAAAGCTATGGTTTTCCAGTAGTCATGAAAGGATATGAGAGTTGGACCATAAAGAAAGCTGAGTGCTGAAGAATAGATGCTTTTGAACTGTGGTTTTGGAGAAGACTCATGAGAGTCTCTTGGACTGCAAGGAGATCAAACCAGTCAATCCTAAAGGAAATCAGTCCTGAGTATTCACTGGAAGGACTGATGCTGAAGCTGAATACTTTGGCCACCTGATGTGAAGAACTGACTCATTGGAAAAGCCCCTGATGTTGGAAAAGATTGAAGGCAGGAGGTGAAGGGAATGGCAGAGGATGAAATGGTTGGATGGCATCATTGACTTGATGGACACGAGTGTGAGCAAGTTCTGGGANTACTTTGGCCACCTGATGTGAAGAACTGACTCATTGGAAAAGCCCCTGATGTTGGAAAAGATTGAAGGCAGGAGGTGAAGGGAATGGCAGAGGATGAAATGGTTGGATGGCATCATTGACTTGATGGACACGAGTGTGAGCAAGTTCTGGGAGTTGGTGATGGACAGAGGAGCCTGGTGTGCTGCAGTCTGTGGGGTCCTAAAGTGTTGGACATAACTGAACCACGAACTGAACTTGGTGTTGTACATTCTGTGTGTTTTGACAAACATAATGTGTATCACCCACTATAGTATCATTCAGAAAACTTCCACTACTCTAAAAATCTTCCAGAAATACCTTCATAGACTCACCCAGAAATACTCTTACCAGTTACCTCATATCTTATAGCTCCATTAAGTTGACATGTGAAATTAAGTATCATGACAATAGTTGCTTTAAATATTTATTTGTATTTTAAAAACTTTAAGAAAGAAAACTTAGATATTAATTTACTCATTTTCTTTTTGCTATTGGATGTTTCTTTTTGCTCATTCTTAAAGAACCGTGTATTCCTGTGTAATCAAATCTGTTTAGTTTGAAGAATTTATTGTTTTAGTAGTACTTCTTTTAGTGTAGATTTGACAGCAATCAATTCTCTTAGTTAATTTTATAAAAAAAAGAGGTTGTTTTCACTTTCATTCTTGAATATATTCATTGGATATATAATTCTAGATTGTCAGTTTTCTTTCAGCAATTTAAAAATATTGTTCTACTGTTTTTTGGTCCCCATAATTTTTGATAAGACACTAATGGTTATTTGCATTTTTGTTTCTCTTTGTGTATTATATTTTTCTCTTAAATGAACACTGCAATAAATTTAGTGAACACTCATCATCTTGTGTAGATGTTAAAAAAATAGAAAAAAAATTTTTTTCTTGTGATGAGAACTCTGAGGATTTACTTTCTTTCTATGTTATTGTTATTTTTTAAATTTTTATTATTACTATATTTTACATTACTGTAATGGTTTTGCCATACATTGACATGAATCCGTCTCAGGTGTACATGAGTTCTCAATCTTGAACCACCCCCCACCTCCCACCCCACATCAACTCTCTGGATCATCCCCATGCACCAGTCCCAAGCATCCTGTATCCTGTATTGAACATAGACTGGCGNACGGACTTGATGGACCTGAGTTTGAGTGAACTCTGGGAGTTGGTGATGGACAGAGAGGCCTGGAGTGCTGCGGTTCATGGGGTCGAAAGAGTTGGACATGACTCAGTGACTGAACTGAATTGAACTGAAGGACAAAATCTTTCTTTGTTTTCTGAATAAGGTTTGATTTTGTTAGTCTCAGAATCATTCTTCCATCCCTCCTTCAATTCATAATGCCACAGAATTAAACTACTGCTATTTAGGAATAATTGCTTAAGAACCACCATAGAAGAAGATGCTAATTATGAGAATTCTCACTTTTCCACTTCCTTCTCCAGAGGAAACCTCTGGCAACAATTTAGATGTATCTTTTCAGTCTGTGTATACATTCACACACATATACACATGTAATATATCTATGCATACAATGGTTGCTAAGCAGAGCTCATAGATCTGATTATAGAACAATGTTATTTTATTCCCAGTGACCCTTCTGAGCCTTATCTGAGGAGATAGTTTTTCCCCTGTGCTGGAGGAGAACACATTTAGGTCTTGTCCCTTCTCTAGTCACTTCAAATCACAAAATATAATAGTGCACTAATTACTTAATACACAAATCTGGCTTTGATTTAGAGTTGAGGCTTCCTCCCTATTTCATTTTGGCCTTGCTTCAGGAAAGGAAGTGTGGTAGTTTTTATCCATCTTTCCTTATCTAGAACTTCTGCTTGTCCTCTCCCATCTCAATAGCCTTGTTTTTCTGACTCCTCCGGGTAAGAATATCCATTTCCTCACTTCTGACTCATCATTTGATGTCACTATTCACAAAAGAATTCTGCCAGTCTGATAGACACAATATCTTATTGTTGTTCTAATTTCCGTTTCCCAACTACTAGTGAGATAGACTATCTTTGTATGCATAGGCCAATCCCATTTTTTCTTCTCTGAGCTGCTTGTTTGTGTTTTTTTTTTTTTTTTACAATTTATTTATTAATTGTTTTTAAAAATGATTTGTACTTTGTTATACTTTCCCTATATCATTTGTTAAATATTTTGCAAATATTTTCTATCAGTCTGCCATGTCTTTGTGTATGACACTGTTTCTTATATAGAATTTTAAAATTTTTCAGAGGTCTAATAACTATATAAAAAAGATCTTCATGACCCAGAGAATCATGATGGTGTGATCACTCATTTAGAGCCAGACCTCCTGGAATGTGAAGTCAAGTGGGCTTTAGGAAGCATCACTATGAACAAAGCTAGTGGAGGTGATGGAATTCCACTTGAGTATTTCAAATTCTACAAGATGATGCTGTGAAAGTGCTGCCCTCAACATGCCAGCAAATCTTGAAAACTCAGCAGTGGCCACAGGACTGGAAAAGGTCAGTTTTCATTTCAATCCCAAAGAAAGGCAGTGCCAAAGAATGTTAAAACTACTGCATAATTGCACTCATCTCACACACTAGCAAAGTAATGCTCAAAATTCTCCAAGCCAGGCTTCAACAGTACGTGGACCTTGAAGTTCAGATGTTTAAGCTGGATTTAGAAAAGGCAGAGGATCCAGAGATCAAATTGCCAACATCTGTGGTATCATCAAAAAAGCAAGAGAGTTCCAGAAAAACATCTACTTCTGCTTTATTGACTATGCTAAAGCCTTTGTGTGGATCACAACCAACTGTGGAAAATTCTTCAAGAGGTGGAAATACCAGACCACCTGATCTGCCTCTTGAAAATCTGTATGTAGGTCAAGAAGGAACAGTTAGAACAGGACATGGAAGAGCAGGCTGGTTCCAAATTGGGAAAGGAGTACATCAAAGCTGAATATTGTCACCCTGGTTATTTAACTAATACACAAATTACATTATGCGAGATGCCAGGCTGGATGAAGCACAAACTGGAATCAAGATTGCCCGCAGAAATATCAATAACCTCAGACATGCAGATGATACCACCCTTATGGCAGCAAGTGAAGAGGAACTAAAGAGCCTCTTGATGAAAGTGAAAGAGGAGAGTGAAAAAGTTGGCTTAAAGCTCAACATTCAGAAAACTAGATCGTGGCATTTTGTCCCATCACTTCATGGCAGATAGGTGGGGAAACAATGGAAACAATGAGAAACTATTTTGGGGGCTCCAAAATCACTGCAGATGGTGACTGCAGCAATGGAATTAAAAGAAACTTGCTCCTTGGAAGAAAACCTATGACCAACCTAGACAGTATATTAAAAAGCAGAGACATTACTTTGCCTACAAAAGTTCATCTAGTCAAAGCTGTTGTTTTTCCACTAGTCATGTATCGATGTCAAAGTTGAACTATAAAGAAAGCTGAGCACTGAAGATTTGATGCTTATGAACTGTGATGTTGAAGATTCTTGAGAGTCCCTTGGACTGCAAGGAGATCCAACTAGTCCATGCTAAAGGAAATCAGTCCTGTGTATTCATTGGAAGGACTGTTGCTGAAGCTGAAACTCTAATACTTTGGCCACCTGATATGAAGAACTGACTCACTGGAAGAGACTCTGAAGCTGGGAAAGATTGAAGGTGGAAGGAGGAGGGGNCCTATATCATTTGTTAAATATTTTGCAAATATTTTCTATCAGTCTGCCATGTCTTTGTGTATGACACTGTTTCTTATATAGAATTTTAAAATTTTTCAGAGGTCTAATAACTATATAAAAAAGATCTTCATGACCCAGAGAATCATGATGGTGTGATCACTCATTTAGAGCCAGACCTCCTGGAATGTGAAGTCAAGTGGGCTTTAGGAAGCATCACTATGAACAAAGCTAGTGGAGGTGATGGAATTCCACTTGAGTATTTCAAATTCTACAAGATGATGCTGTGAAAGTGCTGCCCTCAACATGCCAGCAAATCTTGAAAACTCAGCAGTGGCCACAGGACTGGAAAAGGTCAGTTTTCATTTCAATCCCAAAGAAAGGCAGTGCCAAAGAATGTTAAAACTACTGCATAATTGCACTCATCTCACACACTAGCAAAGTAATGCTCAAAATTCTCCAAGCCAGGCTTCAACAGTACGTGGACCTTGAAGTTCAGATGTTTAAGCTGGATTTAGAAAAGGCAGAGGATCCAGAGATCAAATTGCCAACATCTGTGGTATCATCAAAAAAGCAAGAGAGTTCCAGAAAAACATCTACTTCTGCTTTATTGACTATGCTAAAGCCTTTGTGTGGATCACAACCAACTGTGGAAAATTCTTCAAGAGGTGGAAATACCAGACCACCTGATCTGCCTCTTGAAAATCTGTATGTAGGTCAAGAAGGAACAGTTAGAACAGGACATGGAAGAGCAGGCTGGTTCCAAATTGGGAAAGGAGTACATCAAAGCTGAATATTGTCACCCTGGTTATTTAACTAATACACAAATTACATTATGCGAGATGCCAGGCTGGATGAAGCACAAACTGGAATCAAGATTGCCCGCAGAAATATCAATAACCTCAGACATGCAGATGATACCACCCTTATGGCAGCAAGTGAAGAGGAACTAAAGAGCCTCTTGATGAAAGTGAAAGAGGAGAGTGAAAAAGTTGGCTTAAAGCTCAACATTCAGAAAACTAGATCGTGGCATTTTGTCCCATCACTTCATGGCAGATAGGTGGGGAAACAATGGAAACAATGAGAAACTATTTTGGGGGCTCCAAAATCACTGCAGATGGTGACTGCAGCAATGGAATTAAAAGAAACTTGCTCCTTGGAAGAAAACCTATGACCAACCTAGACAGTATATTAAAAAGCAGAGACATTACTTTGCCTACAAAAGTTCATCTAGTCAAAGCTGTTGTTTTTCCACTAGTCATGTATCGATGTCAAAGTTGAACTATAAAGAAAGCTGAGCACTGAAGATTTGATGCTTATGAACTGTGATGTTGAAGATTCTTGAGAGTCCCTTGGACTGCAAGGAGATCCAACTAGTCCATGCTAAAGGAAATCAGTCCTGTGTATTCATTGGAAGGACTGTTGCTGAAGCTGAAACTCTAATACTTTGGCCACCTGATATGAAGAACTGACTCACTGGAAGAGACTCTGAAGCTGGGAAAGATTGAAGGTGGAAGGAGGAGGGGATGATAGAGGATGAGATGGTTGGATGGCATCATTGACTCGAAGGACATGAGTTTGAGTAAGCTCCAGGAGTTGGTGATGGACAGGGAAGCCGGGCGTGCTGCAGTCCATGGGTTTGCAAAGAGTCAGACACGAATGAGTGACTGAACTGAAATGAATCTTTCCTTTATCTTCCAGGTTTTTGTGTCTTGTCCAGGAAAGTCTTTACCCTTCCATAGTTGTGAAATATTCTCCTGTAGTTCTTATTATATGTTCATATTTTGTATATTTATCTTTATAATCTATCTGGAATTGATTTTGTATATAAAATGAGAGGGTGAAGATATCTAGATTTAATTCTTTCAAAATGGATGGCCAGTAGTTTTTAAATGCTGTTTACTGAAAGATCATCTTTTCCCCATTGATATGAAATGCTACTTTTATCAAAAGTAAAATTATGGGTATGTTTTTGAACTCTTATACCATGAAAGCATCTTCTATTCTTGTGCCAGTACTGTGGTTTTTGTTACTGTGACGCAGTTTACTTTGACATCTGATAGGGAAGAATTCCCCTTTCCTTCCCTTACTCTGTTTTCAGTGTTCTTGGCTATTCTTTAACATTTTATCTGTACATGAATTTTAGAATTAACTTGTCACAGTTTATAAATGATCCAGTTGGAATTATGGCTCTAATTTCATTTTATTATGAATTTATTGATTGGAACAGAACTGACATTTTTATTTTTATTTTTTTGACATTTTTATAATATTAAAATTTAAATTTACATCTAGCACCATGGCGTGTCTACAGTGTTCAGGTCTTTTAAAGCTATCTAAATCTTTCATGTTTATTTCTAGATTTATTTATATCTATATATTCTAGTTTCCTTTTAAATGGACTTCTCTAGTTGGTACTGCCAATCTTGTTTTGGCAATATTTTACTCATCCGAGAGGAATTAATTTGTTTGTGTTACATAAGATTCTGTCATTCTGAGCAATGTGGTAACATTGATTCTAAGTATTGGGTTGGCCAGTGAATTCGTTCAGGTTTTTCCTTAAGATGTTATGGAAAAACACAAACAAATGCTTTGGCCAACATGATAGAAGAAAACATGGTAAAGTCACGAAACACAGGATTGCTCCCACCATTTATTATATATAATCACTTAAGGTTTTTTTTTTGGTTCCTATTGTTAAATCCTATCTGTAAAATAGGAGCATTAATTTTAGCTATACATCTTTTCATTAAAACACTTGGGGGAACGGTGAGTACACAGTTTTATGGTCTTAAACTCTGGAACTCAAATATACTTGCATGTTCCAATCTCCTTGTAAGTTAAAGAAAAGTAAAAATATGTCAGAAACTTATTCAAAAGTTCATTAGAACCACTGCATGGGTATATTATGAGAGCTCAGGCTGTATAACAGCAATGAGCATCTTCTAGATTCTAGTCAAACCACTAAGCACTTTACATGAAAGTGATAGTCACTCAGTCGTGTCTGACACTTTGTGAGCCCATCGGATTCTCCAGGCCAGAATACTGGAACGGGTAGCCTTTCCCTTCTCCAGGGGATCTTCCTGACCCAGAGATTGAACCCAGGTCTCCCACATTGCTGGTGGATTCTTTATCAACTGAACTCTCAGAAAAGCCCAGCATTTTACATATGTTGTTTAAATCTGCAAGGCAAGTTGTTATCTACATTTCAAAGATTCCTTCCTTCTTTCCTTTAGCTACACATAGAGTCATTATGAGTATCCAGTGAGATATTATTTGGGAATATGAATTATATGAATGTAAAAGATTATTAGTAGGTAATCTTCATTTCAAAAGATTCCTTCCTTCTTTCCTTTCTTTCAAACTTACTGAACAGTTTCAAGAAGAGTTAAAAGAATATCTATGTCATCTTACGGAGAAGGCAATGGCACCCCACTCCAACACTCTTGCCTGGAAAATCCCATGGACGGAGGAGCCTGGTGGGCCGCGGTCCATGGGGTCGCTAAGAGTCGGACATGACTGAGTGACTTCACTTTCACTTTTCACTTTCATGCATTGGAGAAGGAAATGGCAACCCACTCTAGTGTTCTTGCCTGGAGAATCCCAGGGACGGGGGAGCCTGGTGGGCTGCCATCTATGGGGTCTCACAGAGTCGGACACAACTGAAGTGACTTAGCAGCATGTCATCTTAACTCAGATACTCCAAAAGTTAACATTTTACTATATTTACCTTTCATTTTCCTATATGTATTTAATTTTTAATATTGTATTATCATTTCTCAAACTTTGGAGGATAATTTGAAGATAAAATTCCTTCTTACTCTTAAATGCTTCAAGGACCCTCTTCCCAGAGAACTATGAGGCATCTATTAGAATCAAATAACATTGATCTAATATTACTATTGAAATCCAGACCCCATATAAATTTTGTCTGTGGCTCTGTTATTGCTGCAGATTTGGGTGTTGAAGGGACAGGCCATGATTTTCTCAAAGTAACAACCTGAGAACAAGAAGAGAACTATAAAGATTTTCTCCAGTTTTTCTTCTCACTGCTTTTCAGACCATCTTTGGCCCCAGGCTGCACTGATCTGTGTCTTCTACAACCCAGCCAAGACAGTCATCATGCTCTGCAGGGTTTCTCGCATTTTCTTGATGAGTTTGGGAATCCATATTTCCTTTTTATGTCTATGGTTTTATCCAGTTTAACACTTGGCAGGGAGCCAGCATCAACCCTTGCTGGTTTTCTATTCAGACAAAAAACTTGCAAAAACTTTTCAACGTGGTCAAGTGGCTCTCATTTTTGCTTTATACCATTTGGGTTTTCAATGCAGATTGTACGTACCATTTCTTAGGTTTATTTTCAATATTTTATTCTTTTTAAAAAATGAAGGTTGTGTATCTATCTGTCCACCTGTAATTTATGTTTGTGGATGTTGTAAGAATAGGATAGGGAGGTCTCTATTTTTATTTTTCCAGAAAAATAGTCAGTTGTTTTAATCATCACTTAAGATATTCATCCTTTTATTTCAGACTTGAGCTGTCATTTTATCATACAATAAATTCTTTCACATAGTAGGTTTTATTTTTTGGATTCTCTATTCCATTTCACTGGTCTGTTTGGCTATTTCAGTACCAATGAGGTAATAAATAAAGTAGCTTTGTTGTTGAGCTCTTTTCTTATTTGTGACTTAGCTGAATTTATTCTCTGGACAGCCTTATCATCAAAGATGAATCTCATATCCAGAGTCATTAATGTTGACTGTGGCTCCCTATTTTAATTTAGAAATACTTGCTGAATCATATTTTGTATGCCAAAATATTAAAAATAAAATTCATGTTGATATATGGCAAAACCAATATAATATTACAAAGTAATTAACCTCAAATTAAAATAAATAAATTTATATTAAACAAACAAACAAAAAATAAAATTTGCCAATAATAATTAGCTTTTGATGAGCCTGGGTCATCTGGTTTGGTTGACTCGTTGATAGGCAAATTGTATCCTTTTTTGTCTTTCTTTTTAAATACTACTTTGTTTTTCAAAGTTAATTTAAAAGGCTACGTTATTAATAGTTGCTAAGGAAAAGAAGGTGGTATCTTAGATTGTCTTATTTAAGAGGTTTGCCAGTTGGATTCTGGTTCAGTTTCCTCAGCAGATAATCCCAGTGTGGATCACTGTGGCAATGATGTCACAGGAAGGCGTCTTCAAACTTGAGATCAGTTATTCCTTTACTTCTGTTAAAGAGGATACACCACCAATGCTTCAGTTGTATCCAAGAAAGAGTGTAGATCTTTCCAGGAATCATTAAATGCCAACTTTCACAAGGGTTTCATTTTAATGCTGATTGAACCCCACATTTCAAAGACACTGCCTAAAATTTGAAAGCAAATTGTATGGGAGATAAACAGAAACCACTAAATGAGGTTTCTTGGCATGTACGTATTTATATTCATGGCATCCTGTTTCCCATCTGGCCTTGACCCATCACTGATCCAAGAATTAAGTCTCTATGTATGTCTTAACTCTATAAACAACTAGGACTGCAATTTTGCCCAAGCATATTAAAAAGGAAATGCTTGATTTATATCTTAAAATAAAACCACATATCTATATGAATTTCATCTTCTGTACCTTACTTCCTCACACCTAATTCTTTTTCAAGAAATGTTTCTCTATATTGACTTAACTTAGAAAAACTCGGGTGGTAAGATCTGTAATTTTGCATAAATGTATTAAAAGAGAAATCTTGTGATTTATATTTTTAAAATATACAGTGAGCACTAAGCAGCTGGGTCAGCACATTAGTATTTCTTGGAGAAAAACCATAGCAATATTTGAGCTCATCAAGCGTCATTGACAGTGATATTTTCTGTATGCTTTCCAGGAAATGCAAAGCTTAGCTCAGTGCCACTACTTACATCATTTATAAATAAGCCAAAAACACCCCTTTTGCACTCGTTGTAAATGATTTCTCATTATATTGATTTCAGCAATTTGACTTTTATAGCCAGTATCTTTCAGCCACATCATAGGATGACTTTTGGAAATGCCACTTTCTCCAAAAAAACAAAAGGAAAGGAAAATTTTCCTCTCTTCTAGCTATTGAGTGTGAAATTTGGATTATTTTCAAAAGAAAAATGTTTGTATCCCAAAGTGGTACTTTGCTAGTGTCACCTGGGTCCCCTGTATACTCTGTTTTATGAGGGGAACAATGTCCAGGGAAAAAAACTGAATAGTTATGCAGAAAACCCTTGTATTATAGCTGCGGTAAATGTTTCCAAGGAAATGTTCAGCTTATAAGGACAATGCATAGCAGACAAGAGGCTGAGGCTTCTTGGGACTGACAGACAGTAGTAGTTGCCGACCTCTGCTAATATAGAAAGGGTAAGGAGACCCTCTCTGTGATAGTTTTTTGCTACTGGTGTGCCAGAGGAAAATAAAGGAAATCATTGAGTGAGGAGGGTGAAACAAGTGCAGATGCCTATCGAAAGTCCCAGATGCCTCTTCAGTTAGGATTGCAACACTTCTTCTGGACCACGTGATCCAAACACTGTTGCTTAAAGTAGGATCCATGGACCACCTACCACCAGTTCCCTGGGATGTTTGTCAAATATCAACACTCCAAGACCTGGGCCTATTGAATCCAAATGGGTGTGTATTGGGAGTCAGCATTCTAAACAAGCTTCCCAGTGATTTTTACATGCTCTGTGATTTGAGAACATTAGCACTCAAGTCTATTAGACCCTCAAATGACCTTTGCATCCTTTCACTTTTGTCTCTGAATCAATTCTGGGATAACTTCACAGAAAAAGGAGAGTAAAGCCATTGGTAGGATAACTGGAAGCAGCAAGGAGCCAATCTAATTCTACATGAAATTAAAATCTTCACAGTATGGAAAAATAGAAAGAGACCTGAATGGGAAACCAAAATTCATGTTTGAACTCTGGGTCTGTCACTCACTTTGTGTGATCATGGAAAGAAATTTCTCCTCTTGCATGCTATTTGCTTGTTAATTAGATGATCAGAATTTTCCCAACTTCAGTCAATGAAGTATCACCTTGAAAAGAGTGTCACATTTGCTATTAGAAATAGCTTTCTTCTAATGGTTATTAAGTTTAATTAGAAAAAGGAACTTTACATCATTATCATAAACAGAAGCCCAATTATCACTATAATTAGAAAGTCATAAGTATAAAATATATAAGAAAAATTAAAAAGTCTATCCCAGAAGCTCTAAAATAATCAAATATACTTTAATATTATTGTTACCATACTTGGGGAAGCAGTTAATTAAATGCTATTTAAGAGCATTTTTTGCTTTTTAAATCTAAGTACTTATTGGAGTATCAGCAAATGGTTATTTCATTATTTCTGAGAGGAAAAAAAATGTTTACACTTGAGCACAGTTCTGAAAAATCATCCTTGAGTGATTATAAGATAAAATATAGCATTTAATGCTACTCAAATATTTAATTAAATGTTTATATTAAGTATACAGCATTTAAGCAAGAAATATTTTTCTTAATAGCATTTGATAGCTCCATATGTTTCTTTTTTCAACTCATTAAAACCAGATTGGAATGATAAAAAATAGTAGTTTTAGCAGGTATAAACTTCCAAATCTATTCACAGAATGCTTTGTGTTTCATTTTCTTCAGCTTTATTAAGATGTAAGTGACATATAACATTGTGTAAGTTTAAGGTGTACAACCTAAGAGAAGCAGAAGATATTAAGAAGAGGTGGCAAGAATACACAGAAGAACCATACAAAAAAGATCTTCATGACCCATATAATCACGATGGTGTGATCACTCATCTAGAGCCATATATCCTGAAATGCAAAGTCAAGTGGGCCTTAGGAAGCATCACTATGAACAAAGCTAGTGGAGGTGATGGAATTCCACTTCAGCTATTTCAAATCCTGAAAGATGATGCTAGGAAAGTGCTGCACTCAATACGCCAACAAATCTGGAAAATTCAGTAGTGGCCACAGGACTGGAAAAGGTCAATTTTCATTCTAATCCCAAAGAAAGGCAATGCCAAAGAATGTTCAAACTACCACACAATTGCACTCATCTCACACACTAGCAAAATAATACTCAAAATTCTCCAAGCTGGGCTTCAACAATACATGAACCATGAATTTCCAGATGTTCAAGCTGGATATAGAAAAGGCAGAGAATCCAGAGATCAAATTGCCAACATCTGTGGTATCATCAAAAAAGCAAGAGAGTTCCAGAAAAACATCTGTTTTATTGACTATGCCAAAGCCTTTGACCGTGTGGATCACAACCAACTGTGGAAATTTCTTCAAGAGTTGGGAATACCAGACCACCTGACCTGCCTCTTGAGAAATCTGTATGTAGGTCAAGAAGGAACAGTTAGAACAGGACATGGAACAGCAGGCTGGTTCCAAATTGGGAAAGGAATATGTCAAGGCTGAATATTGTCACCCTGGATATTTAACTAATATGCAGACTACATCATGCGAGATGCCAGGCTGGATGAAGCATGAATTGGAATCAAGATTGCTGGGAGAAATATCAATAACCTCAGATATGCAGATGACACCACCCTTATGGCAGAAAGTGAAGAGGAACTAAAGAGTCTCTTGATGAAAGTGAAAGAGGAGAGTGAAAAAGTTAGCTTAAAGCTCAACATTCAGAAAACTAAGATCATGGCATTTGGCCCCATCACTTCATGGCAGATAGATGGGGAAACAATGGAAACAATGAGAGACTACTTTGGGGGTTCCAAAATCACTGCAGATGGTGACTGCAGCCATGAAATTAAAAGATGCTTGCTCCTTGGAAGAAAACCTACAACCAACCTAGATAGCTTATTAGAAAGCAGAGACATTACTTTGCCAACAAAGGTCCATCTAGTCAAAGATATGGTTTTTCCACTAGTCATGTATGGATGTGAGAGTTAGAGTATAAAGAAAGCTGAGCACCAAAGAATTGGTGCTTTTTGTTTGTTTGTTTGTTTTGCAATGTGGAGAAGGTTTTAGCTCTTTTTTTTTTTTTTTTAATGAGAGTCCTTTGGACTGCAAGGAGATCCAACTAGTCCATCCTAAAGGAAGTCAGTCCTGAATATTCATTGGAAGGACTGATACTGAAGCTGAAACTCCAATACTTTGGCCATCTGATGCGAAGAACTGACTCATTGGAAAAGACCCTGATGCTGGGAAAGATTGAAGGCAGGAGGAGAAGGGGACGACAGAAGATGAGGTGCTTGGATGGCCTCACTGACTTGATGGACATTAGTTTGAGTAAGCTCTGGGAGTTGGTGATGGATATGGAAGCCTGGCTTGCTGTAGTCCATGGGTTTGCAAAGAGCTGGACACGACTGAAGTGAACTGAACTGAAGGTGTAAAACATGTGGACTTGATACGCTTCTATGTTGCAATATGATTACCACCATAGCGTTACCTAACATATCCATCACATCACATCACATGATTACCATTTATTTTTGTAGTGAGAACATTTATGTTCTAATCTTCTAACAACTTTCAAGTATATGATAATAATACAATACTGTTATCTATACTCAGGCTTCCCTGGTAGATCAGTGGGTAAAGAATCTGCCTGTAATGCAGGAGACCCCAATTTGATTCCTGAGTTGGGAAGATCCTCTGGATAAGGGATAGGCTACCCACTCCAGTATTCTTGGGCTTCCCTGGTGGTTCAGATTGTAAAGACTCCACCTGCAATGTGGGAGACCTGGGTTAAATCCCAGGGTTGGGAAGATCCCCTGGAGGACTGCATGGCAACCCACTCCAGTATTCTTGCCTGGAGAATCTCCATGGACAGAGGAGCCTGGTGGGCTACAGTCCATGGGATCACAAAGTTTCGAGCATAACTGGATGACTAAGCACACACATCTATACTCACAACACTGTGCATAGATCTTCAAAAGTTATTCATCTTCTGATTGGAAGTTTATACTCTTTGAGCCATATTTCCTCATTTCTTCACCCTCCCAGTCCTTGGTAATGCTCTACTCTCTCGGCATTATTTACTACAGCCAAAACATGGAAATAATGAGTGTTCATCAAAAGATGAATGTATAAAGACACATACACAAAGGACTATCATTCAGTAATGAGAAAGAAGAAAATCCTGCCATTGACAACAAGGTGAATGGCTCCTGAGTGCATTATGTTAAGTGAAGTAAGTCAGATAGAGAAAGCCAAATACTGTAGGATATAATTTATATGTAGAATCTAAAACAGCCAAATGTTTAGAAATGTAGAATAGAATGAGAGAGTACCATATTATTATTATTATATAGAGAAAATAATTTCTCCTGAGGGCAGACCTTGTTAAGAGAAACCGAAATTTCTGGCATATTTTAAATGGTTCCTTTTCCCTCCCACTGCAGGAAGAGCAGAGGATATTTCTCTGCTATTCACTATGAGAATGTGTAGAGCTCCTGAAGGTAAAACTCGCAAATATGTGAAGGCCTCCCTATGATTGGGGCTTCCTAGAGCATTGCCCTTTCAGACGTGTCCGAATTGAATCTCCAGCATTTTGTCAATTCAGTTCAGTTCAGTCCCTCAATCATGTCCGACTCTTTGCAACACTGTGGACTACAGCACGCAAGGTTTTCCTGTCCATCACCAGCTCCCAAAGCTTGCTCAAATTCATGCCCATCAAGTTGGTGATGCCGTCAAACCACCTCATCCTCTGTTATCCCTTTCTCCTCCCACCTTCAATCTTTCCCAGCATCAGGGTCTTTTCAATGAGTCAGTTCTTTGCATCAGGTGGCCAAAGTATTGGAGTTTCAGCTTCAACATCAGTCCTTCCAATGAATATTCAGGACTGATTTCCTTTAGGATGGACTGGTTGGATCTCCTTGCAGTCCAAGGGACTCTCAAGAGTCTTTTCCAACACCACAGTTCAAAAGCATCAATTCTTCAGTGCTCAGCTTTCTTTATAGTCCAACTCTCACATTCATATATGACTACTAGAAAAACCATAGCTTTGACTAGATGGACCTCTGTTGGTAAAGTAATGTCTCTGGTTTTTAATAAGCTATCTAGGTTGATCATACCTTTTCTTTCAAGGAGCAAGCATCTTTTAATTTCATGGCTGCAGTCACCATCTGCAGTGATTTTGGAGCCCCACCAAATAAAGTCTCTCATTGTTTCCCCATCTTTTTCCCATGAAGTGATGGGACCAGAGGTCATGATCTTAGTTTTCTGAATGTATAAAGACCAATGTACTTGTCAATTATAAAATAAGTTTTCCTTCCCTGGCACTGGTCCTGTGGAAGTTTCTGCTCTGATAAGTTGTGATTCTCTGTATTTGCTTGTTTGTCTCTAGAGTTTTGGGGCAGTAGTTTGCCCTGTGACCTCACTTGTATGACAGATCTAGGGAGTGTTATTGGTTTTTCAGTTTATTCAGCTTTTACTTGTTAGGATGGAGCAAGGACTTTGAAGTTCCTTGCATGCTGGTCTGGAAATTGGAAGTTTTCTGCTTGTATGTTTTAAATTGGTGAATGGACTGGTGCTGGAAGGAAATGAAAAAGCTTTTGATGCTAAAATTGGATAAATGAATAGATAACATGTGTTATACAAGTGCAAGACAGAAAATACATGAGGTCTTGCCTGGCATAAAAACTGAGGTTTTTCTAGATGACTGATATTCTGGGGAAGTGATGTAGTTTCATCAAAGTTGTAAAGTGGAAAGTACTCATATGCCCTAGCTTCATTCATTTATTTCACAGATACTGATATACTGGGGATACACAGATGAAAATATCTCTGTCTATAGAGTTTGTAATTTATTGGACACTGTTGGTAGGCTACTCAGCTTCTAGATTCATGGCTTTCATCTCTTTCTTCAAAGGTACCACCTTACTTTCCATGTCAGAGTCCTTACTCTTTTTGCTCTGCCTGGTATGCTCTCCTTGCCTGCTTTTCCCCTTCACCTAGAGAAGTCTCTCTCGAGAGAGACCAGAGGAGATGCTGACGGTTGGCAACATGTCAACTAATCTTCATCTTCGTTTTAGTTATTTGCTCTTTTCCACACAACGTGTGCACGAGTGATGGAGACTACTTCCCAGCCAGAGGGAAGGTCCTGACTCATTGAAGTTAAACATGGAAATTCCATTTTCTTTTGTCAAAAATCAGTTTAAGAGAGTTTGTGGGATAGAGTTGTGATTGAGAAGACACGAGAGAAAGCTTGGAGGATAAGTTCTAGGAATGGTTTCTTTGCTTCCAAGAAACAGATGCAGGAAATGTCAGAATTTTTGTTCCCTTCCACATAGTCATGTCTGAATATGGTACCTGGAATTCTTGTAGCCATTTTAGCAGCTTGAGGCTGACGCACACACATGAAGTAAGCAGAAGCAAGAGAGCTACAGAGGAGTGGGACTGAGGAAATGTGATGTGGGGAGCCTGCCTCATTCTGGAATTTAAAGTTTTGTGAGATGAAAAATGATAGTATTGAAAGGTTAAGAGTTTCTGTTGATTGAAGTCAAAGCTATTATTGTACATCATTCTTCATCAAACAGCTCAAACGTCGATTCCTCAGGGAAGGCTGACTACCACTGTCCTCATATTGGTTCTGCTCTCTTACTTCATGCTTTTGTAGCTTCTTAGACTTTTCATATAGAACATTTATCACAATTTGTAATCATTTACTTCTGTGACTACTTGATCAAAGCCTGGTATTACCATTAGACAATTAGCTCTATGAAGACCCTTGTGTCTGTCTTGTTCCCCGCTGTATTACCAGTGCCCTGAATAGTGTCTAGCATGTAGTAGGCACTTGTGATATTACTAGAATAAATAGATGAATATACAAACATTTATACTGTTCATGAGGTTCTCAAGGCAAGAATACTGAAGTGGTTTGCCATTCCCTTCTTCAGTGGACATGTTTTGTCTTTTTGCCTTTTTGAGAGTGAAAAAAACTGGCTTATAGCTCAACATTCAAAAAACTTAAGTTCATAGCATCCAATCCCATCATTTCATGGCAAATATATGGGGAAACAATAGAAAGAGTGAGAAATATAAATTTCTTGGGCTCAAAAATCGCTGTGGACAAGGATTATAGTTCAGTGCAGTTGCTCATTTGTGTCCAACTCTTTGGGACCCCATGAATCACAGCACGCCAGGCCTCCCTGTCCATCACCAACTCTTGTTTACCCAGACTTATGTCCATCAGATAGGTGATACCATCCAGCCATCTCATCCTCTGTCATCCCCTTCTCCTCCTGCCCCCAATCTCTCCCAGCATCAGGGTCTTTTCCAATGAGTCAACTCTTCTCATGAGTTGGCCAAAGTATTGGAGTTTCAGGTTCAGCATCAGTCCTTCCAATGAACACCCAGGACTGATCTCTTTTAAGATGGACTGATTGGATCTCCTTACAGTCCAAGGGGTTCTCAAGAGTCTTCTCCAACACCACAGTTCAAAAGCATCCATTCTTCAGTGCTCAGCTTTTTTCATAGTCCAACTCTCACATCCTTACATGACCACTGGAAAAACAATAGACTTGACTAGACAGACCTTTGTTGGAAAATAATGTCTCTGCTTTTGAATATGCTATCTAGGTTGGTCATAACTTTCCTTCCAATGAGCAAGCATCTTTTAATTTCATGGCTGCAGTCACCATCTGCAGTGATTTTTGAGTCCGAGAAAATTAAAGTCTGTCACTCTTTCCACTATTTCCCCATCTATTTGCCATGAAGGGGTGGGACTGGATGCCATGATCTTCATTTTTTGAATGTTGAGCTTTAAGCCAACTTTTTCACTCTACTCTTTCACTTTCATCAAGAGGCTACATGGAGTAACAGGCAAATTTGGCCTTGGAGTACAGAATGAAGCAGGGCAAAGGCTAATAGAGTTTTGNGCTGCAGTCACCATCTGCAGTGATTTTGGAGCCCAGAAAAATAAAGTCAGCCACTGTTTCCTCATCTATGCTTCTATTATTAAAAGCAACTAAGTGAAAAATCAGTTGAAATTTTAATGTACTCGGACATTAAAGCAGGCACTCCTATAGGACGCATGGGTTAAAGATAATACCACGATGGAAGTGACACGATAGTTAGAATTAGATACAAATAATAGAACCACACATTGTGATACTTGGAAATGAATCTATAGCCTTATTAAGAAAATAAAGCTAGGACTTCCCCGGTGGTGCAGTGGATGGGAATCTACTTGCTAAGGCAGGAGACTCGGTTCGATCCCCGTTCTAGGAAGATTCCACATGTCTCAGAGCAGCTGTGCCCGTGGGGTGCAACNACAAATAATAGAACCACACATTGTGATACTTGGAAATGAATCTATAGCCTTATTAAGAAAATAAAGCTAGGACTTCCCCGGTGGTGCAGTGGATGGGAATCTACTTGCTAAGGCAGGAGACTCGGTTCGATCCCCGTTCTAGGAAGATTCCACATGTCTCAGAGCAGCTGTGCCCGTGGGGTGCAACTGCTGAAGCCAGCAAGTTGAAGCGACCCAGAGTGCGAGCTGCAGCTACTGAAGTCGGTGCTCCCGGAGGCCGCGGTGAGAAGCCCGCGCACCCCCGTGGAGAGCAGGTCCCCTCTCGGAGACTAGAGAGAGCCGGAGCGGCCAGAATAAACACAGGCGTAAGGAAGCGCAGCAGTGCCGGAAATAAACGCACGCAGAGTAAACGCAGCGGTGGGGAGGGGACAGTGTCAGCCGCTCAGTCGGTCCGACTCTCTGCGACCCCATGGGCTGTAGCCCGCCAGGCTCCTCTGTCCATGAGATTCTCCAGGCAAGAATACTGGAGTGGGTTGACATGCCTTTTTCCAGGGGATCTTCCTGACCCAGCGATCAAACCCAGGTCTCCCACATTGCAAGCAGGTTCTTTACCATGTGAGCCACTGAGGTAGCAGTGTGTACATGTCAATAAATTCTTTATTATTCTTTAAAAAAGAATAAAGTTAAAAAAAATGTAAAAAGAAATGAATTTTTAAATGTAAGATTCTTAAAGAACAGAAAAGGACATCATAAACGCTGGAGAAAAATTAATAAAACAGAAAAACAAAGAAGCAGTAGAGACGCTTTTTAAGAGATCTAAGGCAAACAAGACCCAGTGAAGAGTTCTTGAATCTGCCTGGCATATACGTGGGGTATATATTAGTCTGCGATTTTCTATAGGATTGAAAAAATAAATGAAAATACAGGGGATGAGGAGGTTGGAATTCGCCTAGATCGCAATGTTCCAAGGTTAGCTTTCTCCAAATGCCCAGGGCCAGAGTCTGATTTTGGCCATCTTTAACCCGACTTGCCTGGGCTTTAGCTTTTCAGCAAAGACATCAAGGTTGCTATTCTTGCTACAGAAAAGGTGGCAGAAGAATTTTCTAAACCACTGCTCCTGAAGTAGACCTGAGAGTTTATTTGCTGAAGACTTACATACACTGGAGTAGCTGTCATAAGCGGCTACGGGATCGCCTTCACACATCTTATCTCTGCGTGAAAACATACATTAGGGAATTAAAGGAACATATGTTACGGATCACAGCATTCTGAAGTGGAAAGGGAACTCCAGTCCATGCTGTCTCCCACGTCAGGGAGCTCTTTTTTAACGTCATGGAGCAGTGTGTTCTGTGGAACAAGACCAAAATGGCTCACCTCCTATCGAACAGAAGTCCCTGGGACTCTCACCCACTGCTCCTAGGTTTGCAAGCAACACATCAAAAGTTTACTCACTTCCTCATGACAGCCCTCCAAATGTTGGAAAATAGTCTAGTGCCTCTTCAGAATTCTCTCCTCTTTGCCACACATCCCCAGTGCCTTCAGAAAGGGAAGCACCCAGCGATTCTTGACTCTCTATTCATATGCCAAGTGCTTTAGATAGAAAGCGTGATAACCTTCAAATTCCCTGTGATCATTCACATTGCAGACAGGGAAACTGAGGCTCAGGGAATTAAAGTAACTCAGCGTGAAACCCTAAGATGAATAAGTCAGTGAAGCTGGGCAAATTTGCCTAAGCCCACGAAAGCTTCTCCATGCTATCTGTGAGATGCGTGGTCCTCGGGGGACCCTGCAGCCCACCCTGCCTTCCACTCAAACATGCATCCTGGGACGTGCTACTGAGGACACGGTGTCATGACTTGTAATAGAGCCTTTAGGATAGTTTAGCTTATCTGTGCCTCTCACCTACCCTCTGGATGTGCCAGGAAGGCATTCGAGCTCACACACTACAGATCAGGAACCTGAGGCTCAGTACACTGGATGGCCCCCCAGAATCCAGCCTTTCAGTGAAGGAACTGGGATGCCAACCCGGCCCTTCATGTTCGGTATCAGTCTTTCCCATCACGCCAAGATGCCAGTCCGCGACCCAGAATCTTACCAGCATTAGAAGACACCTGTCCATGACCCAGAATCTCTCCAGCATTAGAAGACGCCTGTCCGTGACCCAGAATCTCTCCAGCGTTAGAAGATGCCTGTCTGCGACCCAGAATCTCTCCAGCATTAAGAGCTGATCCAGGGACGTCCCTGGAGGTCCACTGGTTGAGAGTCTGCCTTCCAAGGCAGAGGACAGGTTCAGTCCCTGGTGTGAGGTGGTCCCATGCGCTGCAGGGCAGCTAAGCGCGTGCCTTGACTCCTGAGCCTGCATGGCTCGAGCCCACGCTCTGCGGCAGGAGCAGCCACCGCAGCGGGTAGCTGTGCCCCCCGACTGGAGGAAGCCCGAGTGCGGCGGTGAAGGCCCAGCACAGCCAAAATAAACAAAACCAAAACAGCAAAAAAGAACCGGCCACCCGGGTTAGCCTGGACTCGTCTGGTCATTGTCACCACACGGCCTTGAACAGCCACAGACACGATCGCCTTGAGTAGCTTCTGCTAGGGAGTAGTCCCCCGCACCCACCCCAATCTCTTGTGCTTTCCAGAAACTGCTGGGACATCACAGCTTCTCTGAGTGGTTGGGTTTAGGTTGACCCTTGGTAAACTCCTCTTTCCTCTGTTGCACTGGACTCCATCCCAAACTCCAGCCCAGAAGAGTATTGTGGAGTCTCACGGTGTCATCAAGGTGGCAGCGGCCGCGTGGTGAGAACTGGATGACAGGCACCTGTGACAAGCCTCTGTTTGCTCTCACAGTGGGTTTGCTGAGGACCCTGGGGAAAGCATGCCACTGAGAACTGAGCGTGGGTTCCAGAAGCTCGGGGTCCTGGGGACGCATGATGGCAGCGGAGGAAATCCTGGTGGGCTCCGACGCTGCCAGTGCACGGTGACTGGGATAAACGGGTGTGTGCTGTGGGGGGAAGGGGCGCCCCCGAGACAGATGCACTCTAGAGAGTGGGGGGAAGTCTATGGGTTTGGGGGGAATGAAACACATGTGGAGACATCCCCCCATATCCTCCTGATAGAAAATCTTTCTCCTAATTTATTACAAACTGTGCTCAAGGTCACAGTGAAGGTTACTCAACTCTAGCGCTTTTCCCCACTGGTGCCTCATTGGTGGAATTTAAGTTGCTCAGAAAAGTCCCGTCACAGCTGCCTGCCTTTGGAGCTTGTTTGGACTGAAGTAGACACGCAGAGTCGGACATGACTGAAGCGGCTTAGCAGCAGCAGCAGCAGACTCCCCTCCCACCCCCACCCCTGTGCTCAGCTGGGCGTTCTCTAACTGCTTAGCATTCTCTCCTCTCTCCATCATTGCGCCCTCCCAGACAGATGGTGTTTATAGACAGGAGAGGGATGGAAGTTCTTTGGCTGCAAAGCTGGAATTGACAACCAGAAACCGACCTTCTGAAGATGCCAAGCAGAAGAGGGTCCTTGTGGATACAGCCATTACAGTAGCTCAGAGCAGGGACTTCCCTGGCGGTCCAGCGGCTGAGACTCCACGCTCCCAGTGCGAGGGGCCTAGTCTCGATCCCTGGTCCCAGAACTAGATCCCACATGCCACAGCTAAAGACTCCGCGTGCCACAACCAAGACCCAGCACAGTCAAAGAAAGAAAGAATTTTTAAAAATAAAATCGCTCAGAGCAGAGACCGATGAGCCTGGTCTAGGCTGTGTCCCAGGGACAAGGTGACAATCTCCTGTGTTTGTAAGCCAGTTAAGTGGGATAAATATATATATTTCCTGCTGGCTTTCCCCTACTTCTTTTTGGACTTCAGGGCTGTGTGTGTTAAAGTGGCTTTTTAAAAAATAATAATTTTGAATGTATTTATGTATTTATTTCTGGCTGCACTGGGTCTTTGCTGCTTTGCGCAAGCTTCCTCTAGTTGCAGTGAGCAGGGGCTGCCCTCCATGGCGGTGCGCAGGCTCCCCATGACGGTGGCTTCTTGCAGAGCACAGACCCCAGGCTTTGGGGCCCTTGAACAGAGGCTCAGCAGGGCTGGCACACAGGCTTAGTTGCTCGGAATCCTCCCAGACTAGGGACCGAACCCACGTCTCCTGCCCCCACTGACAGGCGGATTCCCACCCCCGGAGCCGCCCGTGAAGTCCGAGTGAAAGCTCTCTGTTCACGTAGCCCCCAGTGGAGACGTGCCTCCCCTGAGCTGGTGGCAGTCTCCTTGCTGGGAGGCGTTTGTCACGCTTCTGTCCTCTGCTGTTCACGAGGTGCCGTGGGGACCCAGGAAACGTTCTCAACTCTTTAGTCCTGGAGGAGGCTGTGTTGTCAGGGCGGCCGGCCCTCTGAGAGCTGTCCTGGGCAATGGGAGGTGTCCAGTGGAAGGCAGGGACGGTGTGCTCGGTTGTGTCCGACTCTGTGTGACCCACGGACTGTAGCCCGCCAGGCTCCTCTGTCTATGGGATTCTCCCAGCAACCGTACTGGAGTGGGTTGCCATTCCCTTCTCCAGGGGATCTTCCTGACCCAGGGATCGAACCCAGGTCTCTTGGGCCTCCTGCACTGCAGGCAGAATTTTTACTGCCAAGCCATTAGGGAAGCCTGGCAGGCAGTGCCTTTGTGTTGGTGTGCTGGGAACGAGAGGAGTAGTCATTACTTGTAGAAATGCATGCACACACACGTAAAAGTGTATTTCACGCCCAGGAATCTTGAAAGTAAAGTGAAAGTCGCTCAGTTGTGTCTGACTCTTTGCAACCCCATGTGCTATACAGTCCATGGACTTCTCCAGGCCAGAATGCTGGAGTGGGTAGCCTTTCCCTTCTCCAGGGGCTCTTCCCAACCCAGGGATTGAACCCAGGTCTTCTGCATCACAGGTGGATTCGTTACCAACTGAGCTATCAGGGCAGCCTCAAAGAAAGCCAAGGAGGTCCAGGAATCTTGGGTGCAGACAAAAGAGATCTTTGGGTTTAAGATGAGTGAGGGGCCTGATTCCCAAACCAGCTGCTAGGAGCGCTGGAATGGAGGGCCCATGGTGGCTAGGGAGTGTGGGGTGGCGTGGGGTCTCAGGGGCTGGGAGGGACGATGGTAAAGGACACAGGTCCCCTGTAACCCTAGGGGTCTTCTAGTGGTTCAAGGGCCTGTGTGTAACATGCTATGGCAACACATGGGATCTTAAGGAAGCCTCCAAATCTTAGCGAATTACAATTTCAGGGACCTCTCCGTATTCCCCGCTCTCCTTCCCTCCAAAAAGATAATCTCTCTTTCAGTCAATGCCTAAAATGTCTGTAGCAGAAAAATGCTTTTATACCACAATTTGAGATAAGGCTTAAAACGCAGCATGGCCCACTAAGGGCGATGGCCCCCCATGGAAGTTCAAGCGTAGGCTCTGGATTTCTTGAGGCCTGGGATCCAGCCCAGCTCTGCCGTTTGCTTCTAGGGTGATTTCCATTACTCTCTGAGCCTCGTCTTCTTAAAGTTGAAGACTACAACCTATACCATCCTTTCAGGGTCTTTGTAGGGATTAAAGGAGCCGACTCATTTTTTTGTGCAGTCACATTTGTCAAGCATCAACAGATGGCAGCTTTATGAGTCCACCCATACAAATGACTGTAAAAGATTCATTCAACACATGAGTGGCAGGATTTTTATTTATGTAAGAAAACAAAGAGAACTCAGAGGAAACTGAGGGGCTTAAAGGCGGAGAAGGAGCAAGGGTGTCGGGGGAGAAAGGAAAGCAGCCAAGTCTGGGGGTCTTGCCAGTCCAGTGGTTAAGCCTTCATCTTTCAAAGTAAGGGGTAAGGGTATCACCCCTGGTTGGGGAAGCTGAGATCTCTCACGCCTCCTGGCTAAAAAACTAAAATGTAGAACAGAAGTAGTATCATAACAAATTCAATAAAGACTTAAAAAAAACCCACAGCCAAGGTTGGCAAGTGAACCCACAAGGCTGTATGGACTCAGGTTCAGGATGGTGACCAAGTTTAACACAGTCTGATCCTGCGGCCAATTACTGAAGCAGGTGACTCGGCTTCCGGCCATTTCCGTGGGTATTTGTCTTGGGTAAAGGAAGCTCATTTCCAGGCCAAATACTAATTAAATAGATTCCAGGTTGAGACTGGTCTCCGCCTCAAGAGACACACTGTCTGAACGGGAAAGGAGCACTGGCAAACCATGAGAGGACAGTGACAGGTTCAGCTGGGAGGCGCTGGGGGGCCGCCGGCGACTTGCAGCTGGGGGCCCAGGGCCCGGGCAGGGAGCGACCCCTGCGGGAGTTTGGCAGCTGGGGACCCAGGGCCAGGGCAGGGAGGGACCCCTGGGGGAATGGTACTTGAAGGGCAAGGTCTGCACAGTGAGGACAAGCAGGGATGGCATTCCTGCCAGTAGGGCAGCAAGAATAACACAGGACCCTGGATCACTCTGGGGAGACCTGTGCCTCGGGAGTGAAGTGCTTGGGTCTGCCGGGGGGGACAAGCCAGTCNGCTTGTTTGGACTGAAGTAGACACGCAGAGTCGGACATGACTGAAGCGGCTTAGCAGCAGCAGCAGCAGCAGACTCCCCTCCCACCCCCACCCCTGTGCTCAGCTGGTCGTTCTCTAACTGCTTAGCATTCTCTCCTCTCCCCATCAGTGCGCCCTCCCAGACAGATGGTGTTTATAGACAGGAGAGGGATGGAAGTTCTTCGGCTGCAAAGCTGGAATCGACAACCAGAAACCGACCTTCTGAAGATGCCAAGCAGAAGAGGGTCCTTGTGGATACAGCCATTACAGTAGCTCAGAGCAGGGACTTCCCTGGCGGTCCAGCGGCTGAGACTCCACGCTCCCAGTGCGAGGGGCCTAGTCTCGATCCCTGGTCCCAGAACTAGATCCCACATGCCACAGCTAAAGACTCCGCGTGCCACAACCAAGACCCAGCACAGTCAAAGAAAGAAAGAATTTTTAAAAATAAAATCGCTCAGAGCAGAGACTGATGAGCCTGGTCTAGGCTGTGTCCCAGGGACAAGGTGACAATCTCCTGTGTTTGTAAGCCAGTTAAGTGGGATAAATATATATATTTCCTGCTGGCTTTCTCCTACTTCTTTTTGGACTTCAGGGCTGTGTGTGTTAAAGTGGCTTTTTAAAAAATAATAATTTTGAATGTATTTATGTATTTATTTCTGGCTGCGCTGGGTCTTTGCTGCTTTGCGCAAGCTTCCTCTCGTTGCGGCGAGCAGGGGCTGCCCTCCATGGTGGTGCACAGGCTCCTCATGGCGGTGGCTTCTTGCAGAGCACAGACCCCAGGCTTCAGGGCCCTTGAGCAGAGGCTCAGCAGGGCTGGTGCACAGGCTTAGTTGCTCGNGCTGGGTCTTTGCTGCTTTGCGCAAGCTTCCTCTCGTTGCGGCGAGCAGGGGCTGCCCTCCATGGTGGTGCACAGGCTCCTCATGGCGGTGGCTTCTTGCAGAGCACAGACCCCAGGCTTCAGGGCCCTTGAGCAGAGGCTCAGCAGGGCTGGTGCACAGGCTTAGTTGCTCGGAATCCTCCCAGACTAGGGACCAAACCCACGTCTCCTGCCCCCACTGACAGGCGGATTCCCACCCCCAGAGCCGCCCTCGAAGTCCGTGTGAAAGCTCTCTGTTCATGTAGCCCCCAGTGGAGACGCGCCTCCCCTGAGCTGGTGGCAGTCTCCTCGCTGGGAGGTGTTTGTCACGCTTCTGTCCTCTGCTGTTCACGAGGAGCCGTGGGGACCCAGGAAACGTCCTCAACTCTTTAGTCCTGGAGGAGGCTGTGTTGTCAGGGCGGCCGGCCCTCTGAGAGCTGTCCTGGGCAANTCATTTTTTTGTGCAGTCACATTTGTCAAGCATCAACAGATGGCAGCTTTATGAGTCCACCCATACAAATGACTGTAAAAGATTCATTCAACACATGAGTGGCAGGATTTTTATTTATGTAAGAAAACAAAGAGAACTCAGAGGAAACTGAGGGGCTTAAAGGCGGAGAAGGAGCAAGGGTGTCGGGGGAGAAAGGAAAGCAGCCAAGTCTGGGGGTCTTGCCAGTCCAGTGGTTAAGCCTTCATCTTTCAAAGTAAGGGGTAAGGGTATCACCCCTGGTTGGGGAAGCTGAGATCTCTCACGCCTCCTGGCTAAAAAACTAAAATGTAGAACAGAAGTAGTATCATAACAAATTCAATAAAGACTTAAAAAAAACCCACAGCCAAGGTTGGCAAGTGAACCCACAAGGCTGTATGGACTCAGGTTCAGGATGGTGACCAAGTTTAACACAGTCTGATCCTGCGGCCAATTACTGAAGCAGGTGACTCGGCTTCCGGCCATTTCCGTGGGTATTTGTCTTGGGTAAAGGAAGCTCATTTCCAGGCCAAATACTAATTAAATAGATTCCAGGTTGAGACTGGTCTCCGCCTCAAGAGACACACTGTCTGAACGGGAAAGGAGCACTGGCAAACCATGAGAGGACAGTGACAGGTTCAGCTGGGAGGCGCTGGGGGGCCGCCGGCGACTTGCAGCTGGGGGCCCAGGGCCCGGGCAGGGAGCGACCCCTGCGGGAGTTTGGCAGCTGGGGACCCAGGGCCAGGGCAGGGAGGGACCCCTGGGGGAATGGTACTTGAAGGGCAAGGTCTGCACAGTGAGGACAAGCGGGGATGGCATTCCTGCCAGTAGGGCAGCAAGAATAACACAGGACCCTGGATCACTCTGGGGAGACCTGTGCCTCGGGAGTGAAGTGCTTGGGTCTGCCGGGGGGGACAAGCCAGTCTCAGCCAAGCCCACACCTCGAGAAGGCTGTCGTGGGACCAAGTTCAGAGTCAGGCTCCCAGGAAGCGGTGAGAGACTCGTTGATTTCCTGAGGATTGGGGAAGGAATCAAGGTCATGCGAGGGCAGGAAGGTCAAGGCAGTGTGTCCAGGCAGAGGCAGCCGCCTCGGAAAACACAGGGGCGGCGGGGGTGGGGGGCGGGCAGGACCAGCTCAGGCGAGGTCTTGTCAGGTCAGTGCTCTCACCAAGTTCGGAAGGGTGAAGCTGGGGACACGCCGGGGGATAGGTGTGTTCCTGCTTGGCCATCCCTTACTTACAAAGCTAACAAATTCTACTGCCAATAAAAATATAACTTAACCTAGCTTTCCATAAAGATTACAGACTTTTGAGAAATCAGATAATAAATCCACATATGAAAGGGAAAAAAACCCAGCTCTGAGCTGGTGTGCTGCCTGGCTCCAGTTCCCAGCTGTTTCCCTTCACTGCGCATAGACTGTTCTGCTCTTCGGCGTTTGACCCTGGTGTGTTCAGATCTTAGCCCTGTCCTTTGGAAGTCACCGCAGCCACCACATTGAGAGCTGAATGATGACAGATTCATGGCGGTCTCCGTTTGTCGTTTTTTGTCTTTTATACACATATACTATTTTAATGGCATGGAGAAGGAAATGGCAACCCACTCCAGGGTTCTTGCCTGGAGAGTTCCATGGACAGAGGAACCTGGTGGGCTGCAGTCCATGGGGTTGCAAAGAGTCAGACACAACTGAGTGATAAACACATACTTTAATGGCAAAGCAACCAGATTTAAAGCTATTAACATTTTCCTGTCCCCAAGCTCATTCTTGGATAATTTTGCTTGAGACTGGGTGTGTGTGTTGTGGGGGGTGGAATCCAAATGGTAAAGTATCTTCAAATTAGGAGGATATTCCTTGGTATTTATATTCTTAAAGTAAATTAAAATTGGTTTATCTGGCTTCTTTAGAATACATAGGAAAGTTAAGAGGTCATAGACTTTGACCTCCAATTAAAAACTGTTCTTGTGGCCAATTCTGCTGTTAATTCAGCCTGCTTGCTTGGATATTTAAGCCTCAGATAAAGAATAAACCTCAGCACCAAGGGAGATTTAGAGTATGAGTTGCGATGAAATTTACGCCTGTATTTAGAAATTATGGTAGATGATTGGGACCCTCTCTAGGCAGGCTTAAGCCAGGTTTATAAACCACCCCTTCCTCCATTCAGAAGGATTAACAATTAACTTTAATTTAAAGTCAATACAGCACTCCAGAGAGTCTTCCCAGGCACAGTGGGGCCGGCACACTAATTAACTGAAAGCAACACAGTGTTTCACCTGCAGAGTTTGTGGTGAAAGGCCAAATATTTCCTCCAATAGCGAAACGAGTGAGGCTTCATCAGGTCTCAGTGACCCAGCACTATCTTAAAGGTGTCCCCCGGGAAATTTGAAAATGACAACGTATTTAAACATGGCAATTCCATTCTTGAAATGGCAACCTACTCCAGTATTCTTGCCTGGAAAATTCCATGGACCAAGAAGCCTGGTAGTCTACAGTCCATGGGGTCGCAAAGAGTCAGACACGACTGAGCAACTTCACTTTAGAGATGCAAACTCATACAAAGATCCTGCACAAGGCTGTTTAACCCAACCTCATTTCCAATAAAAAGAAGCAGGCAATGACTGAGCCAGCCAACGGGGACCGGTTAAATCAACAGCAGTACCTTCACATAAAGGGACACTGTTTCTTCAGAAGAAGGTAGATTTCTGTGTAGCAACAGGAAAACATTCCTGGTGTATTGTTTCAGGCTAGAATGTGATTCCAATGGCAAAAAAAGAAAAAGAAAAGCATCAACGCATGCGACTGTGGGGACTTCCCCGGTGGTCCAGTGGTTAAGAATTCACCTTGCAAAGCAGGGGATGTGGGTTCTATCCCTGGTCAGGGAATGAAATCCTGCGTGACTCGTGGTGTGACCGAAAACAAAAAACCACATGTTGTGGGTAAGAGTACATGCCGGCTCTAACGCTTGCTCTACTGCTCACCAGCTGGCCAGCATGAGCATGTGGAGGAGGCCTTGGTTTCCTCATCTGTAAAATGGGAACAGTAAGAGTGCCAGCTTTGTAGATACGTGGTGGGCTTTTGGACAAAATATCAGAAAAGCTCTTAATAACAATCCACACTAGGGATCTAGACTTGGGGGAAAGAGAAATCTTTTTTTTTACCTTGCATGCATGCTAAGTTGCTTCAGTCATGTCTGACCCTTCACAACCCCATGAACCATAGCCTGCCAGGCTCTTCTGTCCATGGGATTCTCCAGGCAAGAACACTGGAGCGGGTTGCCGTGCCCTCCTCCAGGGGATCTTCCCGACCCAGGGACTGAACCCACGTCTCTTATGTCTCCTGCATTGGCAGGTGGGTTCTTCACCACTAGTGCCACCTGGGAAGCCCTATTCACTTCCAAACTATTTTATTTTTTTGCAAAAATGTTTAAATAGACTTAAAAAGTAATGTTCTCCCTGAACTAGAAACCATCTATCAACAGAAGAAGACTTTTGTCACACCCTTGGTTGACTGAGGATTAGTGAAAGGTAAAGACATTTATCATTTTAATCAGGACCGCAAGACAACTGGAGACTCTCCTCCTAGGAGAGAAAGGCCTTGGTTAACAAGATTCAAAAGGCCCTTGAGAACCACAAAAATTTCCCAGAAACGACTCTGTCCAGCTCCCCAACTAAATGACTTAACCAAACCCAAGCACAGGTGAAACGGAATCTGAGTTCTTGTTCATGGAACCAAAGGATGAACTCCACAAACACGCAAACACTCACAGCAGCGAGAGAAGAGGATTTATTTTCGAGAGAAGCACAAAGCTCTCAGCATAGACACAGAGAGGGGGTAAACTGTCCCCCAAAGGCAGGACTTACAGTGGTTTACATCCTCACCAGTACTGGTGGGCACATTATGGTGGGCTCTTGTCCTTAAAATGTATCATTTCTAACCAATCAGTTTAAAGACCACAATGTTTAACTTAACATCTTTATGGTTTCTCTTGGTCCTCAGATTAAGTCGCTACCCTTTTTCATGCCCCCTGGCCATTTTGCAGTGGACTAGATGTCTGGGCTAAAGATTAATGATCACCAGTTGTTTTCCCCTCAGGCATTTGGAACAGAAGTTAGTCACTGCCCTTTCCTGGATCTGAGTGCTGATAACTGATCAGACCAAAGACACATTCCAGGAACTTGGGACAAAGGGTATGGTTTTAGGTTAATGGAGCGAGATGTTTATGGAAAACAAGATTGAGGTCCCAGAATCTTACAATGACTGCCTGGCAATTTCAACCACAATGGAAGATCCCGCATGCTGCAACTTAAGACTCAACGCAACCAAGTAAATAAATAAATATATTTTTTAAAAAACCCATTGTTTTTAATTGCTAGCCACCTTTGTTTCTCTTTGGAGAAGGAAATGGCAACCCACTCCAGTACTCTTGCCTGGAAAATCCCATGGACAGAGGAGCCTGGTGGACTACAGTCCATGGGGTCACAAAGAGTCGGACATGACTGAGCAACTTCACTTTCGCTTTGTTTCTCTTTGACACTCCCGGTGAGGAATGACTTCGCCCAAGGGAAAGTCACGACCACAGGCAAGGGAGACTTCCTGCAGTGTCCACCCTTGTGGTGTTTATCTCTACTTCCTAGTAAATGCTGGAGGGAGAACTGGGTAGCCGTGGTTCACTGTGCGAAAGACAACCGAAATGTGAGTGAGGCTTTCCCCTCCATGTGGACATCACAGTAACTCCTTAACTGAGTGCTTTGCAAAGTACTGAGAAATGTGCTAAGTTCTCAATACACAGCATCTCATTAAATCCTCACAGCAACTGTATAAGTGTCATTATTTCCTTGAAATCTAAACCTCAGAAAGATTAAGAAATTTGCTCAAGGTCACAGAGCTCATCAGTAGCAAACCCAGGTGTCAAATCCCAATGTCTGTCTCCATTAAGATTTTGCATGACCTGGATAAAAAGCATGGTAGCTCTGTAGACAAAATACAACTTAGATTCATGTTTAGGCTAGACAGGTTCTTCTCCATGGAAAACAGTTAAGTCTTAGTGCATGTAATAAAAAAAGTAGCCTTACTCAAACAATAGCAACAACACATATCTCCTTAGTAAAACACTTAGACCGTTTTCCTCAAAACTTGATTAAATAAAAAAGAATGTATATATGTATAAGTGAATCACTTCAATGTACAGCAGAAATTAACATAACATTGTATAATCAACTATGAAAGTGAAAAGTCAAAGTGTTAGTTGCTCAATCATGCCCAATTCTTTGAGACCCCATAGACTATAGCCCTCCAGGCTCCTCTGTCCATGGAATTTTCCAGGCAAGAATACTGGAGTGGAAAAAAACTATTGGAGTGGGTAGACATTTCCTTCTCCAGGGGATCTTCCTGACCCAGGGATCGAATCCAGGTCTCCTGCATTACAGGCAGATTCTTTATCATCTGAGTTTTCAAAAACTGAATTTTCAGCCACTGATATCCGAGTGGTCATGGTACATAACTCAGAACTATGCCCTTTTTTCTTCATTTTCTTTCTTAATGGTCTTTGAAATGCTTTCTCTAAAGTATTTTCTCACTCACCAGCTAGAAAATCAGTTCTCATTGGGTAGGGATTTCATTTGTTTTGTTAACATCTGTACTAGAGAAGTGTTTGGCCCATGGTGGGCACCCAATAAATACTTACTGAAGGAAGGAAAGTTATGACCAACCTAGATAGTATATTGAAAAGCAGAGACGTTACTTTGCCAACAAAGGTCCGTCTAGGCAAGGCTATGGTTTTTCCAGTGGTCATGTATGGATGGGAGAGTTGGCCTGTGAAGAAAGCTGAGCGCCAAAGAATTGATGCATTTGAACTGTGGTGTTGGAGAAGACTCTTGAGTCCCTTGGACTGCAAGGAGATCCAACCAGTCCATTCTGAAGGAGATCGGCCCTGGGATTTCTTTGGAAGGACTGATGCTAAAGCTGAAGCTCCAGTACTTTGGCCACCTCATGGGAAGAGTTGACTCATTGGAAAAGACTCTGATGCTGGGAGGGATTGGGGGCAGGAGGAGAAGGGGACGACCAAGGATGAGATGGCTGGATGGCATCACTGAGTCTGAGTGGACGTGAGTCTGAGTGAACTCCAGGAGTTGGTGATAGACAGGGAGGCCCGGCATGCTGTGATTCATGGGGTCACAGAGTCGGACACAACTGAGTGACTGAACTGAACTGAACTGAACTGAAGGAAGGAAGAAAGGAGAATGGGAAGAAGGGAGGGAGGGAGAGGATTAAAACACGATTTAGAAATGTACTATCTCTAGGGACTTCCCTGGTGGGCCATTGGCTAAGACCTGTGCTCTTGATACAGGGGCCTGGGTTTGATTCCTGGTTAGGGAAACAGATCCCACATGCGGCTTCTAAGTTCTCATGCTGCAACTAAGATCCACCACAGTCAAATAAGTAAGTTCAGTTCAGTCCAGTTCAGTCGCTCAGTCGTGTCCGACTCTGCGACCCCATGAATCGCAGCACGCCAGGCCTCCCTGTCCNTGCAAAGAGTCTGACACGACTGAGCGACTGAACTGAACTGAACAGACATACAGACTAATGGAACTGAGAGTCCAGAAATAAAACCTTATATTTATGGTCAATAATTTTTGACAAGGGTGCCAAGACAATACAATTGAAGTAAAAGTAAGTGTTAATTGTCAACTGACTCATTGTGACCCCACGGACTGTAGTCCATCAGGCTCCTCTGTCCACGGAATTCTCCAAGCAAGAACACTGGAGTGTTCTCTTCTCCGGGGGATCTTCCCAACCCAGGGATCAAACCTAGGTCTCCTGCATTGCAGGCGGATTCTTTACCATCAGGGAAGCCCCGAGACAATACAATAGTGGAGAAACTAGTCTCTTTTAACAAGGTGCAGGGACAATTGCATATCCAGAAGCAAGATAATTAGACTTCCCAACTCAAATATATGCAAAAACCGTAAAATTCTTAGAGGAGAATATAGATGTTAATTGTTCATGACCTTGGATGAGGCAATGGTTTCTCAGACATGAAACCAGAGGCACAATTGACAAAAAAAAAAAAAAAAAAAAAGAGAGAGAGAGAGAGAGAGAGAAATTGGCTCTCATACAAATTGAAAACATCTGGGGAATTCCTTAGTGGTCCAGTGACTAGGACTCCATGCTTTCACTGCCAAGGGCACGGGTTCACTCCCTAGTCAGGGAATTAAGATCCCTCAAGCCACACGTGTGTGCATCCTTGTATCTGACTCTTCGTGATCCCATGGACTGCAGCCAACTAGGATCCTCTGTCCAAGGGATTTGCCAGGGAATAATAGTGGAGTGGGTTACCATTTCCTCCTCAAGGGAATCTTCCTGACCCAGGGATCAAACCCACGTTTCTTGTGTCTCCTGCATTGGCAAGTGGATTCTTTACCACTAGTACCACCTGAGAAGCCCAATCACAAGCTGCAGAGCACAGCCAAAAGGGGAAAAAAAACTATGCTTCACAATCCATGAGGTGGAAGACAATATCTGTAAATCACATGACTGATAAGAATATATAGAACATACAAAGAATGCTTACAACTCAACAACAAAAGGACAAACCACTCTATTTAAAAATGGGCAATAACTTTGAATAGACATTTCTCCAAAGAAAGGAATCCAAATGGTCAATACATACAATATCATTAATAAATAGGAAAATACAAATTAAAAACACAATGAGATATCACTTTATACCCTCCAAGATGGCTATAATCAAACAGAGAGTAGCAAGTGTTGGCAAGGGTGTGAAAAAATGGAAACTCACAAACCTTTACAGTGAGAATGCAAGATGATGCAGTCCTTTTGGAAAGGTCTGGCAATTTCCCAAAAAGTTAATCATAGGGTTACCATGTGATCCAGCAGTTCCATTTCTGGTATATACCCCCAAAGAATTGAAAACATACATCCATATAAAAAACTTGGACATGAATGTTAATGACAGCATGATTCATAATAGCCCATAAGGGTTAATTGGGTCATGAACAACTGAAATGTCCATCAACATGAATGGATAAACAAAATATGGCATATGTAGTCGAAGAAATATTATTTGGCAATAAAAAGAAGTACTGACAATATCATAGGATAAGTAAACTTTGAAAACATGCTAAGTGAAAGAAGCCAGACACAAAAGAAGACATTATTATATGACTCCATTTTTATGAACATCAAGAACAGGCACATGTATGGAGACAGAAAATAGACTAGTGTTTATCAAGAGGATGGGGCATGAACTGGGAAGAAAAGGGTTTCCTTTTGGGGTGATGAAAGTGTTCTTGACTTAGATATTGGTGATAGCTACACAACTTTGTGGATATCCTAAAACCTACTGAATTGTATACTTTAAAAAATTTTATGGCCTATGAATTTTATCTCAACAATGATAAAAAAGATTAGCGTAGGAGACCTAAAAGTCTTATTAAACATAAAACAAAAACCTGAACGCTTTTCTATGAATTCGGTTTTATAACTATGATTTTCTTCTTCAATAACAATAATCATAACAATAGTAGGTTCTTATTAGACTTGTAACAAGCATTTTGTACCTAGTATCCCCTCTTGAATCATCTCAATGACCTCATACAGAGGGTCTACTAATAGAAATGATTCTATTTTATAGAAAGGAAATTGATGTTCAAGAGGCTAAGTAATTTGCACAAGCTCTTATCAAGGTAAGTACGTCTGACTTCAGNATAACAATAATCATAACAATAGTAGGTTCTTATTAGACTTGTAACAAGCATTTTGTACCTAGTATCCCCTCTTGAATCATCTCAATGACCTCATACAGAGGGTCTACTAATAGAAATGATTCTATTTTATAGAAAGGAAATTGATGTTCAAGAGGCTAAGTAATTTGCACAAGCTCTTATCAAGGTAAGTACGTCTGACTTCAGAGGTTCCATTTTTTTAAGATTTTTTGGGGGTGGGGGGATGTGCTACACAGCATGTAGGATCTTCATTCCCTGACCAGGGACTGAACCTGTGCCTCCTGGAGCAGAAATATGAAGTCCTTACCAATGGCCTGCCAGGGCATTCCCCAGAAGTTATATCACACCATTCTGTCTTCCTGAAAACAGTGGCTTACTGGTCTCCAATACTAAGTTATTTTTTTTGATGTGTTATGTTGTTTTTTTATCTCCATAAACAGATCAGATATTTCAGGACCCAGGATTAGACAGTTATATCCTTCTTCCTTAGTTTGTTGAGTATGGGACAGAGACAGAAAAAAAGCCCTTTATGACAAGTTTTTATTTGTATCAAATACAGAGTACCATAAGTAAATATAAGATTATGACTTGAATATTATAATATAGCTTATAATTTGGCAAATTATCCAAAATTTATTACATGTTTGAGTACACACTAATGAAATTACTTGGCATAACTTGGAAAGATAAATATTCCTGTACCTTATTTAACCACTTGCCATGTATATATGTGGTACATATATGAACACAGGTGTGTGTATATGTGTACAAACACACTTATGAATTAAATATACTTGTATAAAAGCTAAAGATTTATGTATTATCTTTAATTCCTTTAAAAAAATCTTTTATATTAAATTGCATCTGCATTCAAAGCAGAAATGTAAAAAAATGATCACTTTGCTTAGTACACATGAATTTACAGTGTAATGGAAAATGAAACAAAAATTTCAAATGAAATACTATATTCCTGTTTAACTGACATTTACCTGGCACTATCAAACTATGGAAATAAACCTACTTTAGGTGGTTGAGAGAATAAAGATTCCATTGTGCAGTACTGTACCCCCTAAATTAAGAATCAACATTATTATAGTAGGAAAGGTGGCATTTAATTTTCTTCTTTATTAATACGAGAATTCTCAGGAATCAGGGCAGTGTCTGTACTCCTGGGATGCAGTTTCATGCTTTTCCATCAGTGGAAGTCTGGCTTCTCAGGAAAGGTGCAGCCAGTCCTCCTAATTATGACACTTGCAGCATAGTGGCCAGCACGGATGCATTCAGTTAGGGGCTTGTCAAAGACCAGCTGAGACAGAAAACCTGTAACACAGACAGAAGGGAGAACCTCAGTATTGTGTAACAGCATCAGAAAAGTCATATGGGTCAGAACAAAATATGGTCTACATACCTAGGCCTTTAGTCTTGATAGTGAAGTGTCACACCTCCAGGCTTAGAGGGTTCTTCCCTAATAATTCTTTTAAAGAGCTCAAGTTGGGATGTAACAACTCATCAAGTCAATCTAGCCTTTCTAGGCATAAACAATCATGCTTTCCTTTAACTTTGAGAGTAAAAGGTTGTAAGAAAGAATTACTGGCCAAATATTGTATTATCTTTGGTCTTTACAGCTGAGTAATTATGAGCTATACCTCTGCCTATCTCTCTAAATTCCTTCTGTATTGCTGTTATTCCTAGAGAATTGTTATTTGGGAAAAACTCTATCATCTAGATCTCTCTCCAAGAACAAATCTGAGAGTTGAAAAGTTACGAAGCACCTTTTATATACCTTTTTTGCTCCCAGAAGTATCAGGGAAATAATATCTAGAGTCAAGCACTATGGATCAGTTTGACACTAAAATAAATATGATTAGATGACAATGCCGAGGCCTTTTGCTCCCGCTCAAGATGAAATACAAGAATTAGATTTACCCTTTCTTCAGAAACAACTTTAAAATAAAAACAAAGTATATGAAACAAAGTTTTTCAAATATTATACATCAGTCACAAAAGATACATGAAAGAAGGGAAACAAATGAGGAAAACTACCAGGCCACGATTCACGGAAGGAAAACCTAGGCAGAGCCTGACAGCTACCAAGTTGAGAAGATGGAAGTAGGAATCAAAGTACGATAAGCATTTATACAGACTGAGAAGGAAAAAAAGAGGAGAGACATAAATGGTCACTACTGATAATAAGAGACATCATATCACTATAGCATCTATACACACTAAAATGATACGGAAACATTATTAACAACTTAATGCCAACAAAGTGTTATAGAACTATAAGGTGTTCAGATTTGACAAGTAAGACAAACTTCTGGAGATACATAATCTATCAAAGCTCACTCAGGAAGAAATAGATAAACTGAACAGCCTTGAGTTTATTAAACACTTGATTTTAAACTTAAAAAGCTTCCCATAAAGAAAATTCCAGTTCAGATGGTGTCACTGCTGAATTCTACCAAACATTTAAAGAAGAAAAATTGGTCTAGGTTCGATGCAGGATGCAGGATGCTTGGGACTGATGCATGGGGATGATCCAGAGGGATGGTG
>SJYA01002042.1:0-92028 GCA_006410615.1 Neotragus moschatus
ATACTTTGGCCACCTCATGTGAAGAGCTGACTCATTGGAAAAGACCCTGATGCTGGGAGGGATTGGGGGAAGGAGAGAAGGGGATGACAGAGGATATGATGGATTGATGGCATCAACGACTTGATGGACTTGAGTTTGGGTGAACTTCCAGAGTTGGTGATGGACAGGGAGGCCTGGGATGCTGCAATTCATGGCGTCGCAAAGAGTCGGACATGACTGAGCAATCGAACCATTTATATGTTTTCTGAATGAATAAATGGATCTATGAGTTCAAATATTCACATTTAAATGTTAGAATGTTGTTGAAGCACGCTATGAGTGGTATTACAACATGGTCTAACATTCAATAATTATGTTGAATATATTATTTGATATTAAATATATATTATTATTGCATTAAATATATATTATTGTATTAAATGGGCTTCCCTGGTGACTCAGTGGTAAAGAATCCGCCTGCCAATGCAGGAGACACAGATTGGATTCCTGAGTTGGGAAGATCCCCTGGAGAAGGAAATGGCACTCCAGTGCATTTAGGAACACTCCAGTGTTCTTGCCTAAGAAATCCCATGGACAGAGGTGATTGGCAGGCTATAGTTCATGAGGTTTCAAAAGAGCTGGACATGACTTAGCAACTAAGCAACAACAAATTTTATTACATATATACTATATGATAAATATATATGCTATCTTATATACTATATTATATCTAAATATATATACTATATTATAAATTATTATATTAAATATCTTGCTATTATATATCATAATATTGAATCTATTATCTTTGTATATGTACATATAATGGGAAAGAAAAATAAACTGGAGGGACATACCAAAACCAATAAAACCGATTTCCTCTGGGACATAGGATTCAATCGGTAAGGGGGGTAGCTTCATTTTAGCTAAGAAAATGGGGAAAAAATTAGTTGTAGACTATTAGACTGTTTCAAGGCGGGATTAGACTATTTCAGATAGGGATAGAACATGGACTAACATGAGAAACACCCTAGAATCTTCTCTCAGCTTAATTAAATTCTAACATCATGCCATATTTTGTTTCAGATTCTTTTTTTAAAGAAATTAAACATTATGGATATGATAAAAAACCTTTCATTCTTCTATAGCATGTGTTTCTAGGATGTTTGAATTTCACATATTTGTGATCAGTAANGAACATGGACTAACATGAGAAACACCCTAGAATCTTCTCTCAGCTTAATTAAATTCTAACATCATGCCATATTTTGTTTCAGATTCTTTTTTTAAAGAAATTAAACATTATGGATATGATAAAAAACCTTTCATTCTTCTATAGCATGTGTTTCTAGGATGTTTGAATTTCACATATTTGTGATCAGTAAAAAGTCAGCCCCAATTTAAAAATATTAGCTACGCTACACTGGAGGCAAGTGAGTTAAATGCATCAGCTGCATTTGTGTTTCCAAAAAGTTTTTCTGTGTCTGTGATTCACAAGAGGGGAATCTTGCTTACTGTCTGTCTGTCCACTTACAGCTCTCTGGCAATTGGAAGCAGCGAGCTGGGGCTGAAGAAACACAGTGTCAATTTAGGTGCTGGCGGGTTGGCAAACCACATGCTCTTATTTATCTCTGTCAGCCGCAGGCCCTATTAACTATTTTTAATGAATCACCACTGCTTTTACTTTTGCCATCAGCCATGACCTTCACCATTTAGAAACACATGGTCTCTCATAAACGATAGCCCACGACATATAAACTTGAGAAGGATTCTATCACAGCTCAAACTACAATATCTATCACTAAAACAAACGGCTCATTCTAGCTGAAGAGACACTCATATATATCACGGAACCAGCCTTCCATATTTTGAAATTTACTGCCCCATGTTGGCTGCTTTTTTTTTTCTAAAGGAGGCCAGGCAACCTTGCTCACTTAATACTTTTGATAAACTTCTGCTGACAAGGAGTGTGATTAATGATGGTTAAAAGAATTGAATCAAGAGTAGGAAAGACAGAGCCAAAAAAGCAGACTGCTGGGCTGATGGAAACGAACGTCTCTACAGAAATATATGATGGACCCTCCTTTTTTACCATGCCAAGTAATTACTTGCACAGGCCTGTTGTAATAATTCCTATTACAGCCAAAACGGAAAAGTCAGTAACTCACCGCCCTGGGACAAGGTGGAGGCAAGGCCAGAGGAGCATGGATCAATATTTCATTTACTCACTGAGGTTAGCTTCTATCCCTGTATCAAATTCTTTTACAGAAAGCCATGAAAGAAATGAGGTTTGCTGCAAAACACCAGTACAGGGGCCTTGTTTCCTTGGGGTGCTTATGAGGGAAACAGAGCAACAAACCCTTTCAGGAAAACAATATGCACTCAAGGTCACTCATTACTTGCTACTGTTGGAAAATAAAGTGCCATTAGCCCGATATGAGTAATGTACATCAATCAACTGTAGACTCGGAAAAGTATGTTTTCAACTTGGTGGTGCTGCTGATAATGAATGAACCATTTGAACACTGTCTACACAGTCTGACAATTGTGAAAAAATTTTCTCATGACAGTGCATCGTTTGTTTAAAAAAAAACCATTAACTTTTATCTCTGATTACCTCTGCTGCCTTAAAAAAAGGAAAAGTGCCTTAATGTTTCCCTCTGCCTGCAAGAAGTTTCTTGTTTGGTAATTTTCCTAAAGAAAAATTATAGTTCAACCTCTAAATGCCCTAGAAAACAGAAAAAATAAAGCATATCGTTTCTCAATAGGTTTTCCTTTTAAAGCATTTTAAATGGGTGATTCCCAGTTTTAGTTTTCTATGATGCTTTCTGGGAAAAGGATTTGGTACTGGTCAATTTCAGGTCTCACATGAATGTAATGGAACTAGCATATTGTTAACACTGAATTCTTAGAATTTCACCCTAAAATTAGATTTATTTTAAATAGTTCCAACACATATGAACTTATATAGGATACAAAGTCTGAGTGTTATTCATTACATTTATTGTTTAGTGTTTGGGTTAGAACAGACTTCAGTGCCACACTGCTTTATTCTTTAATAATTTAAAAGAACCTGGATTTATAAAGCAAGTTGCCACTATACCACACACTTCCATGTGGAATAGGGTTAGGAAAATCCCCCTGTACTTGCTTTTCACCCCCACATCTGTATTAATTCCCAGCTGCTTTTCTCATGATTCCAGGGCGGGGAAAAAGCATAGAAGGATTGATTTACTTGCTTAGAAACATAGGCTACTGGCAGTAATGACTGGTAAGCTTGAAGGTTTCTTACAGTTCATTTTTTCTCTGAAATAAATCTAATTCCTTTCCTTGGAACTTCAAAGCCACCCTCTACCAGATCTCCCTATCTCCACGCCATGGAATGAGGTTTAAATCAAGGCGGGAAAGTCTGGAGCTGTCATGCGGGCCTCACATGCATTCTAATCTCCAGAAACAAAGGTCAGCTGGACTTAACACCGATTCAGGCCAGCAGGACTCTCGACCTGGCCAGTCCACATCTTGGAAGCATTTTAAACTGCTTGAGGTCTGCAGAAAAATACATTGTATTTTCCTAAGAATTTTTACCCCTCCTCCACTCTGCCCCTTAAACTTGGACCCCAGGAGTATTTTGAGGGAAATTCAATCCATATGTGCCTGATTCGTGTTCACTTAACTCATTGACATGTTGTTTTCCAGGAGCTGATTGATGTACAAGAAGTCTTCTGACCTTTTTTCCTGAACCTTGCAGAACTGCCTTTCTTTGAGCTGGAAAATTGCCTTTTACTTGGGGTAAGTAGCACTTTTGAGAGTTGAAAGTTTTGAGCTCAGCTTGAAACATAGTTCCCAAATCTGCGTGGGATTCTGGGCTTGACAAATGTGGCCTTGATACCTTTGTATAAAGTCCTTTCTTGCCTCATTTTTTTTTTTCATGTGTGACACCCGTAGCTAGAGAGAAAAAAAATACAAAGCTGATGATAACTTTCAGAGCGTCCAAGCAGGTATCTTTGGAAGTCACAGCATCACTCCGATGGCGTAAGATGTCCTAGTCCATCTGTTCCCTTCAACCACCCTTCACTTGCCTTGATTTCTTTCATGTGGTCCCAACCCAAAGAACTTCCTCTGCCAAGTTTTGAGTATGTAATAAAGGCAGCAGCTGACTTTAAACCCTGCTTTGATTCTGTTAGGCAACATCTCAGCTTGGGTTAGGTTCCCTGGCAAAGTATTTCAGTAGACTTTCATAACACTACCCCTTGGAACTCATTCTAAATTATTCCTCTAAATCACGAAAGTTATAAACTACTCTCTCCATTATTCCATGATTTTTGTTAGATTAAGAGGGAGGTGTGACTTGGGGACTCTGTCCATGGACAGCTTGTTAATTAATCTAGAATAACTGGAATAACCCCACAGAAAGACAGTCTCTTAGCTCTTAAATTCTGCATTGTTGGTGTTGTTGTTTAGTCACTAACTCATGTCTGACTCTTTTGCAACCCCTAGTCTATGGCCTGCCAGACTTTTCTGTCCATGGGATTTCCCAGGCAAGAATATTGGAGGAGGTTGCCATTTCCTTCTCTAGGGAACCTTCCCAACCCAGGCATCAAACCTACATCTCCTGCTGAGCCACCAAAGAAGGCAATAGCACCCCACTCCAGTATCTTGCCTGGAAAATCCTATAGACAGAGGAGCCCGGTGGGCTGCAGTTCATGGAGTCGCTGGGAGTCGGACACGACTGAGTGACTTCACTTTCACTTTTCACTTTCACGCATTGGAGAAGGAAATGGCAACCCACTCCAGCATTCTTGCCTGGAGAATCCCAGGGACAGGGGAGCCTGGTGGGCTGCCGTCTCTGGGGTCACACAGAGTCGGATACGACTGAAGTGACTTAACAGCAGCAGAGCCACCAAAGAAAGCCCAAATTCCACATAGAGAGGCTGAATTAGATGCTCTAAGTGAGAATGTACAAATCCAAATGCCTACAGGTGACAAGGGGAAATGTAAATAAGTGGAAGGGGAAATGTAAATAAGTGGAACAGTAAATGTAAGTGAGCGGGGATTGTTTCTAATAGGGAACACATGTCTAAAGGGACAACTGATGTCCAAGGCATTGTTGCAAGTTTGGTGTTGCCAAATCTCTTGGGATTTCAAGNAGGAGTATTTTGAGGGAAATTCAATCCATATGTGCCTGATTCGTGTTCACTTAACTCATTGACATGTTGTTTTCCAGGAGCTGATTGATGTACAAGAAGTCTTCTGACCTTTTTTCCTGAACCTTGCAGAACTGCCTTTCTTTGAGCTGGAAAATTGCCTTTTACTTGGGGTAAGTAGCACTTTTGAGAGTTGAAAGTTTTGAGCTCAGCTTGAAACATAGTTCCCAAATCTGCGTGGGATTCTGGGCTTGACAAATGTGGCCTTGATACCTTTGTATAAAGTCCTTTCTTGCCTCTTTTTTTTTTTCATGTGTGACACCCGTAGCTAGAGAGAAAAAAAATACAAAGCTGATGATAACTTTCAGAGCGTCCAAGCAGGTATCTTTGGAAGTCACAGCATCACTCCGATGGCGTAAGATGTCCTAGTCCATCTGTTCCCTTCAACCACCCTTCACTTGCCTTGATTTCTTTCATGTGGTCCCAACCCAAAGAACTTCCTCTGCCAAGTTTTGAGTATGTAATAAAGGCAGCAGCTGACTTTAAACCCTGCTTTGATTCTGTTAGGCAACATCTCAGCTTGGGTTAGGTTCCCTGGCAAAGTATTTCAGTAGACTTTCATAACACTACCCCTTGGAACTCATTCTAAATTATTCCTCTAAATCACGAAAGTTATAAACTACTCTCTCCATTATTCCATGATTTTTGTTAGATTAAGAGGGAGGTGTGACTTGGGGACTCTGTCCATGGACAGCTTGTTAATTAATCTAGAATAACTGGAATAACCCCACAGAAAGACAGTCTCTTAGCTCTTAAATTCTGCATTGTTGGTGTTGTTGTTTAGTCACTAACTCATGTCTGACTCTTTTGCAACCCCTAGTCTATGGCCTGCCAGACTTTTCTGTCCATGGGATTTCCCAGGCAAGAATATTGGAGGAGGTTGCCATTTCCTTCTCTAGGGAACCTTCCCAACCCAGGCATCAAACCTACATCTCCTGCTGAGCCACCAAAGAAGGCAATAGCACCCCACTCCAGTATCTTGCCTGGAAAATCCCATAGACAGAGGAGCCCGGTGGGCTGCAGTTCATGGAGTCGCTGGGAGTCGGACACGACTGAGTGACTTCACTTTCACTTTTCACTTTCACGCATTGGAGAAGGAAATGGCAACCCACTCCAGCATTCTTGCCTGGAGAATCCCAGGGACAGGGGAGCCTGGTGGGCTGCCGTCTCTGGGGTCACACAGAGTCGGATACGACTGAAGTGACTTAGCAGCAGCAGAGCCACCAAAGAAAGCCCAAATTCCACATAGAGAGGCTGAATTAGATGCTCTAAGTGAGAATGTACAAATCCAAATGCCTACAGGTGACAAGGGGAAATGTAAATAAGTGGAAGGGGAAATGTAAATAAGTGGAACAGTAAATGTAAGTGAGCGGGGATTGTTTCTAATAGGGAACACATGTCTAAAGGGACAACCGATGTCCAAGGCATTGTTGCAAGTTTGGTGTTGCCAAATCTCTTGGGATTTCAAGAGAATCTACAAACCTTAGAACTTTAAAAAAAAATTGCTTCTAAATATTCACAAATGGTAAAGTCAGTTTATGAGCCAAATTTCACCTACCAATTGGAAGCACGTGCTACACATAGTGACAAAAGAAAAGAACAGCAACTGGTAATTTAGTGGACAATTGTCACAGGCCGGAAACTACACTAAGTGCTTTATAGATGAAATTTAATTTGCTCCTCACCTTTATTCTACTGCATGGTCTAGGATTTTACTGTTCTGAGTTCCAATAAGAGAAAACTAAGATTTGGAGTCCTTGTTAAAATGAAGATTTTTAGGTCCCTGAGAGACCCACTGAATTAGGATCTCTAGGCATGGGATCTCCAGATGATTGGTGCATACATGCTAAGTCGCTTCAGTTGTGTCCGACTCTGTGTGACCCCAAGGACTGTAGGTTGCCAGGCTCCTCTGTCCGTGGGATCCTTCAGGCAAGAATGCTGGAGTAGGTTGCCATTTCCTTCTCCGGGTGATCTTCCTGACTCAGGGACTGAACCCACATCTTCTACGTCTCCTGCATTGGCAGGCAGTTCTTAACCACTAGTGCCACCTAGGAAACCCCCAGATGATTGGGATGTCCACCAAAGATGGAGAACCACTCTATCATGATATATCACAAGACACATCCACTGAGCTTTAGCAAGAACCGGGTCCAGCTCCCTCCTTTACAGATGAGGCTCTCAGAGGGGATTTGACATGCTCAAACTTAGGTAACAGAGCCAACTCTGCCAACTCTCCAACTCAAGCCTCCTGGAAATCATGATAATAATAGTAATAATAATAGTGCCCTCAGCTTCCCTAAACTGAGGGCCCACCATGCACCAAGCATTAGACAAGGAACAGTACTGTCCCAATTTAAGCCTTATAGGAACCCTAAAGCTGATATTATTGTCTCCATTTTATAGACAAATAAACAGGCTCAGAGGAATAAAGTGGCTTTCAAGGTTGCTCAGAGGAAAGTAAAAGATTGAGTCTGTTTTTAAATCCAAGTGTGTCTGCTTCCAAATCTGGAGTTCTTTTCATTATACAACAAAGACAAATGCAACTGGGTCCTCCCTACTTAATACCGAGGGACCTGCACCAGAAGGTATGGAGAATACATTCAAAACAAAACAAAACCTCAAGATGATGATACTGTGATGATAATTAGGAGAAGGAGAGGGAGGAAGAGTCAGAAACTGTCAAATCACTCGAAAGGAAACCAACTAGTACAATCACTGGCTTGCTGAATGACCCAGCCTTTTATAAGACTGGTGGNCATCTGACCTGCACCAGAAGGTATGGAGAATACATTCAAAACAAAACAAAACCTCAAGATGATGATACTGTGATGATAATTAGGAGAAGGAGAGGGAGGAAGAGTCAGAAACTGTCAAATCACTCGAAAGGAAACCAACTAGTACAATCACTGGCTTGCTGAATGACCCAGCCTTTTATAAGACTGGTGGCCTCATTTTTCAAGTGGAAGTTATTTTGATAGGTCATCTTTATGCTCCCTTCCTGTTTGAAAATCCAGTGACTCTAAGTGGAGAAAAGAGTTGAGTTCTAAGTATTTATGTAAACCTGAAGGCAGGAATCTATGCTTTGACCCTGCTGAGCAGCCAAACAAGCTGCCCCTGCTACAGGACCATTTCCTATAGGGTCTCACAGCGCCACTGTGAGAAGACTTGCCTGCAGCCTTAGAAAGTGAAGTGTCATGGCTTAGTCATGTCTGATTCTTTGCTGCCTCATGGAATGGCAGCCAGGCCCCTCTGCCATGGAATTCTCCAGGCAAGAATACTGGAGTGGGTTGCCATTTCCTTCTCCAGGAGATCTTCCCAATCCAGGGATCAAACCTGGGTCTCCCATATTGCAGGCAGATTCTTTACCATCTGAGCCACCAGGCGAGAAGACTTGTCTGTAGCCTTGGACTCCTCTGTTAAACATCTTGAAACAAAACTGCAGCTGGGGTCAGGTTATCAAGCTCTCTCTTAGAAGGGCAGCCTCATCTAGTCCTTGAAAGTGGCCTCTGACCTTCAGGCCTAGGGAGTAGCTCCTACTGTTCTTTCTCTGTCTCCTTCCCAGCCTCCATTCCACCCTCCTTTCCTTATATACAGGAAGTCTGCTTCTTCTGTGATAGAGTAAACATCCCATTTGAGGTTAAGGTACTTGGACCTCCGCTGCACTTAGTTCAAGATTCAGCCAAAGGCCAGAATCAATACCACAAATCACAGCCAAGTGACAACAAAGGAGCCTCTTGTCCATTTTCTCTCCTTTTAAAAATGCCATTCCTAACACTTGGCAATTTCATCAAGTCAGTTTCATTAGCCTGTATTTCCTTAAGGGATCTGCACTAAAGGCTATCTTTGACACCAGAAAGACCTGGTCCTTGCACCATTACCTGAGTGCCACACAGCTCCTCAGGGTCACCTACACATTTATAAGTGGCTATGCCTCAGACAAACATCTCTCAATATTCAAAAGCTTTCTGCACAGAAAAAAAATCAAAGGCATTATGGGAGAAGCATGTACCTCTGCTGAGTGCACCAGGCTATATGAACCTATAAGAACACAATGTCAGAGCATTACAAAACAAATGCAGCTTGTCATACAGTTATCTTTTGTGGAAAAGAAATGTTGCCATTCAAAAACACATAAAACCCCAGCTTGCTTCAAGTAGTGCATACTTATAACCTCAGACCCCCAAAACTAAGTCAAATCAGAAATGAGGCAAAAAGGCTGGTTCAGAAAAGTTTAATTTCTGTGTGTACTACATGACAAAATAAAGGGAAAAGACTTGAATCCTTCAGAACTTCTGGGTTTAAAAAGAGGGCTATTCATCCCTCTCAATTTCTCAAAAAGCTCATTTTGGTTTTGTTTTTTAATATTTCTGCTGCTCAGTGTACACATACACACACGCAAGATTTCAGGAAGGCATTTCCGAGGCCAATTCTAGAATCTGAAATAGATGAATGATTTCATTAGATTCGTCTGAATATTTTAGCTGTTATAGTTTGTACAGAGATATTCATTATAGCGTTGCTGGTAATTCTGAAGAACTGGAAATAGCCCGTGTGACCATTAATAACAAAACAACTAGATGAGCTGCGGTATAGTCACATTACGTAGGCAGGGCCGAGAGCTGGCACAGCAGGTGTTCACCACACAACCCCACGGGGGCCGCGTATGAATGGTAACCCTGTAGTGGCCACTATTGCAGCATCTTAAAAGAATGTACTAGATTAAAGTGTGCTAATATTGATGGTTTCTAAGACATGTTGTTGAAAATAAAGTCTAGAACAGCATGCGTGCTATTGTTCTAATTAATGTACACTTGATAAACAATAATGTGTGTGTGTGTGCACGTGTGTACATACATACATACATCTCTGGAAAGATATGGACTAAAGTCATGGCAATAGTTACTTGTGGAGGAAGGGATAAAGAACAAAGACTGGGGTGTCTATTAAAGTACTCTCTCATTTATATAACATTATAATTTTGAATGAGATGAATAGCAATTCGAAAGAAATTTTTAAAGAATTTTGGGTGGAAATGTGGAGCAGCTTAAACTTGTGATGATTTCTGGCAGTCCAGTGGATTAAGATTCTGTATTCATAATGCAGAGGAAATGGGGGTTCAGTCCCTGGTCAGGGAACTAAGATTCTGCAAGCCACACTGCAAGGCCAAAAAATAAATTTGTGATTTGTACTTATTATTTTATTATCATTATATTTTATATACTTGTCTAAATATACCATTTGTTTATATTTAATATTTTATTTATTTTTATTTTGATTCTTGCAACTGGCACAATGAAGAGCAAAGAGAATTGTAGGTTAATAAACTCATAAATTCATCAATTTATTCATTCCAGAAATATTTAGTAAGCATTTACTCTGTGCCCATAGAATAAGCTAGGGAACACAACAATAAGAGGTTACAAACTAAAAATGAAAGAATGAATGGACTGAGAAAAGCCATCTAAAGATCACTAAATCCACTCAAAAACAACCTCCCGAGTATATAATCAATCTACTTTTAACTGAAGTATAGTTGACTTAACAATCTGTTTTTTCCTCCCAGTTTTACTGAGATATAATTAACACACAGCACTGCATGTTTAAGCTATAAAGCATAATGATTTGATTTATATACACCATTTCATAATGATTTCATCAAGTCATTATACTCTGTTGACTCAGACAGTGAAGAATCTGCGTGCAATGCAGGAGACCCGGATTCGATCCCTGGGTTTCGAAGATCCTCTGGAGAAGGGCATATCAACCCACTTCTGTATTCTTGCATGGAGAATCCCATGGACGAGGAGCCTGGTGGGCTCAGTCTGTGGGGTCACAAAGAGTCAAACACAACTGAGTAATTAACACTTTCACTTTCTTTCATTTTCACACCGTGAAATGATGATCACAATAAATTTAGTGAACATTCATCATTTCAAACAGATACAAAATGAAGAAATAGAAAAAAATGTTTTCCTTATGATGAGAACCCTTAGGATTTACTCTCTTAACTTTTAAATATAACATACAGCAGTGTTAATTACACTTATCCTGTTGTACCCTACATCCATAATACTCATTTATTTTGTAACTGAAAGCTTCATACCTCTTTATTGCCTTCATCCAATTCCATCACCTCTGGTAACCACAAATCTGATTTTTTTTTCCTAGAGTTAGTTTGTTTTTGAACTATAATTGACCTTCAACACTATGTTAATTTTTGTTATTAAGATAATGACTCACCATCTCTATACACTTAAAACTGGTAACTGTGAAGTCTACAATATGTCACCATACATATTAACAGTTGACTGTATTCCCCATTGCATACCCTTGACTCTTATTTTGCAACTGGATGTTTGTACCTCTTAATCTCCCACATTTATTTCTTTCCAATTAATCCATTTTTGAGAATTTCACAGCTTAGAAATTTCACTATCTGGTAATCATTTCCATAGATATGGATAAATTTTCTCAACTGTATGTCCATTTTCTTTCTGTTTTTTTTTTCCTTTTAGTTTAGGCTTTCTGTACATTTATATTTTTAATTCAGAGACAGTTTAGTAGTTTCTCCTCTTTATTCTTTTGCCGTAAAATAGCTTGCCTAAAATATCTATCCTTTAACCGTGTCTCACAGCATTTCTGCAGTTTTATTTAATGGTGCTGACAATTTCTCACAACAGTATTGTTCCTTACCTTTTAACAAATGTTTTCTATATATTTTTTGCATGATCTCAACTATAGAAGCAACTATTTCTGGTGCTTCTAACAGAAATCCAGACAATTACGCTGGGAAGTATTTATATAACAGACACACTTACAAAGGAGTTGAACAACTTGCCTGAGGTTACACAGCTAGGAGCTGGTGGTACCAGGACTAGAACACAAATCTTTTGAGTTCAAAGCCAAGATTTGCTCAGGCATCATGCCTATACACTTAGTCCAAAAGCTCTGTGGCAAAAATAATTATCTTAAGAAAGCAGGTTTATTTGAAAGTTGAGACAAAGGCAACTGAAGATAAAGCACATAAAACAGTAAATTTGCATGCTTTCTCCACGCCAAGGTGTGTTAAACATCTAAATTGGAGCTATGCACGCTCGGTTAATATCTATGGCTTCTTTATGCTTACCATTGAGATTTCAATTCATGAAGGCAGTAACGACAACAGCGAAGACAGTTTCTTAAGGCTTTTCCTGCACTTCTGTGCCCTCTGTTTGATCATCTGCCAAGGTTTGTGAATAGTGCCAAATCAAACAGCACAGCATCTCTATGAGGCTCCTCCTGGGAGTTGAGGAATTCTGCAGTTGGAGCACGGGGTAAGCTATAAAAGGCACAATTATAGTCTTCTTTGAAGAGTTTAGAAGCAGACCATGTTAATCTATTCTTTTGGAATTTCTAGTGCTAACCTGCCTTCGCTGAACAGCCTCTTCAGTTTCCTGTGCCTTTCTGGCCGGGCTGTCCTGCATTCATTTAAACATCTTAAAACGAAGAAGGATACAGTGACTCGATGCTTTTGAGTTTTCCCTATGAGAAGACCATACAGAAGCATCACAGAAGGAGGCACACGATTTTCATTTGCAATCACACTTATCTAAGAAAAAGTTTTCTCCTTCTGATCCTATAACATAAATCTCTAATGATCCCCTCTTTTTTGCTTCTCTTTTCCTGCCTTCATTGTTAGGAAGATTGTGTTAGCATGTCAAGTGTGATTATTTTTTATTTAATGGTAATTAATCACCGAAATTGTTTTGACAAAATTTAAATTTTCTCTTCAAGGATGCTCCTGTTTGCCATTTAACCTACTGATTTTCTATCTGGCTTCCCTCAACGAAGTAATTCAGAGGCTAAATCTTCCTGAGTAAGTTAGCAAAATTTGGGATACTGTTATAATAGCATGAGGCCAGTTAAAACACAAAGATACACTTTAATATTTTAGTATGAGACCCCTTCAAAAAAAACACAAAAATATTTGTAGTTTTACCATCAGACTTCTAATTTTTTCTTACAAAAATATACATTTTATATTCATATTTATTAGCCAGTATTTTCTATAGAAGAGTACTAGTCTCCACCACACACATTAAAAGGAATATTTTTTTAAGTTCTGAAATCTGCAGTTAAATTTTTTTTTTTTTTTTTTTGCCACACCATGTAGGATCTTAGTTCCCTAACCAGGGATCAAACCTGGCCCCCTGCACTGGGAACACAGAGTCTTAACCAGGGAAGTCCCTGGAGTTTAAATTTGAGTTATGTAGTGAGACTGGCTGGTTGTTCACCAGATCCATTTCCTTTCCCTGGGCGTAGCACTAATCTACTTTTCTCTTTCCCTCCCAGGGGAAGCTATGTGATGTTATTGTCATGGGACAGGAGTGGAGGGTATTGTCACTTGAAGGCTCAAACAGTGAAGGAAATGTCCACCTTCTCCACACTGGGGCTCCCCAACTGTAAGGTGGATTGTGCAGGGAAATGATGCAATAAGGATGGTACAGCTTTTGACAGCCTCTCTCCTTCAATAACTCCACAGAGCAGTTACCAAAGACCTGCACTGGACTGCGGCATGAGTGAGAAATAAACCTTCATTGAATTAAACTCCTAAGTGTCAAGGCTTGATTGTTACAGCAGGTAACTTCCGCAGATTAGTATCATCCATTTATGTTCAATTTCTGGATATGTCTCCTTTCAATATGGTGTTAAGGTGGATTTTTAATGTTCAATTTTAGGAAAAAAAATTAATGGCAAGCAACATAAACTTCCTAGTTGTCGAAAATATTTTGAACACATAGAAAATAGAAATAAATATCCAATAAATATTCAAGTACATTTTTTTTCATCTCCCAAACTCCATTTATTAGAAAGTTACTGGAGAATGTCCTCTACCAAAAAATGAGGTTTTGAATCAGATAAATACTTACACGGGGTCTAGGATTCAGAAGACCCAACACAAGACAGAATCTGAAGAAATCTTGAGATAAACATTAATGGGGACCCAGGCCAAGAGAGCACTGAATTCACATTGTTAGAGAAGTCTTCAGGAGAGGCTTCTTCAGGAAGGCAAACTTAACACTGGACACCCAATGTACCAGGACATTTTGGAAAGAGATTTATGTAACTAAGGAAGTGTTTGGGTTTGAATTACTGTTAAGTACATAGAATATTAAACCAATATAAAAACACCAGAAAATCATTTCACTCCAGGGAAAACAAAGTGCACTGGAAAAGACAAAGTAGTCATAGGATACTATGTGATTTACCCATGAACACATGTCACACTGCTGTTGTTTAGTCACTAAGTCATGTCCAACTCTTTTGCAACCCCATGGACTGTAGCCTGCCAGGCTCCTCTGTCTGTGGGATTTCCCAGGAAGGAATACGGTCAAGTACTTTGGCCACCTCACGCGAAGAATTGACTCATTGGAAAAGACTTTGTTGCTGGGAGGGATTGGGGGCAGGAAAAGAAGGGGACGACTGAGGATGAGATGGCTGGATGGCATCACTGACTCGATGGACATGAGTCTGAGTGAATTCCAGGAGTTGGTGATGGACAGGGAGGCCTGGGGTGCTGCGATTCATGGGGTCGCAAAGAGTCAGACACGACTGAGTGACTGAANTGATGCTGGGAAAGATTGAAAGCAGGAGGAGAAGGCGACAACAGAGGATGAGATGGTTGGATGGTATCATCGACTCGATGGCCACGAGTTTGAGTAAGCTCCAGGAGTTGGTGTAGGACAAGGAAGCCTGGTGTGCTGCAGTCCATGGGGTTGCAAAGAGTCAGACATGACTGATCGACTGAACTGAACTGAACTGATAGCACTAAATGGGAAAAAAATCAGAATTCAAAATTATTTTTCCAGTATGATACCAATATAATTTTAAAAGATATACACAGATACTCACAATTAAAAGTCAGGGGAATACTTAGTCTTACCCTTGCTTCTACCGGGCGTGAGTCCTTGGTTCATTACTGAGGATTCGGTTGGGTAGGTCCAAGTAAGGGTAACAGCAGCTCTGCTAGTTTTTGGAGGCCTTGTGATATTAAACAAAGCTAAAAAAAACAAAAAACAAAAAAAGTCAGGGGAAAAGTGAGGGAAAGCAAACAGAAAATGTTAGTGGTTGTTCCTTATGAAATGTAGTCTTTCTGCGGGGTTCTCTATGACCTTTCTATATTTTCTAAATGTTCTCTTTGTCATCTCCTGTCTGCTTTAAGAGGCGTGTTTTAGGTATGCCCAAAATTAAGCGGAAGAGGGACTAGATTTATAGACTGTCATTTTTTGAAGGAGATTATCAGGTAGAAGTCTATCTACTTAAGCAGCTGGTCAGATGACCTGGGCTTAGCATAATCACATCTGGACAGAAACTGCCATACCAGCCCCTGACCCCAGTGGGTATACCTGCTGCCCTGAACATGCTTTTGAGAAGCCAGGTGTGCTGCAGAGTAACTTTGTTTCCTCCTTGGATTCCTTTGTCTAGATTCATTTAAATTTTTCTGCTTAGCTATATTACAGTTAGAGATACTCTTTCTTGTTTTTTATTATTATTATTATTTATTATTTTGTTTTGTTTTGTTTTGTTTTACTTTACAATACTGTATTGGTTTTGCCAGACATCAACATGAATCCGCCATGGGTGTACACGTGTTCTGATTCATCTACCCACAGATCACCTATAAGGATCTGTCAGTGGTAAAATTTTATTAATCTAGATATGCTACTCCAACTCAACAAGTAGGTTATGTAACCTCCATGTAATTCACTGAGGAGGGAACATGCATGTTCAGTGTCATGGATCCAGAGAGAGGAAGGAGACTATTTTCATGTGAACTTACAGCTGCCCAAACAGAAGGAAGCAATTAGGAATCTCAGGTGTGGAGTCAAGAATTCAAACTCCTAGAAAAGGAGCTGACTGGGGAGAGATTGAGGATGACAAGAGTATATTAAAATAGGATCTATAGCCAAAGAGAAAAGAAATAGTACAAAATATTGATCTTTAATGAGACATCTTTGGTGATGCTCAGATCCCCTTACGTATATATATTTATATGCTTACAAAGTGCCAGGCCCCCAAGCTAAGCTCCACAAATAATTAAACTTTCACAACAATCCTGTGATATAAGGACTTCAATCATTCTTTTTTTCTCTCTCTCTCTCTGTGCCACATGGTATGTGAGATCTCAGTTCCCCAGCCAGGGATAGAACCCATACCCCTACAATGGAAACATGAAGTCTTAACAACTCGACCACCAGAGAGGTTCTTTCATTCATATATTATATATGAGAAAATAGAGGCAGAACAAAGGTAAGCCGTTTTCCTATGGCCACATAGTTGGCTAGGGTTGAACCAGGAGCCAAACTCAGGTCTCTTTCACATCCATGCCCACACTGGCAGTCACCCCAAGACTACCAGTGTGACCACGAAATCGTTCATCTGTGTTGTATTGTCTGAGTAACCCCATATTCTCTCTTTTGATTGCGTACATTCAGACAAGCTGATCAGAGGCAGCTTCAGAATTGTTGAATTTTCAGAAGGTCAGCTTTTGACTTGGGATCACCAAATCAGATAAAGGAAATGTGCTTTACTTTTTAATCATATTTAATGTTAATGGATTTAAAATGGAATAGTTTTAATTTTGTTATTTTATCTTACTATTATTTTTTTATCTTATTTTTTATAAATTTATATCATAATTTGAAGAACTATGCAATATTTATTTTTGGAGCAGTCAATCACAGTAGGAAATCAGTTTGAATTAGTTGAGTGATTTCCAAAAATTTTTCACTATAAACACTACTTAATTATATGGTACTACATTTTTTATTATAAATTTATGTAATTCCTTTAAAATCAACTCTCAGACAGTGAGACAAAATGGATTTTTGTACATATATCTTTGACTAGTTTTTTTTTAATTTATTCATTTTAATGGGAGGCTAATTACTTTACAATATTGTAGTGGCTTTAGCCATACATTGACATGAATCAGCTGTGGGTGTACATGTGTACCCCATCCTGAACCGCCTTCCCACCTCCCTCCCCATCCCATCCCTCGGGGTATCCCAGTGCACCATCCCTGAGCGCCCTGTCACATGCATTGAACCTGGACTGGAAATCTATTTCACATATGGTAATATACATGTTTCAATGCTAGTCTCTCAGATCATCCCACCCTTGCCTTCTCCCACAGAATCCAAAAGTCTGTTCTTTATCTCTGTGTCTCTTTTACTGCCTCGCAAATAGAGTCATCATTACCATGTTTCTAAATTCCGTATATATGCGTTAATATACTGTATTGGTGTTTTTCTTTCTGACTTACTTCACTCTGTATAATAGGCTCCAGTTTCTTCCTCCTCATTAGAACTGATTCAAATGCATTCTTTTTAATAGCTAAGTAATATTCCATTGTGTAGATGTGCCACAGCTTTCTTATCCATTTGTCTGCCGATGGACATCTAGGTTGCTTCCATGTCCTAGCTATCATTAACAGTGCTGAGATTAACGTTGGGGTACATGTGACTCTTTCAATTCTGGTTTCCTTGGTGTATATGCCCAGCAGTGGGATTGCTGGGTCATATGGCAGTTCTATTTCCAGTTTTTTAAGGAATCTCCACACTGTTCTCCATAGTGACGATACTAGTTTGCATTCCCACAGCAGTTATTTTACTATTGTTTATTAAGATAAAAAATAAATACAGGCTTCCTGATGGCTCAGATGGTAAAGAATCAGCCCACAATGCAGAAGACTCAGGTTTGATCCCTGGATTGGGAAGATACCCTGGAAAAGGAAATGGACACCCGCTCCAGTATTCTCGCCTGGAGAATTCTACAGAGGAGCCTGGCAGGCTCCAGTTCATGGCATTGCAAAGAGTCAGACACAACTGGGAGAATAACATTCAACATGCAATCCAGTTAAGAGAAATGCCGAAGTTTAAGATAAAGTGCCACAGGAAATAAAGAGCTAAAAATCATGATGTCTGATGTTAATAATAGCCATGGGTGCATTCTCTAACGTTTCCATTGTATTCTAAATAAGAAACTAAAATAGAGATTCAGAGAGACCGAAGTACAAATCATTGCATAAATCCATTGCATAGATGAATGGCTTTAGCTTCTCTGTGAATGGTTTTCCTCACCTGTGAACTGAGGCCCCTCTGTACAATATCACAGGAGTGATTAAGTGAGATTAAGTGAGATATTAGATGTAAAGTACAGTGCCCAGGTATAGAGTTTATATTCAATAAAGGGCAGCTATTTCCTTCATAATAGGGGACAACAGTACCCACTCCAGTACTCTTGCCTGGAAAATTCCATGGATGGAGGAGCCTAGTAGGCTGCAGCCCATGGGGTCGCGAAGAGTCTGACACAACTGAGCGACTTCACTTTCACTTTTCACTTTCATGCATTGGGGAAGGAAATGGCTACCCACTCCAGTATTCTTGCCTGGAGAATCCCAGGGACGGGGAGCCTGGTGGGCTGCCGTCTATGGGGTCGCACAGAGTCGGATATGACTGAAGCGACTTAGCAGCAGCAGCAGGGAACAACTGTAAAAACTGGAAATGAATTCATCAACCTCTACAAAACTACAGTTTACATTGTTTGCTCCGTTTTCATGTTATGCTGTTTTTCTCTGCTTCTCTGTTTTTAAAATTGTTTTTAGCATAAATTCTCTGTTTTTTTTTTTTCTTTTGGCCCCCTTACTTGTAAAAGAAATGACATACTATAAGAACACCCTGGTGCAGTTTCTCTCCTGAGCTGCAAAACTGAACAACTATGGTAAGACCTTTGTGTCAGTTCCTAACTGGGAACAGTTTAGAACCTTAGAGCCTAGATACTCAAAGAGTGAACTGCAGACCAGCCAGGATGACACTACCTGGGAATCTGTCAGAAACACAAAATCTCAAGCCCCACCCTGGACTCCCTGAATAAGAATCTAAATTTTAACAAGATTCCCAGGTGACTCACATGCACTTCCAAGTTTAAAGCACCCTACAACAAGCCTGTCTGAAGAGAGAGATTACTGGGACAAAAGACCAAGAAGCAGCTTAGTTATGTTGCTGTTATGATGGCTATTATATGGGAAGTGCATAGCGTGATTCCTGGCATGTGTTCATTCACTAGACAAGTGTTTATGAGCACCTGTTCTGTGCCAACTACTATGCTGGTTACTGGGAATAGAAAGTTCAAGAAGAATTGGTCCTGCTCTCATATTTTACATTCTTGTTAAATTTTAATCAACCAGGTTCTCCCCTAGTGTTCTCTGCCTACAGTCAGCACCTATTTTTAACTCCAGGAAATTGATGTCATTAATAACAGCTAACATTCATGGATGGCTTGATCTGTGTCAGGCACAGTGTTGAATACCTTAAATACTGTAGTGACCATCTGCTGTTTTGTCTAGCCTCAATTTTTTTTTTGTAATAATACAAAGCCCCATTGTTTTTGGATGAAAAAGGCAACCCACATCTATTTTTTTGCCCATGCTGTTTTGGGTGGGGCTGGCATAGCCAACTGGTTCCATGATCAAGTCTATCTGAAAATTCTTCCCCCTGTCTTCGGTCTGAAGTACTTGACTTAGGACCCAGAAATGCAATTCAGTCTTAGGACTTTTGCTGGAACCATGAAAAAAGAGGGACTTTTCCACTGTAGTTGCTAAGCTGTAATATGTAAGTTTGGACTTGCTATTTTATTGATCTTCTTTGCCAACGCATAAAGGCAGACTACTTGAGAATAAAGCCAAACCAAAGAAAAGCAGAGCCAAAAGTTGGAAAAGAAGAGGCAGATTTTGAATACATTCATTGAGTGTCTCCATCCAACCATGCCTAAAGTCAGCCTTGCACTTCCAATTCCTTATTGCATGAACTAATAAATTCTCCTCTATGTTTGAGATGGTTTGAGTTGGATTTTTGTGACCTACAACTGATGATAGCTTGACAGCACATGAATGAAAAATTGTTTTCATTTAATCCTTATAACATGCTCTGGGATAGGTACTATTAATGTACTCATTTTCCAGATGAAGAAACTGAGATTCAGAAAGGTTAAGGATCTTGCTCAACCAGACATAGCTGATAAACAGTGGACTAGCAGTTAAATATCAGAATCTCTCATTACAAAGATTTACAGTTTGTCATTACCATTATAAATATTGTGTATTACTTGGAATCATTAAGCTACTTTTGAGAAAGATTGAAAAGAAGTAAATATCCTGGAAACTCACTGCAATGGCCTCTATGCTGTTAAAGTACAGCCCTGAAGGACCACTGAAATAACTGGCCCATTGATAACTTCCCATAACTGAACCTCCTTTCACAAGGTTTATTAAAGGCCTCATCTTAATTCAGTCTGTGCAATAACAGGTTGCAGGTTTATGGCTACCATGGTGGGCAATTTACTCTAAGGTCAAAGCCAGCTCAAGGTAAACTTGGAAAATAGAAAAGGTTTGTCTCCATGAATCTTTCACCTTTATACTTCTACTCCTATGTTGTTCCACGATCCCTTTTCCCAACAATAACATTTCACTCTAGTACTCTTTTCTGGAACCTGGTTTTAAAAAGTTAAAAATTTTTTCACATTAAGGTAGTTATAACTGAAAGCAACCTTCATATCTTGAAACATCTAGTTCAAATGGAAATGAACTAGATTAATAGCAAAAATTTATATTCAGCAAAAGCAACTTTTACTCAAAATTTCTGCAGTTGTAGTACTGATTGCATTTATATACGAGACTCAATCTGAGGTGGTCTGTAAATGCTTTGAGCCTGTGAATAGCCACTACTAAACAAAGTAACCTTTATAGCGTCATGTCCACTGAAAGAAATTAGAATGTAATTTTGGTGTTTTGCAGAGGAGGTGGGAATTGAAACAGGGGAATGGTCTGAAACTTTGACAGATAGTATGGAAAGGCAAGATGGACAGAGATTTTTGCAAAGCGCCTTTTTTTAGAATGAACTTCCAAAAGCAGCTCTGACCAGTAGAAGGAAGGAAAAGAAAAGGCATTGGAAACAATGAAACACCAGAGTGTTGTTACCTTGACTCCAACACCCACCACCACCACCACCCCCCTTGCCTGACCTCTGTATTGCTGCCACTCCACTTCTAAGACAAATTGTTAATTTGTTGGTTCTGCAGACCACTTACATTTGCCAAACTGAATCCTCAAACATTTTATTCATATGTGAGGTTAGTTGGAACTACATGAGAATAATCAAATCTCATCTACGTGATCCAAGTGTACTTGGAAAAAAATGCAAAGCATAAAAATGTCCTTTCATAGCAGGGGGATTCTTTGCTCTAGTTGCAGTCCTAGCCATGTAAACAAATGTGTGAATGAATGTATATTATTTCCTCCTTATTTTATTCAATATAAATATGCATTCATTTACTTATTTAACAAACATTTACCAGGGCCTATGCATTGTGAGACATTGTATATGATTGTAAAGACATGAAAATTAAGGATCCCCAGGCTGTGCTTTCTTTTTTACCCAACAAATATTTATTGAGCACTTAACTAAGGGTCAAGAACTGTTGGCTATTGCTGCGAACAATTTTTATGGTTTCTGCTCTCATAGAATTTATATTCTGTTGATAGAAAGTGAGAAAGTGAAGTCGCTCAGTCATGTCCCACTCTTTGCGATCCTATGGACTGTTGATAGACATCAATAATAAAAGGAAATGTAAAGAAAGAAAGTTCCAGAAAGGGATATGAAAATAAGACAAAATAATAGAATATTAAGTAACCAGGGAAAAGGGGATGATAGACAGTGCAGGTGGTACAGGAAGTTTCCTTTGAGAAGGTTTCCTGTGAACTGAGTCTTAAGATGCCTGCTAAGTTGCTTCAGTCATGACTGACTCTTTGCAACTCTATGGACTGCAGCACACCAGGCTCTTCTGTCCATGGGAGTCTCTCCCATGGGAGAATCTTGAAATGGGTTGCCATTTCCTCCTCCGGAGATCTTTCTGACCCAGGGACTGAACCCACATCTCTTAAGTCTCATGCAATGGTAAGTGGATTCTTTACCACCAGCATCACCTGGTAAGTTGCATGCATTATAATTTCCCAGTTCTCTTCCTATTTCCTATAAGAAAAGTAGACTTTCCCACCATAGGACTTTCAGTGTCCCCATAGGAGGAGCTTCCTTTCCTATCATATTAACATCAAACTTGGCTCTGTGATATGCTTTGACCAAAGAAATGGGAGCACAGAGCTGGGACTGTGCCAACTCCATGGTAAAGCTCTGACAACAAGCATATGATTTCATCAGCATGCTTGTTCTCCTGCCATGAATTTGACATTTTCTGGTTAGGTTTGGTCCTTGAGCCTGGATCCCAGAATGAAGAAAATATGAGGGTGCAGATCCACAGCTAACTCACAGTTCATGGATCAGCCACAAAATAAGCAAGAAATAGGAGTCTGTCTTTTTGAGACAGTATAACATTGTAAAAGGTTACGAACAAATACTGCTGAATAATAAGAAGGAGCCAATTTTGGAAGGACTAGGGGAAAGTTGTGTATGTGTATGGGTGTGTGTTGCTGAGCTTTCATTTGGCATGCTCAAGGAACAGAGAGAAAGCCAGTGTGGGTGGCACAGAATTGGAGATGACATAAGAGAGGTATGAAAGAAAGGGCCAGATGGTGTACGTTTTTTCAAGTCATGGGAAAGAGTCTGGACTACATAAGCTCTTCAAAAATTGGATGAAGATGGTCAAAAAGTAAAACCTTCCAGTTAGAAGTTGTACAGATGAGTACCAAGAGTGTAATACACAGCATAATGAATACAATTAACATCGCTGTGTGTTACATATGAAAGTTGTTAAGACAGTAAATCCTCAGATTTCTCATCACAAGGGAAAAAGATTCATTTCCTCTTTTTTCTATGTAAGATGAAAGAAGTCACCAAACTTATTGGTAATCATTACATAATATATATGAATCAAATCATTGTGCTGTACACTTTACATTTACACTGTGCTGTATGTTAAGTATGGGCTTCCTAGGTGGTGCAGTGGTAAAGAATCCACCTGCTAACGCAGGAGAAGCAGGAAACATTGGTTCGGTCCCTGGGTCAGGAATATCCCCTGGAGGAGGAAATGGCAACCCCCTCCAGTACTCTTGCTGCAAAATTCCCTTGGACAGAGGAGCCGGGCCGGCTGCAGTCCATGGGGTAGCAAAGAGCCTTTGCTGAGAGTCTTAGTAAAGAGCCATGACTGAACAGCTGAGCACATGTTGATTATAACTCAAAAGACCTGGAGGGAAATAAATTTTAATAGAAATTATTTTAAAACTTTTGAAGGACACATCTAAAATTGTCTTTAAAACAGTTGCCCTCATTGCATTTCACTTTTTTCATTTTTAACTTATTTGACATTTACAGAAAAATTGCAACAGCAGAATGAAGTTTGCATGTAGCCCTCCCAGCTTCTCCTATTAACACTTGATATAACCACAACACAGGGATCCGAACCAGGATATTGACATCTGATAGAACATTATTCACTTAGCCTCAGACCTTACTTGAATCTCACCCATTTTTCTACTAATACTGTCTCTGCGTTTCAGACTGTCATCCTGGCACTCACTTGAAACACCATATTGCATTTCTTATTTCTCCTTAGTCGCCTACATTCTGTAACAGTTCGTCAGCTCTTTCTTGGCTTTGTTGACCTTGAAATTTTGAAGGGTATTGATCAGATATTTTGTATAATATTTCTCAAAAAGAAAAACAGTTGGGTTTGTCTAATATTTTCTTGTGATTGGAGTGAGGTTATGCTTTTTGATAAGAAAACCTCAGAAATGATGTTGTGTCTTTCTCACCATGTTATATCAAAACTTTCATGACGTTGGTGTGTCTTTATTGTTAGCAGTGTTGATCTTGATCTTGGTAAGTTGGTGTCTGCTACATTTCACCACTGTAAAGTTACTATCTTTCCTTTTGTAGTTAGTAAATATCTTGGAGAACACATTTTTGTAATTTTCTATTTCCTTCCTCCCTGTGCATTTATTAACTATAATTCTACAGTAAGGAAGAGTTCTTCCTTCTCCCTAATTTATTTCTTTACCCAAATACTTTTATCAATGTGGACACATATTTATTTTATCGTACAGGTTATAATCTAATATTGTCACTTTTATTTCAATGCTTAAATTGTTCCAGCTTTGGCTATGAAGAGTTCATTCAAGTTGGCTCTTGAACNGGAAGAGTTCTTCCTTCTCCCTAATTTATTTCTTTACCCAAATACTTTTATCAATGTGGACACATATTTATTTTATCGTACAGGTTATAATCTAATATTGTCACTTTTATTTCAATGCTTAAATTGTTCCAGCTTTGGCTATGAAGAGTTCATTCAAGTTGGCTCTTGAACAAAAGAGAAATTGCAATAGGTCCATTTTTTATTGAGCATTTCCTTATATTCTGGTACCATAAGATGTCCAAGTTCATCTTATGTTTTTCTTGACTCAGTTCTGAAATCAACCACTTCTCATTGGAGCCCCTGGGATCAACTGCTTCTCCTTGGAGCCTTGGTCCCTTCATTGTTGAATGGAGGCTAGAAACCAAGAACTCTTTTGTACTTTGTTTTTTCATGAAACAGAATGCCTTGGAAATCAAAAGTATATTTTAAAATATGGGAGGGGATGCCATATCTTCTCCACCAGTCTAATCCTCTGCACCTACAACTTAAATACATTATAGTTCTGCATTTAAAAAAATATGTTTCAATATGACATGTTCTCTAATGCATGCTGCTGGGAGAGAGGAGCCTGGTAGGAGGCTGTCTATGGGGTCGCACAGAGTCAGACACGACTGAAGTGACTTAGCAGCAGCTGAAATTTAAACCTTTAAAATGTTCCTATTTTACATCCATCTGTATTTCTGGCAGAGGAGCAAATATTTGAGACAAAACCACAGATTTCCATACACTGGGCAATGCTCACCATTGTCAAGCTCAGCTTTCCCTGAAGGTCAGCAGGCCTGATATCTGACATGAAGTCAAGCAAATTGTCTATTCCCACAGTTGGAAACTCTATGCACATTGATGGAAAAAACTGGAAATGACTGAAACTGTGTTTGGTTTGGACAACTCACTTGAATGAGGGAGAGACCAGCATGAGTTCTGCCCGAGTGATGTCTGAAAATCTAGCTCTTGGGTCTACCTTAAACAGCCTACCTATTTGACTTTGACTGGAGTTCAGATACATAAACCAAATATCTTTGCTTTGGCTTCTCTTGAGTCATATCAGTCTACACCTCATCAAGAGTATGAAATTTGGAAGAACAAAGAAACGATTGAGCATCCTAAATTCAGCTGTTAATTTTAGCCTCAGGGAATGTCAACAAAAGGACTTCAAGTTTCATTTAGTCGTTTTTCATTGGTTCTTTCTGTGTTTAGAGAAATTTGAGTAAAAGGGGTTGCCTTTTCTATCATCAATATGATTAAATACATCTCCAAGAGCCAACTTTTAAATTTAGGAATTTTAAACTGCATATTTATTTTTAAAAACACTTTTCCAGAGAATTCGATGTCAATTGACATTTTAGGAGATTGATTTGTTTGAACACTGAGAAAGCCAAATATATTTTTATCTGACAGTTAAAGAAAATTTTCTGTGTGTAGGATAATGTTTCAAAATCCAGTAAGCAGTGTTTAATAAAAGGAAAAAACAAAGCAGCAGTTTAACAAATGGAAAGATGAACAGCTTAAAAATTCCATCTTCATGAAGAAAGAAAAAGTAAAGTTTATTTTATTTGTGTTATAGCTTTCCAACCAAATCTGTAAATACTATCAGTTCAGTTCAGTCACTCAGTCATGTCCAACTCTCTGCAACTCCATGGACTGCAGCATGCCAGGCTTCCCTGTCCGTCACCAACTCCCAGCTTGCTCAAACTCGTATCCATCAATTTGGTGATGCTGTCCAACCACCCATCCTCTGTCATCCCCATCTCCTCCTGCCTTCAGTCTTTCCCAGCATCAGGGTCTTTTCCAGTGAGTCAGTTCTTTCAATCAGGTGGCCAAAGAACTGGAGTTTCAGCTTTAGCACCAGTCTTTCCAATGAATATTCAGGACTGATTTCCTTTAAGATTGACTGGTTTAATTTCCTTGCTGTCCAAGGAGGCCAAGGAGTCAATGACTGGTTTGATTTACTTTCAGTCCAAGTAAATACTATATCCTTTAAAATATAGAAGAATTGAGGAAATTTTCTAGATAGATAGGACTTGTGTAAGATATTTATAAATTTAAGGAAAGAGTGTTAGGAATTCAAAAACCAAATTATTCAGGTTATCACCTTTACTTTCCACTTGCCCTTTGCATGTGAATACCTGGGTTGGTCAAAGCTAAATCTGTTTAAGATATTTGTATCGCTCCAGCCATACAAAGGAGAAAGCAAAGGAGAAAAGGAAAGATATAAGCATCTGAACGCAGAGTTCCAAAGAACAGCAAGAAGAGATAAGAAAGCCTTCTTCAGTGATCAATGCAAAGAAATAGAGGAAAAGAACAGAATGGAAAAGACAAGAGATCACTTCAAGAAAATCAGAGATACCAAGGGAACNGGATCGCAAAGAGTCGGACATGACTGAGTGACTGAACCAAAATGAATAGTTAAGAAACTGTCTTATTTTGGAAGATGATTAAAAAATCATCTAGCTCACCCCACTCACTTTACAAATGAAAATGCTGAGACCTAGACATAAGTCAGAGCAAAGTGAAATTTTTCCAAAAATATTCACCCATTCAAAACATATTTAAAGGACACATGCTCAACACAGAAGGCAGTGGAAATAGAGTGTCAAATTAGATATGTGTGGACCTTGCCTACCAGGAAGATAGAGTTAAAGGCAGAAATAAGATTATGAGATTTAGTTGTTCAGTTGCTAAGTCGTGTCCAACTCTGGTGACCTCAAGGGCTGTCACCCTCCAGGCTCCTCTGTCCATGGGATTTCCAGGCAAGATTACTGGAGTGGGTTGCTGTTTCTTTCTCCAAAAGATCCAGATTATGTCCTAAATCAGTGTTTCTGTCATTATGACACATAATTTTTCCTTACCTTGGGTTGCCATTACAACCCCTGTAACTGAGAGAGATAACATCACTGAAATGAAAAAAGACTTATATATCCAATTTTTCCTATGCTTATGAAAGATCTTACATTTGCAATAGTTGCATCTTCTTATCTGCTCCCACACCTAGAAAGTTGCAGGGTTGCATTGAAATCTTACGATCTAGGAAGCATCTGCCTCTTCAAGTTTTTTCATAAGTGTTAGTCACTCAGTCATGTCTGACTCTGCGACCTCATGGACTGTAGCCCACCAGGCTCCTCTGTCCATGGAATTCTCCAGGCAAGAATACTAGAGCAGTTAGCCATTCCCTTCTCCAGGGGATCTTCCCGATCCTAGGATTGAACTTGTGTCTTTCACATTGCAGGTGGATTCTTTACCATCTGATCCACCAGGGAAACCCATGCAAACACAGCTTCAAAACAAATCCCAACCCTTCCTTCCAATCACGTTGCCACCTCTTCACTCTCCTACAAAAGCTCTCTTACTTACTCATGTCTAATTTCTATAATGCACATTTAGGCTAACCTAATGTGAGACCTCACTTCACGGGAAATAGATGGGGAAACAGTGGAAACAGTGTCAGACTTTATTTTGGGGGGCTCCAAAATCACTGCAGATGGTGATTGCAGCCATGAAATTAAAAGACGCTTACTCCTTGGAAGAAAAGTTATGAGCAACCTAGACAGCATATTCAAAAGCAAAGACATTACTTTGCTGACTAAGGTCTGTCTAGTCAAGACTATGGTTTTTCCTTTGGTCATGTATGGATGTAGTGTTGGACTGTAAAGAAGGCTGAGCACCAAAGAACTAATGCTTTTGAACTGTGGTGTTGGAGAAGACTCTTGAGAGTCCCTTGGACTGCAAGGAGATCCAACCAGTCCATTCTGAAGGAGATCAGCCCTGTGATTTCTTTGGAAGGAATGATGCTAAAGCAGAAACTCCAGCACTTTGGCCACCTCATGCGAAGAGTTGACTCATTGGATGCTGGGCGGGATAGGGGGCAGGAGGAGAAGGGGACGACAGAGGATGAGATGGCTGGATGGCATCACTGACTTGATGGGCGTGAGTCTGAGTGAACTCCAGGAGTTGGTGATGGACAGGGAGGCCTGGCGTGCTTTGATTCATGGGATCACAAAGAGTCGGACATGAGTGCGTGACGGAACTGAACTGAACTGAACTGAATGTGAGACCTGAGCCCTAATGATGAGCTCAGTCTTTGCTCATATTGAGGAAAGCAAGCTCTTCTGTTGTCAAAGGTATGCAACTTTTACTTATGGAAAGATACATTGTGCAGTTTTGCTGTCAATAAGACAAGTAATGCAGAAACTGATGCTTAACATGGTTCCTGCTCATTTTTTTTAAGAAGGGTGGCTTGGTTGATGTCTCCTGCATGGACATGAAAGGTTTGCGAGTGAAGCAAATCTCAAAATGAAGATTCTAGTATATTACATCTCTGTTAGATATCAAAAGAGCTCATAACTAAAAGCTGATCATTTGAATATTAGTTTAAATTCCAAAGCTAAATAAATAGTCTCACTATTGCTAACTCTAAGATCTGGACTCAATAAACATCCACTTTAAGGGTCTTTACCAAAATTCATTAGGTCTCATTTGTTTATTTTTGCTTTTATTTCTGTTGGCTTGGGAGAATGACCTAAGAAAACAATGGCGTGATTTATGTCAGAGAATGTTTTACCTGTGTTCTCTTCTAGGAGTTTTATGGTGTCACGTCTTCTGTTTAAGTCTTTCAACCATTTTGAGTTGATTTTTTGCGTATGTTGTGAGGGTGTGTTCTGACTTCATTGATTCACCTGTGGCTGTCCAACTTTCTTAACAATGCTTGTTGAAGAGACTTCTTTTCTCCATGGTCTATTCTTGCCTCCCTTGTCCAAGATTAATTGACCATAGATGTGTGGGTTTATTTCTGGACTCTCTATTCTGTACCATTGATCCATATGCTTGTTTTTGTGCCAGTACCACTTTGTTTTGATTACTTTAGTTTTGTAATATTGTCTGAAGTCTGGGAAGGTTATGCTTCCAGCGTTGTTCTTTTTCTCAGGATTTCTTTGGCAATTCTGAATCTTGTATGGTTTCATATAAAATTTAGCATTGTTTCTTCTGGTTCTGTGAAAAAAAAGTCATGGGAAATTTGAAAGTGATCACATTAAATCTGTAAATTGCTTTGAATAGTGCGGGCTCTTTAACAATATTAATTCTGTCAATCCAAATCATGGGATATCTTTTCATTTTATTGAATCATCTTCAATTTCCTTTATCAATGTTTTAGCAATAGTTTTCTGCATATAAGTCTTTCATCATCTTGGTCAGGCTTATTTTTAATTATTTTATTTTTTAATGGGACTTTTAAAGGAATTGTTTTTTGACTTTCCCTCTCTGATATTTCATTGTTATTGTAAAGATTCATTTTGTTACATGCATCCCTATCTTAGATGCATTAGATACTCAACCAAATACTGTTGAATAAATGAATAGTGAATTACAGTATCATAGTTCTCAGTAAATTCTAAGCAAATTTTTAACAAAATTTTTGTTTAATAACTAGCTTAACATCTACCATTTAAGTTGCAGATTTCATTGTAGGCTTATAGTGGAGATTTCTCAAGCATACTGATAATGGTGTAAACTTTTAATTTCATATTAACTTAATAGATAATACAATATATTAAAATAATTTTTAAACTTCAAATTGCTACACTCTTTCCAATTAAATTGTCATTTGTACTTGGATACTTAGATGGAATTTCATACAAAATTTTTAAAAGGCTAAAGCCATGAGAAATTATTCCATTTGATATCATAAAGTTTGCATATTTATTCAGATCTTCTTAAACTTGCAAGTCTGTTGAAAGTAGGATGGAAATTGTTCATGAACAGGCTTTCTCATTAGATTTTGGCATCTCTACATCAGTCTGAGCCCGAACCCTGAAGAGCAAAGGCAAAATTGGAACACATTTATTTGAATATTTCAGACCCTCCAATGAGGTTACTTCCAAAAGCTAAGGAAGGGTCATGGGGATTTTTTTCCCCTTGCTTCTTCTTCTATGAAAATATTCCATTATCCAAATTCATTATTTAAAACAATATGCTATCTCCAAATGTGCTTGATTTGTAGAATGTCAACGCAAAAACTTTTGGTCGAGTTTCAGGTCCTGAAAACAGTTGTATTAAACACAGTGGCCATCCAAGTGCAATTTAAAGATCCCCTGGCAATTTTCAAAAGGAGCAAGGATTAATCCCAAATCCTGGCCAGTATCAATAAAACTGCCTCTAATTTCCTCAGTCCCGTTTGAGCTACTGTCAAGAACATAATAGGTTTCTCCCATTAGCATACATAGTTTCTCTCATACATAGTTAACTCATTACTTTGTAAAGCACTTTAAAGTACTTTGAAATACCCCAAGTATGAAAACTGCTGTTTAAAAACAATTCTCCGCTGTTCTGCACCATATCAGAATAACCTAGCTAGCCCACCTGAAATAACACTAATGACTCTTAAACTCAAGGCTTTACAAAAAGCCTTTTTTCTCCACTAATTCCAAATAAAGTAGATGGCATCATGTAAATTACTTTCAACCCTTATCTCATTAACCTGCTATACCTTACCCCGTGTCTGAAAATGATCACGGGTGATGTAAGTCCTCACTTTGACCACAAACATCTTGAAAACAGGGTCTAATTTTGTATCCTCCAGAACCAAATCATGGCACCTTAGGAAAGTAGATAATAGACATTTGTTATAAACATTATTATTTATTTGTTAGTCCTTTCAAACATGTGTCCATTCACCTATACTTCACATGTGGAAGTCATGAGTCAGGCACTAAGGATAAAGAAATAAAATTTTAAAATAAGTCAATATAAGATAAATAAATAGTTTGATCCTCAGGAGCTCTTACAATAATGTTGGAAAACAGAAATGAAAATTGACAATAAAGTACAATCAAATTCATAGAAATCCTAAACAGAGGGTCTATGGTAACACGAAGGGGTAACTGGAGCTTTACAGAGGATTTCCTGGTTGAGAGACACCTGAGGTGAGTCCTTAGGGATGAGTGAATAGTGACCCCAAGTAGAGGAAGAACATCTCTTGCAGACAGAAGAGAATAAGCAAAGGCTGGCAGTTCAGAGAACTGCAAGTACTTAGCATGACTAAAACAGTGTTCTCAGTGGTGGCAGGACCGCCCCCTAGGGGATGCTTTGAAGAAGCAATGGAGATATTTTGGTACCAGGTCCCACTGAATGGTGGGTACTGCTACTGCTGCTACTGCTAAGTCGCTTCAGTCATGTCCGACTCTCTGCGACCCCATAGACGGCAGCCCACCAGGCTCCCCCGTCCCTGGGATTCTCCAGGCAAGAACACTGGAGTGGGTTGCCATGTCCTTCTCCAATGCATGAAAGTGAGAAGTGAAAGTGAAGTCGCTCAGTTGTGTCCGACTTCGCGACCCCATGGTCTGCAGCCTACCAGGCTCCTCCATCCATAGGATTTTCCAGGCAAGAGTACTGGAGTGGGTTGCCGTTGCCTTCTCCATGGTGGGTACTACTGGCCTATAAATGATAAAAAGTCAAGGATGCTAGATGTTCCGTAACAGGCAGGCCAATTCTGCATAATGAAAAATTGTCCCAAGTTCTATACAAGATTGGAATGTCCCTTCAGATATTCATAACAATGGAAAACTTGTACGTAACTCTCTTGGTTTAGAGCCTAACCTCATATTACATATAATAAGAAAAATTTTTGCAGAATTTTAATGTACAATGAATTTGCCAGGAATGCAATCACCACATGAATCAAAGAAAGATTATACTTCACCTTTTTTGGAACTTTATCAAGAGTTATTCACCATTTCAGAAAATAACATAGATGATGCCACATATTTCTTGGTATCTGAGTTACCAATTCAGCCACCTGTGTCAATCCATATCTATAGTTATCATAGTCAAGGTGATTCTATTTATAAGCACAAGCATCTGATGATTTCATTAAGTCCAAGCATTTTATATTATTATTTATCACTTTTCTTTTAATTTTCCTTCATATTATAATTAAGTTATTTAAAGCATTCTTTGCACAGATAGGTTTAATTTATGAGTTTCATTTCAGGATAGTAAAATTGTGTTACAAAATGCTCAGTGTAACAAAGAGAGCTTTATATTACAGAGGAGAGATGGGCTGATGTGTTGATAGCATCTCTTTCCCTAAAGACCTCAGTAGTTACACATGAACCTCTAATTGCCATGAGATGTTCCCAGTTCTAAGAGTCTGATTATGGTTTAATGCTTGCTGGAAAAATAAATGAGAAAAATCAAGTTAGGGGACCACTTATTTTTCCCTGCATGAAACATTTTAATGTGATTTTGCACTTACATTTCCCTGGCTATTTCAGCAACATAAAAAGCCTATCCCATCTCAGGGCCCAAGTGAATAAATTCAAGTGCGTTTTTTATCTTAACTTCCCTAATTGGTCCTTCAGCATCATTCAGAGATGGTAGCAATAATACCAATATTAATAAGCTAGCATTTATTAACCACCTACTACATACTAGGTACAATGCTAAGTATTTTTCATAGGTAATTGCTTACTCTTGCAATTAAGTTGTAAAGGTATATACTTTCATCATCTGTTTTATAGATAAGCAAACAGAATTAAGTGACTCTTCTGAGGCCACACCAGCTTTAAGTGGTAGAGGCAGGTTCTAAGACCAGAGGCACTGGGATCCAGAACTCATATTTCTAAGATACTAAGCTTTGCATATGCAAAAATAGTTTTTTTCTCTTCTAGGTTTCTATAGTTTCTCAATTTTAGACAGAGAAGATTTCAGATTGACAAACTGTAGCACACAATTCAAATCTACTCCCACTTGAAGCTGTGGTAGCAAAACATTCATATCTAAAAAAGAGAATGTGACTAACATTGCGATAGGATGCCATGAGAAACTGACAGATTTACAGGCTACTCTCTGAAATGTTATGAAAGCATATCAGATATGAATATACTGGTGTTGGGTTTGTCAGTATTACTCCAGATTTGGAATCACTGAATAGATGTTACTTGGCCTACCTCTGACATTGCCCAACATCGACTGAAATATGGAACATGATCACGACATATAGAAAAAAGAAATAGTGCTTGAGTATGTTATCCTTTAGAAGAAAGTACTTTTTCTTGATCTCTATTAAAAATGTAGAAAGAAGATGCAACAGTGAAACCTTGATTATCTGAAGTGAGGGATTCCTTTATACCAGAAATAAGTCACCCATCACAAATACTATGATAAGTAGCACCCTCTTCTTGTTCAAAACATTTAGAACAAAGATTTCAAGTTAACGATGAAAGAGATCTGAAAAATATTGCCTTTAAATTTGCTCTAATATATAGAAATGAAACACCTGCTAAGTTTTGCTTTGATTTTATTTGTTTTTTCACTTAAAAAAAAAGAACTCTCCAGCTTCATCTTCCCTATCGTCATCATCACAGTTCACATGTGGAAGCAGTGGCATTGAACAGAAAGATGGGTGGTTTGGGAACCAGAGAAATTTAGATTACAATTCTGAGTCTGGATGGGAAGCCTGGAGCAAGTCACTTTTTTTTCCTGCACGTCATTTTCCTTATCTGTAAAGGGAGGATTATGCCACATATATAACAAAACCATGCCTGGCACATAGCATGTGTTCGATAAATGGTAACTATTACTGAACATGGTAAGTGCCAAAGAGGAGATGAGGTATAAAATATGGTCACTGCCCTTGAGCAAGCTACAATCTACTTGGAATAAAAGGACTCATACATAAAAGATAAATGATAATAGGATGGGGAATATACTAACTGCAAAATGAGTTAGACAAGAATATCTTTATAAATTTATTTTTTAATTGAATGACAATTGCTTTACAAAATTTTGTTTTTTTCTGTCAAACCTCAACATGAATCAGCCATAGGTATACGTATGACATCGGTCCCCTCCGTCTTATACCTCCCTCCCATCTCCCTCCCCATCCCACCCCTCTAGGTTGATACAGAGTCACTGTTTGAGTTTCCTGAGACATAGAGCTATTTCCCGTTGGCTATCTACTTTACATATAGCGATGTAAATTGAAAAAAGTCCTACAGGGAGGACCAGGATGGTTTCATGAATGGGCAGAGCCTGGGTTGGGTCTTTGAACATCACTGGGAAAAACAAGAAAGCGTTTCCATCATCAGGGCTGGCATCCAGCAGGCATAGTGCCTGGAGTCTCAAGTATGTTTAAAGGTCCATGAAATCTTTTCATTCTAATTAAAAAAAAAAAATCAGAGGAAAGAGATGAATATAATAACAATGAATGTGTAATAATCAACCCAACCTGGATGATATTTGTCTTTATAATAACACAGTCATAAAATATAGTTGTTGTGATTTTTCTGGTGAAAGAAAGAATGAAGGCAGTTATTCCTGAAGTCCATGTCAGTCCTTCTGCAGCCCTGCCAGAGAGAGGATTGGTAAACTTTTTCCATAATTTCTGTCACTATGCTAATAATTTACTCTTTGATATAAACTAAATGTATCCCCCCAAATTCATATACTGAATTCACATTCATAAGCACAATGTGATTGTATTTAGAGGTAGGGACTTTGGGGAAGTGCCTAGGTGATGAAGGTGGAGTGCTTTTAAATCATATTAGTGCCCTTATAAAAGAAACCACAGGTTTAGCACCTTCCACAATGTGAATTTACAGTCTTCTAGAAAATGAGCCCTCATCACTCACCAGGAAAAGGAAATGGCAACCCACTCCAGTGTTCTTGCCTGGAGAATCTCAGGGACGCTGGAGCCTGGTGGGCTGCTGTCTATGGGGTTGCACAGAGTCGGACACAACTGAAGCGACTTAGCAGTAGCAACAGCATCACTCACCAAATCTGCCAGCACCATGATATTGCACCTCCCAGCCTCCAGAAATAAACATTATTGTGAGAAATAAACATTTCTTATTTATAAACCACTCAATTTACCTGCAGCTAACATAATGCTCAAAATACTCAACAATGAAAAGCTGAAAGCCTTCCCACTAGAATCTGGAATAAGACAAGTATGCCCACTCACAACTTTTATACAACGTAGCACTGAAAATCTTAGCCACGGCAATAAGACAAGAAAAGTAAATAAAAGATGACCAAATTGGAAGAGAACAGGTAAAACTGTCATTATATGCAAATGATATGATACTATATATAGAAAACTCTAGAGACTCCACATAAAAACTACTATAACTGATAAATGAATTCAGTAATTTCACATGATACAAGATTAACATACAGAAATCTATTGAATATCTTTATACCAACAATGAAATGTCAGAAAGGGAAAGTAAAAAAAAAAAAAAGCAATCCTTTCAAAATTGCATCAAAAAATAAAACAAAATACTTAGGAATAAACTTTATCAAGGAGGTAAAAGACTTAGATGCTGAGAACTGTTGATAAAACACTAATAAAGGAGTTGAAGATGATTCAATAAAATGGAAAGATATCCCAAGCTTTTGGAGTGACAGAATTAATATTGTTAAAATGTGCATACTACTCAAAGCAGTTTACAGATTTAATGTGATCTCTATCAAAGTACCATGACTTTTTAAACAGAACTAGAAGAAGTAAAGCTAAAATTTGTATGAAACCACAAAAGACCCAGGATGCCAAAGCAATCCTGAGAAAAATAACAAAACTGGAAGCATAACCTTCCGAGACTTTAGGCAATATTACAAAGCTACAACAATTCAAACAACGTGGTATTGGTACAAAAACAGACATATGGATCAATGGTACAGAACAGACAGTTCAGCAATAAACCCACACACCTATGGTCAATTAATCTTTGACAAAGAAGCATGAATATGCAATGCAGAAAAAAGTTTTTTCAGCAAGTGGTGTTAGGCAAGTTGGACAGCCACAGGCAAATCAATGAAGTTAGAACACACCCTCACAACATGTGCAAAAAACAAACTCAAAATGATTGAAAGACTTAAATATAACACGTGATACCATATAATTCCTTAAAGAGAACATAGGCAAAATATTCTCTGACATAAATCATAGCAATGTTTTCTTAGGTCAATCTCCCAAGACAATAGAAATAAANAATCAATGAAGTTAGAACACACCCTCACAACATGTGCAAAAAACAAACTCAAAATGATTGAAAGACTTAAATATAACACGTGATACCATATAATTCCTTAAAGAGAACATAGGCAAAATATTCTCTGACATAAATCATAGCAATGTTTTCTTAGGTCAATCTCCCAAGACAATAGAAATAAAACCAGAAGTAAACAAATGAAACCTAATCAAACTCATAAACTTTTGCACAGAAATAAAACATTAAGCAAAATGAAAAAACAGCCTACAGACTGAGACAAAATATTTGCAAATGTCGTGACTGACAAGGGCTTAATTTCCAAAAATTATACATAGTTCATAAACTTCAATAACAAAAAGATAAAAATGGGCAGAAAATCTAAATAAATATTTCTCCAAAGAAGACATACAGATGACCAATAGGCACATGCAAAGATGCTCAGCATCACTAATTATTAGAGAAATGCAAATCAAAGCCACTATGAGGTATCATCAAAAAACTATATTAACAATAAATGCTGGAAAGGATGTGGAGAAAAGGGAACTCACCTACACTGCTGGTGGGAATGGAAATTTGTACAGTCAATATGGATACTGTGTGGAGGCTCCTTAAAAAACTAAAATTAGAGTTACCATATGATCCAGCAATTTTACTCCTGGACATATATCTGAACAAAACTATAATTTGAAAAGATACATGCACCTCAGGGTTCAGAGGAGCACTATTTAAACAGTCAAGATATGGAAGCAATCTGAATGTCCACTGATATATATATAAACAATGGAATACTACTGGGCTGTAAAAAAAGAATGAAATAATGCCATTTGTAACAACATGAATAAACCTAGATATTATCATACTAAGTGAAGTAAGTCAGAAAGAGAAAAGACAAATATTATAAAATATCACTTATCTGTGGGTCTAAAATATGATACAAGTGAACTTGTTTATAAAACAGAAATAGACCCACAGACATAGAAACAAACTTATGGTTACCAAAAGGGAAGGGGGATGAAGTAGGGATAAATTCAGAGTCTTGGATTAGTAGATAATCATATATAAACCAGGTAAACAACAAAGTCCTACTGTGTAGCACAGGGAACTATATTCAATATCTTTTAATAAACCATAATGGAAAAGAATATGAAGAAGAATATATATATATATATAACTGAATCATTTTGCTATACTCCAGAAACTAACACAACATCATAAGTCAAATATGCACGCATGTTCATTCTCTTCAGTTGGGTCCAACTCTTTGTGACCCCATGGACTGTAGCCCACTAGGCTCCTCTATCCATGGGAATCTCCAGGCAAGAATACTGGAGTGGGTTGCCATTTCCTTCTCCAGGACATCTTCCTGACCCAGGGGTCAAACCCAGGTCTCTGGTATTGCAGGCAGATTCTTTACCATCTTCACCACTGTTTGTGAATCAAATCAAAAGCAACTATACACTAGATAACAAAACAGACCGTTATTTCAAAGGAAAATTTTAATAGTACACAAGATTCTCTCTTTCAGTTCATCAAAACTTACCTGTCAGTTTACCTCATAAAAATCTTCCATACTTATTCTGCCTTCCCAGTGACTCCAAGGACTCAACCCACAGGGGTCCAGAAACATGTGGTCCCTCTTTGTGTCTACGTATTCTTGGGCTGTCCCCAGATACTGAGTGAAACATGTCATCATTTCCCTTCTGACAGAAAAAGAAAAGGGGCAATCAGAGCCACTGACTGCAGTCCCTGGTCCCTACCTAGATAACTTACCAGCACTGGAAAAGAGACAGTCCTACCATCCACTAGAGAAAGAAAGAAAAACCATATTTCAGAATTCTCTCTGGTTTATGTAAAGAACTCAAAGCTATCTATCTTGTCTCCTCCTTGGTTTCAAAAGCGAGTATCATGTTTCCTCACTTGCTGTCCCCAGATACAAATAATATGGTAAATTGGTAACTGGGTTACATAAATCAGAGTCTTGTGTCTGAATTCTTTCTGGGTGAGAATCATAGAATTTCAGAACCAAATGAGATCACAGGCAATGTCAAATCCAACCATTTTATCCTGTTTCTGTCTCTGCGTTTATAACTAACTAAACAGCCCTCATCAGATTTTCACCTCTTATGCTTCCAGTCAGCCTTGTCCTCTTAAGCCATGATGATCTTCCTTAGGCTATTTTGTGTCTTCCCTTCTTTTGCCTATCCTGTGATGCTGGTGCTCACCAGGTTTTTAATTTTATTTTTTATTTTATGACACTGCAGGTCAACCTGCAAAAATTTTAAGGACAAATTTTTTTCTTCAAAAATTTTCCTTTCTTTAGCGTAATCCTTCCTTCATAATGGAGGGTGAAATTAGGCAACTATTTAATGAGTGGTTGCGCTTTGGCCCAGTCTCAGCAGGCTATTTTACCTTTTCTTTGATGATAGGTTTGGAGTTTATCTTCTGACGTAAGATGATCCACACTTTTGCATACTGGAAGAATGCATCCTGAGACTTTGAAAATATCCTTCCACCCAATGAAAGAGAGCATTTGTTATCAATTAAATGTGAAAAGGTGAACTCTTTGGAATATTTCTAATTCTAATGCCTGCAATGATGGAGACCTGGGTTTGATCCCTGGGTTGAGAAGATCCCCTAAAGATGGGAAAGGCTACCCACTCCAGTATTCTGGCCTGGTGGATTCCAGGGACTGGATAGTCCAGTCCATGGGATTGCAAAGATTCAGACACGACTGAGTGGCTTTCACTTTCAGTCTCTTTAAAACTAATTCTAAAGCTCTATTCTCTATTAAAAAAAAAAAAATTGTTACCAAATACATATGGCTATTGAATGAATTGCATGGCTTAAACAGCTTGCAAAATGAGAATAAAATGAAATTTGGAATATAATTCACATTTAGTAATCTGGTAAGTGGTACAGGAAGATGGTATAACAAAATAATTATGGGATTTGGAGATAAGAGATCTGGGATCCAGTGTCTACTTCAAAAGACTTGGTCAAAGTATTTAATTTCTTTGAGATTGTCTCTTTAATTGTAACACTGGAAGGATGATAATAATAATATACCATCAGTTTGGTAAGAGGACATTTTATATATAAATATAAAATGTATGTAAATATTTCCCTTCTATCTTACAGTATAAGTAGCACATAATTTTATTTTTTAAAGAGCTGTGAGTTCTTTGAATATGGGGAGTACACTGAGATAAATGGCCCTAGTCCATTCTGATCATTTCTATTATTTCTGATCTTTATATATATTTACTAGGGACAAAATTACCTCTGTTCACTTGACTCATTAAATTTGCTTGTCTCATCTCCACTGCACTGGCACATAAGAGATGCTCAAAAAGTGTTTGCGGAATGTTGACAAATGTCATGAAATTCCAAGGTAACACCCAGACAATTTTTGTGATGAAAATAAACGCAAGATTCTCATGGAGAAGAACGTAAATGAAGAGAGGTAAAAAATCTGGATGAAAAGATGGAAATCAAGGCATTCACGAGATTTGGCAATAAGAGGGAGTCACGGCTCCCTGAAGGAGACCCAAGAGTCTCTCCATCCCCAGGAGGAAGGTATCTGGTTCTGATTTCCTCCTTCTTCTGACACGAGCATCTCTGGCCAGCTTCTCAGCAGGTCATTGATAGATGTCTTGATTCCCCCTCTCTGTCCTGTTTAGTTTTCGCTTCTCATATTTCCTCCTGCCTCTTATCATCATTCTTCTGCCTTCCTCTATCTGTACTTCTCTCTTTCGTTCATTTTCATCAGTCTGTACATGTTCATCTATATCTATTGTATGGGAACACACATACACACGCATAGATTCAGACGAACTAAATCGACCATGAAAACTTTTGAATTCAACAAAGCTTTATTTAAGTAATAACTAGCTGATATTTCAATAAGATAATGATTTAATCTGCTAACTGATGTTCTTTTGTTTTTAATTTCTGGATACATCTTCCAGCCAAGACACTGCTTAGGTAGTCTAGACTTCCTGCCATTAGGGAAGGGAAAATAGAGCTAATGAGTCAGATTTCTTGGCATAGCTAATAGATTTTGAAGAATACATAATCAGCCAAAGTTGCATTCTTTCCCCAGTCCAGAGCTGATGAAGGGCTGGGGAAAGAAAAGAGCGTAACAGGGAACGTAAAAAGCGTAAGCTTAGGCAAGGTCCAAATATGATGCCATCAAGGGGACAAGATAACAGAATCTCCTAAGTATTGCGATCTGAGAGCAGAGGAGACCTTTCCATCCCTTTTCTGCATAGGGTTAAAGCCAAGGAGCAAACGGGTAAAGAAAAGCCCCCAGTCAGTATTGGCAGAGGCAAGAAAATAGAAATGGCTGAGTATATATTGATGCCTTAATAAGTGACCACAAATTCAGTTCAGTTCAGTCACTCAGTTGTATCCAACTTTTTGTGACCCCATGGACTGCAGCACACCAGGCCTCCCAATCCATCACCAACTACTGAAATTTACTCAAACTCATGTCCACTGAGTAGGTGATGCCATCCAACTATCTCATCCTCTGCCTTCCCCTTCTCCTCCTGTCTTCAATCGTTCCCAGCAACAGAGTCTTTTCAAATGAGTCAGCTCTTCGCATTGAGATGGCCAAAGTATTGAGTTTCACCTTCAACAGAAGTCCTTCCAATGAATATTCAGGACTGATTTCCTTTAGGATGAACTGGTTGGATCTCCTTGCAGTCCAAGGGACTCTCAAGAGTCTTCTCCAACACCACAGTTCAAAAGCATCAATTCTTCGGCACTCAGCCTTCTTTACAGTCCAACTCTCACATCCATACATGACTACTGGAAAAACCATAGCCTTGACTAGATGGACCTTTGTTGGCAAAGTAATGTCTCTGCTTTTTAGTATGCTATTAAGGTTGGTCATAACTTTCCTTCCAAGGAGTAAGCATCTTTTAATTTCATGGCTGCAATCACCATCTGCAGTGATTTTGGAGCCCCAAAAACTAAAGTCAGCCACTAGTTCCACTGTTTCCCCATCTATTTCCCATGAAGTGATGGGACCAGATGCCATGATCTTCGTTTTCTGAATGTTGAGCTTTAAGCCAACTTTTCACTCTCTTCTTTCACTTTCATCAAGAGGTTCTTTAGTTCTTCATTTTCTGCCATTAGGGTGGTGTCATCTGCATATCTGAGGTTATTGATATTTCTTCCGGCAATCTTGATTCCAGCTTAAGCTTCATCCAGCCCAGCGTTTCCCATGATGCACTCTGCATATAAATTAAATAAGCACAGTGGCAATATGCAGCCTTGACGTTCTCCTTTTCCTATTTGGAACCAGTCTGTCAGTCCATGTCCAGTTCTAACTGTTGCTTCCTGACCTGCATACAGATTTCTGAGGAGGCAGGTCAGCTGGTCTGGTATTCCCATCTGTTTCAGAATTTTCCACAGTTTATTGTGATCCACATAGTCAGACTTTGGCGTAAACAATAAAGCAGAAATAGATATTTTTCTGAAACTCTCTTGCTTTTTTGATGATCCCGCGGATGTTGGCAATTTGATCTCTGGTTCCTCTGCCTTTTCTAAAACCAGCTTGAACATCTGGAAGTTCACAGTTCACGTATTGCTGAAGCCTGGCTTGGAGAATTTTAAGCATTACTTTACTAGCATGTGAGATAAGTGCAATTGTGCAATAGTTTGAGCATTCTTTGGCATTGCCTTTCTTTGGGATTGGGATGAAAACTGACCTTTTCCAGTCCTGTGGCCACTGCTGAGTTTTCCAAATTTGCTGGCATATTGAATAGAGCACTTTCAGACAGAGTGCCTGATGAACTATGGACAAAGTTTCGTGACATTGTACAGCAGACAGGGAGCAAGACCATCCCCAAGAAAAAAATGCAAAAAAGCAAAATGACTGTCTGAAGAGGCCGTACAAATAGTTGTGAAAAGAAGAGAAGCAAAAAGCAAAGGAGAAAAGGAAAGATATGCCCATTTGAATGCAGAGTTCCAAGGAATAGCAAGGGGAGATAAGAAAACCTTCCTCAGTTATCAGTGCAAAGAAATAGAGGAAAACAATAGAATGGGAAGACTAGAGATCTCTTCAACAAAATTAGAGATACCAAGGGAAAATTTCATGCAAAGATGGGCTCAATAAAGGACAGAAATGGTATGGACCTACCAGAAGCAGAAGATAGTAAGAAGAGGTGGCAAGAATACAAAGAAGAGCTATACAAAAAAATATCTCTATGACCCAGAAAACCACAGTGGTGTGATCACTCACCTAGAGTCAGACATCCTGGAATGTGAAGTCAAGTGGGCTTTAGAAAGCATCACTATGAACAAAGCTAGTGGAGGTGATGGAATTCCAGTTGAGCTATTTCAAATCCTAAGAGATGATGCTGTGAAAGTGCTGAGTTACCATAAACAGTGACTTTTATATCAACAAATATTTCTTGTTTTACAGCTATAGATGTCACCATTTCAAATAGAGTCTCCATAGGGTAAAGCCAAGGTATTTACAGACTTCACTTCTCTCTGAAGGCTCTCAAGGCTTTCCTGCTTCCAAAAGCTGCCAGCATCCATTTGCTTGTGGTCCCTTTCCTCCATTTTCAAAGCTAGCAGCGTCCAGTTGAGTCTTTCTCACTCTGACAACGATTGCTCTGCCTCCCTCTTCCATATTGAAGGACACTTATGATTACACACAGGGGCTTCCCTTGTGGCTCAGCTGGTAAAGAATCTGCCTGTAATGTGGGAGACCTGGATTCAGTCCCTGGGTTGGGAAGATCCCCTGGAGAAAGGAAAGGCTACCCACTCCAGGATTCTGGCCTAGAGAGCTCCATGGACTATATTTTCATGATTACATTGAGCCCATTTGAATACTCCAGGAGAATCTATTTAATTTCAAACTGATTGACAACCTTATTTCTTCTACAACCTTAATTCCCTTTTGACATGAAACATAACATAAACACAGATTCTGGCGATTCAGACAGGGACATTTTCAGAGAGTCATTATTCTGCCAACTACAGCTGTGCTCTTTGTGATAACCGACACAGCTTCACTGAGTGTCCAAGGTATCTCAGGGAAGAGCAAAATGTTTCTCATACAGTTGAGAACAGCATGAGAACATGCCATGGGGTAGGTACTGGAGGAACCAGAGAGGTTGTACTGTCAAACTCAAGAGAATATAGCAGGATATTTATATAATGCCCTGGAGACTAGGAATGAAAAACCACATGCTATGTACATTTCAATAGCTTCCAGCACAGAAAGATGGCAGCCAAGGACTAGATGGCCTCTTTTATCCTGACCCCGATGACTTTATGATACATAGTGCTTTGATGTTCCCACAATTCCCCTACAAACTTAAATGCAACCTCAGGGTGAAAAAGAAATGGCAAACCTCAAATCAACAGAGTTTCCCTGGAATTGACTAAGACTAACTTTCCACTATCAATAGACTAGGGGCTCAACATATAAATTAGGTGCATTTGTACACTAGGTACATTAGGTACACTTGTACACTAGGTACACTTGAGTTTATCTGATATTTAATGTGCATTAAATTTTCAACACTTTTTAAACTAGAATGAGCACTTTTTCTGTCCTGTCTAAACCCACCGTGTCCAAGTATTCTCACTTGTGCTTGTACTTCTTCTCACATTCAGAGAAAGATCCTGGGTAATGGACCCCAGACCAGAACCCTGTGTCCCATGGAGTCATCGTCTCCTTTCCCATTTCATTTCAAGATGGATTAGTTTACCAAGGAAGATATTTTTTCCTTAAAATATGTTTCTGTTTCTAGTCCCCTTGGGTTATCTTAGAACAGTTAGTCGAGATCTTTCCTCCCAGGGGAAAAAAAATTTTTTTAACCCTTACCTTTTCCAGGGCTTATATGAAACAACTTCTTTAAAGAACCCCATTTTGCCATCCACATGGAATTTTGACTTAAGAAATGTCAAGGGAGAAGATGATCAGGGCTGTAAAGTTTTCTGCTAGAAGTTTTATACATTCCCTTTAATTCCCACAATATTTAAAAATAGTTATTATTACCCCAATTGACTTATGAGAAAATTGTGATCCATGAAGGCACCTCGATTGGGCAAGGAGCCTTAGCTGAGGTCCCTTCTGAAGGAGAAACTGATAAAAAGGCTTATGTACAGATAGTTTATCTGGGAAGTGAGCCAGGGAGCAGAGCTGAGGGACAGCGGAAGAGGGACAGGGAAGAAGGAAAAACCAATACAAGGATGTATTATGAAGCTGGCCACCCTTGAAGGGGACAGAGCTTGACTCTTCAGGGCCCTTCCAAAGAGATTTGTGAGCGTGTCACCAAACTGTGTACTTGGGTTTGGAAAGGGAGAAGAATTTACCATTTTTTACCCTGACTGGTCAAGGTGGCCCCATAGGTGCTAACTCCGGAACCTTTCTAGTTTTGCAGGTACACAGTCAAGAGTATTCCCATGGGTGTCCCACATCTAAACCCTGGGGCAGGAAGCTAGAGATATGGGTGGAATGTGACAACACATTGTCCCATTTCACCTGTGTACAGTGACCAGGACAGTAGCAGCTAAACAAGAAGTGGGGCTGGGAGGTTGCGGAATGACACAGAGAAGTGGCTAACACTCAAGGTCATGAGACTATTAAATACTTGAAATCAGGCCTGCATGACTACAAGAGCTGGATGCCTTCCATAACTCAGATGAATTCCCAAGAAGAGATTTGGCTTTGAGGAACTAAAGCATGAGTTTATTACCCTTGGCAATTAGACAAGGGTCTGATATTGATTTTACAGTGTATCAGAAGTGGACCATTATGCACTCAGTCTTGGTATATCTAAGGGCAGGAATTCTTCCCCCATTAACCTCAAAAATGGGTCTGAAAATAAATGTTACATATAGGACTCCAGAACATCACAATTAGGCAAAAAATAAGGTGAGCTATGTGTGCAATTTTAAATATTTTAGTAACCAATTGAAAAAATGAACAAAGAAGCAAGTGAAATTAATTTGTATAATCTGTTTTATTTAACCCACGGTTTTCAAGGTATTATCATGTCAACATGTAATTAATAAAACAAAATTGTTGAAACCTTTTCCATTCTCTTTTTTGTGATACTAAGTCTTCAAAATCTGGTATGCATTTCACACCTACAACTACAGCTCAGTTTAGACTGGCTATATTTTGAGTGTTCAGTAGCTGTGGGTAGCTACTATTACCATTTTGGAGAATGCAGCTGTAGGATATTTTCTACTCATGAACTGAAGGAGTTAATCTGTGAAAGACATTTCCTTAGGATGAGATGGAAGAGGGAGGATTTCTATTTAGCCTTCTGACATTATGACTCACGTCTATATGATTTCTCTCTGAAATAAACAAAACGTCAAATTGACAAGCTTCAGGGCCTAAAGTGGTTTGAAGCGTAATTCAAAATCAAAACCAAGCTATACATGAATCTAATATTTCAGGCTTTATTTCCTCTGTTCACTTGTCTTTAAACTGCAGGACAAGTAAATTTTAACTTAAAATAAAGTTTTACATATTCAAGGATACTGCATGTGGCAAACAGCATAAGATTGTAATTCTAAAAATGAGTCACAAACAAAATATCCTATGCCCCCTGAATTATGACATGCAAATTTCTTTGCCTTTACTCCTATAGAAAGTATATTTTATTTTCATGGGTTTATATTTACCAGGTACATATGTAGCTTATATGAAGTCTAATGAGACATTTGGAAGATATGAGTATTATAAATATAATGGTTAAAAACACAAGATTTCTATCCCTTAAAAAAAGAGTTACCATATGATTCACAATCCCACTCCTCAGCATATACCTGGAGAAAACTCTAATTTGAAGATACATGCACCCCAATGTTCACAGCAACTCTGTTTATGATAGCCAAGATACAGAAGCAACCTAAATGTTCATCAACAGATGAATGGGTAAAGAAGACGTGACATATATGTAGAATGGAATCCTACTCAGCCATAAAAAAAGAAAGAAATGATGCCATTTGCAGTAACATGAATGGACCTAAAGACTATCATACAAACTGAAGTCAGACAAAGACATATAGCATATAATATCACCCCTATTTTATAAGATAAAAATAGTCTCACAGATATAGGAAACAAGACTGTGGTTTCCAAAGAGGGAAGGGAGGAGGAGAAATTAGGGATTCGGGATTAACAGATACATTATTGTTTAGTCGCTAAACTGTGTTTGACTCTTTGCAACCCCATGGACTGTAGCCTGCCAGGCTCCTCTGTCCATGAAATTTTCTAGGTAAGAATACTGGAGTGGATACCATTTCCTTTTCCAGGGCAACTTCCTAACCCAGGGATCAAACTCTCATTTCTTTCATCTCCTGCAATGACAGGTGGCTTCTTTACCACTGTACCACCTAGGTTGTAGTAACAGGTACACACTACTATATATAAAACAGATAACCAACAAGGCCCTACTGTGTAGCACAGGGAACTATAGTCAATATCTTATAATAACCTGTAATGGAAAAGAATCTGAAAAAAGAATATATATACATGTACATATATATATGTATATATGTAACTGAATCACTTTACTGTATACATGAAACATTGTAAATCAACTATACTTCAATTTTTTTAAAAAAAAGTACAAGATTTAGAGACGAATGTGGGTTCAAATCCCAGATTTCCCCCTTACCTGTGTAACTCTGGGGCTTCCCTGGTGGCTCTGATGGTAAAGAATCTGCCTGCAATGCAGACCTGGGTTCAATCCCTGGGTTGGGAAGATCATCTGGAAGAGGGCATGGCAACCTACTCCCGTATTCTTGCCTAGAGACTCCCATGGACAGAGCCTGGCGGGACCTCATGAGTCCATGAGGTCTCAAAGAGTCAGACATGACTGAGTAACTAAGCACTGTGTAACTCTGAGTCATCTACTACCCCTCTTTGAGCCTGTTTTATCATCTCTGCGATGGCACTCACCACACCTATCTTACAGGGTTATGAAAGTGAAAGTACCAGTCATTCGGCTGTTTCCAACCCTTGGCGACCACATGGAGTGTAGCCAGCCAGGCTCCAGGAGTAGAGTAAGAGCTCAATAAGATAGTGCATGTGAACAACAGTACCTGGTGTGTAGTTAACACGCAGTACATGGCCGTTTAGACTCTCAGTGAACAATAATCTAATAGTGAGGCAGACTGTAGAAGGCTCACCTTGCCATCAACATTTCTCACAGGCTACCAAGTAAACATCTGTAGCCCACGTATGGAACCATGAATTATTATGAGTGCCACTAAACTCTAGGTGTTCAGAAATCTGCCAGCAAAAGGGGCATTTTCCATTCAATGTTGGTCAAATAGTTTATCAAAATCCACAGGCTCAAAGCAACCTAGCTGAGTAAATTTTTTTCCCTACTCTTTTGTCTCTTAATCCCCACACTGTGGCCTGATTCCCATAACAGCTGAAATTAGCACTTTAATTTCCACATTATCTCCTTTATATTACAGATGAATAATGTGCTAGAATAAACGGGGGGATCTTAGGGGGAATTACCAAAGATGAAAAAAAAAAAAGTATTATGCTTCTTCCTGAACAGTCTCTTATATCCTGCCCTGAATTATCACTGGAATATGTCTCAAGCCATTTAGTCTAGAGCCAAATCAGAGTCTATCATTCAGGGAGACAGAAGTCTCCTGAGACAAACTTCCTGCATTACTCGACCCACACCTTCTTGTCACTGCCTACTTCAAGACAAGTGGTTTAAGCACACTTGTCTTTGAACAAAATGCTCTAGATTGCGTAGTCCTAAGGATGATAATAGCTAAAATTTCTTTAAACATTGCTTATGAGACAAGTATTGTGCTAAACATTTCACAGGCATTAGCTCATTTATTCAACCCTATGAGTTACCTGGCGGACACAGACGTGGAAGTTACAGAAGTGTAATAGCTTGTGGCAAATCCCACAGCTCATCAGAGGTAGAAGCGAGATTCCAAGTGAAACCTTTTGATCCCAGCACCCACACCCGGTAACAAAACAGAAAGGAGACCCAACACTTGCACACTGTAGCAGCAAGATCTGCTGGCTCTACTTCCAAAACAAGTTGCTGGTCCATTCTCTTCTCTGTCTTTACCAGCATCACCGTGGTATAAAGCCACCATCATATCCTGCCCGGAGAACTGCAAAGCTTCAACTTGTCTCTCTACTTTCGTTCTTACCCTCCTACAACCTGTGTTCCACACAGCCACCAATCTTTGGCTATAAACCAGACTCTACTGTCATTGGGCTCCAATGCATGCAGCTCTCCGCTGACTTCTCCACCTTTCCTTGAATATCTCCAAAGTCCCAACCATCGTCTGTAAAACCAAATACAGTCTGGACTCTGCCAACCTCCTCACCTCGTCTTCTCCTCCAACATATTGTCGTTTTTTTTTTTCCCTTCAAGTATGTCAAGTTCATTCTTTTTGTAGGGTCTTTGCATTTGCTGTTCCCTCTGACACATCCAGGCCTCACCTCTTTGCTTAGCTGAATACTCCTTGTCATCAGGCCATCAGTTCAAAGGTCACCTCCTACAGGAGACTTTTCCTCATCTCCCACACTAAAGCCATCCACCCTTTCTCCACATCCCCAGATGCTCTCCACTTGACCCTGTGTTACTCTCTTCATAAGTCATCTCTAAACAAAATCATTTGGCATTTATTTGTTAACTTCTTTGTTTCCAACCTCCCCTCTGTCTCTTGCCAAATGTAAAGTTCCATAAAGCAGAAACTTGTCTGTTCTATCCATTGCTCCATCTGCTGGGCCTATGACCTGGCACATAATAGGCATTTACTCAACAATGGATACATGTATGGCTGAGTTTCTTTACTGTTCACCTGAAACTATCACAACATTGTTAATTGGCTATACCCCAATGCAAAATAAAAATTGGGAAAACATATTGAAGGGATTTCCCTGGCAGTTTAGAGGCTGACTCCATGCTTCACTGCAGGGGGTGCCAGTTCCAACCCTGGTCGGGGAACTAAGCATGCCACATGGTGCTGCCAAAAAGTTAAAAAACAATACAAATTTTAAAATTAATTAAGTTTCATCCACCTCATTAGAACTGATTCAAATGTATTCTTTTTAATGGCTGAGTAATACTCCATCGTGTATATGTACTACAGCTTTCTTATCCATTCATCTGCTGATGGACATCTAGGNATATTTATTTTTTGTGCATGGTATGACAGAGCAGCCCAGTTTGAATCTGTTGGATATCTATCCAAGGAAAATGAAAATACTAATTGGAAAAGATACATGCACCCCTCTGTTCATTGCAGCATTATTTACAATAGCCAAGATACGGAAGCAACCTAAATGCCCATCAATAGATGAATGGATTAAGATGTGGTGTGTGTGTGTATGTGTGTGTGTGTGTGTAGTGGAATATCATTCAGACATAAAAAAGAATGAAATCTTGCCATTTGTGGCAATATGAACGGGCCTAGAGGATATTATGCTGTGAAACAGGTCAGACAGAGAAAGAAAGGTACTGTATGAATTTTTTCATATGTTGTTGTTTAGTCGCCACGTTATGTCCAGTTCTTTTGTGACCCCATGGACTGTGGCCCACCAGGCTCCTCTGTCCATGGGATTTCCCAGGCAAGAATACTGGAGTAGGTTGCCATTTCCTTCTCCAGGGGATCTTCCTAACCCAAGGATTGANAAAGAAAGGTACTGTATGAATTTTTTCATATGTTGTTGTTTAGTCGCCACGTTATGTCCAGTTCTTTTGTGACCCCATGGACTGTGGCCCACCAGGCTCCTCTGTCCATGGGATTTCCCAGGCAAGAATACTGGAGTAGGTTGCCATTTCCTTCTCCAGGGGATCTTCCTAACCCAAGGATTGAACGCACGTCTCCTGCATTGGCAGACAGGTTCTTTATCACTGAGCCACCAGCGATAAATACTACATGATTTTACTTATGTATGGAGTCTGAAAACAAAATGAATGAATATTACGAAACAGAAACAGTCATAAGTAGAGAAAGAACAGATAGTTGCCAAAGGGGTGGGGGGTGTAGGTGAAGGAGAGAAGTGAGGGAGGGAGATTAAGAGATACAGACATCCAGTTGCAAAATGAATGCGTCACAGGTATGAAATGTACAGTGTGGGGAATATAGTCAGTAATTAAGTAATCTTTGAATGGTGGCAGATCATAACTAGACTTATCATGGTGATCATTTAGAAATATATAGAAATATCAAACCACAGTGCTATGTAACAGGAAATCACATAGTACTATAGGTCAACTATATTTCAAAAACAAACAAACTCATAGGAAAAAGAGACCAGATTTGTGGTTATCAGAGGAATGGGCAGAGGAGGAGGGGATTGGATGAAGGTGGTCAAAAGGTACAAACTTATAATTATGAGATAAATCAATACTCAGGATAAAATGTACAACATGATAAATATAATTAACATGGCAGTATGCTATATATGAACATTGTTAGGAGAGTAAATCCCAAGTGTTCTCATCACAAGGAATAAAATGTTTTCTATCTCTTTAATTTTGTATCTGTGTGAGGTGATGGATGCATAAACTTCTTATGATAATCATTTCATGATGTTTGTTAGTCAAATCATTATGCTGTACACTTTGAACTTACACAGTGCTGTGTCAATCATATCTCAATAAAATTGGGGGGGAAGAAAGAAAGTCTAAATATGTTTGACAACCATGAGCATCAAATTTCTTTACCTCTACAGGGCTTCTGGGGTCAGAATCAAAACTGAGTCAGCAGACACCCATGCAGGAATGTCATTTCTACAGAAAGCACCTGTACTTGACATTTGAAAATCTATTATCTTTTGTTCATATTGCAATAGTGTAAATTTTAAATTTTGCACTTTTTTAATCTCCTAATTTAATGTTTAAAGGTTTGACAACTTTCATATTAATAAGTTTTTCACAATTAAGTATCATAGAGATTTTTTTCTGCTCTAAAGATCAAATGTCTTTCTGGACATTGAATAACATTAGACAGTTGCTGAGAAAAGAGCTCACAAATAATTGAAAATAATAACTATCATCTGTCCATGATGAGTTAATTTGTCCACNTAAGTATCATAGAGATTTTTTTCTGCTCTAAAGATCAAATGTCTTTCTGGACATTGAATAACATTAGACAGTTGCTGAGAAAAGAGCTCACAAATAATTGAAAATAATAACTATCATCTGTCCATGATGAGTTAATTTGTCCACTGTGCTTGCTTTGAAATGTCTATTTTCAGTGTAATGATGAAATTATATGCCTTTCCTCATTAGATCCTGGCATGATATCAAAATTAAATGTGTTGAGCCTGATAAAATAGAGTGGCAAATTCTACTGGAGTTCAATTTTTACATGAAATGTTATACATTTGGTGATTTTTAAAAATACTTACTCTTTTTGTATATATTTATGAGAAGTTTTAAAGTATCCAAGAGAGAACTCCGAATAAGGATCAAAACACTCAGTCCAGTTTCCACCTTGTCTGTGCCACTAACTAGCTGTTGGCCTTACAACCTCTTTACATATAGTAATGATTAAAAGGGAATATTTCCTACCTTTGTATCTGGAAGGGTTGCTATCACACTCGTGTGTGTGGAAAAGCTTAAAGAGTTAAAATTCTATGCTAATGCAAGAAATAATTATAATTACTATTATTTATCAATCCCTTAAGGAGACAAAGCCTTATATGGAGAACAAAAAGAGCAAGGCAGAAACAATCCACAAAATATGTATGACTCACAGTTCATTGATAAAAGGTTTCAAGTTATTTATGAATAAGAGTTAACTAGTGGTCATCATCACAACTATCAGTGATCACCAATGCGCAAAGTATGAAACATTTCCAAATAACTGAATAAATGTCATGATAAAGGCAAAATATCCAGAAGTTGGAAACCATCAAGCAAGGGATTCAGAATAATTTAGACTTATCTAAGAAGAAATGAAAAACCAAACTAAAAGTGACATTAGCACATCACTGCTGATTCAGTAAATAAATCAGCGTAACCTTTCTGGAGTGAAGGGTGACCGTGCATGTTAGGGGACTTCAGAATGGACAGAACCTTGTCCGCAAGAATTACGTTTTTGGAAACCTCACCTAAACACATAATCAACGATATATTCAAAGTTATGCACAAAGACTCACAAAATTGAAACCACAATGAGATTGGCTATCATCCCAAAACATGCAAAAAACAAGTGTAGTAAGAATTGGAAAGGACATGGAGAAAGTAGAATTCTTGTGTATTCCACAAAGTAAAAACTTAAAATGGTATAACCACTGTGGCAAACAGTAGTTCTTCAAACACTAAACAGAATTACTGCATGATGCAGAAATTTCATTTCTAGGCATATACCTTGAAGAATTGAAAGCAGAAACTAGGAACAGGTATTTGTATACTACTGTTCCTAGCAGCATGATTCACAATTGCTAAGAAGGGAAAACAACTAAAATATTCAGTGAATGAATGGACAAACAGAATGTGGTATAGACATACAATGGAATATTATTCATCTTTGAAAAGGAATTCGATTCTGACACATACCACAACTCGGAAGAACCAGAAAACACTATGCTAAAGTGAAATAAGACAGACACAAAGAAACAAATATGTATGATTCCACACGTATGAGGTACCTAGAGTAGCAAAATGCACAAGGTAGAGGGGTGTTTATCAGGGGCTGGGGGAGGGAGTTACTGTTTAATGGGTATAGAGTTTCAGTTTGAGATGACAAAAAATTTCTGGAGATAGATAGAGGTGATGTTTGGACAAAAATGTGAATTACTTAAGGTCACAGAACTATACACTTAAAATGGTACATTTTATGTTATGAAAGTTTAGGGTTAGGTTAGGTTAGGTGAAGTCGCTCAGTCGTGCCCGACTCTGCGACCCCGTGGACTGTAGCCTACCAGGCTCTTCCGTCCATGAGATTCTCCAGGCAAGAATACTGGANGGTGATGTTTGGGCAAAAATGTGAATTACTTAAGGTCACAGAACTATACACTTAAAATGGTACATTTTATGTTATGAAAGTTTAGGGTTAGGTTAGGTTAGGTGAAGTCGCTCAGTCGTGCCCGACTCTGCGACCCCGTGGACTGTAGCCTACCAGGCTCTTCCGTCCATGAGATTCTCCAGGCAAGAATACTGGAGTGGGTTGCCATTTCCTTCTCCAGGGGATCTTCCCAACCCAGGGATCGAACCCAGGTCTCCTGCATTGCAGGCAGATGCTTTAACCTCTGAACCACCAGGGAAGTCCTTATGAATGTTTACCATAATAAAAAAGAGAGGGCAAAAAACTCACAAAGGTTGGCACTGCAACATTCTTTATGATTGTGAAAACACCAAATAATTTACTGACCAACAATAGAGGTTGAGTTAATGGCAGTTGTTTATATAGTATGCTGATTCAATGGGTTCCTACACAAGCCCTGAAAATGATTTGTATGTTTAAAAAAGACTTGAGCAAGAATGTTTCCAGCAGTTTTAAACCAAAATAGCAAAAAACTGGGAAATAAATGTTCATTAATTGGAGAATGGAAAACCAAGTCAACCTGTGGTATATTCATACAATGAACGATACTCAGTGATCAGAAAGATAGAACTATGTGCAGCAGCAAGAACAAACTACAAAATTATTTTATGTTGAGGAAAATATGGCAAACCTAAGAGTCTACATTTTGTATGATTCCATTTAAATAAGCTCAAGGACAGGTAAAACGAACTGGACTTATCTTTGAGGAGGTAATGTTAATTAAGAACTGACTGGAAGAAGGAATAGTTCTATATTTTAACTGTGTTGGTTATGTGGTTGTATACATTTTTGAAACTCATAAACCGTACCATGTGTTGTAAGATGTACTTCAATAAAAGTGGTTGGGAAAGAATGTGCATTTATGTGGAAGCATTTTCATAGTACATTAGTGAAGTTTAAACAGAGACAATAAAAACAATAGATTATTCATGATTCCTGAGAGATGGGAGGTAGGGAGGGAGTGAGGATAAAGGACATAAAAGCACATGGCAACTTGGGGGTAGAAGAAAGGAGCTATTTTTTCCTTTTCGATTTTCTGTGTTTTCTAAGTTTTCCACATTAGGCGTTGAAATAATACTTGTGAAGAGAAAAAAACAAATTTTTTAAAGTGTAAAATGACCCCCCAAAAAGTGTGAGTTTAGGAATGCCATCAGATTTTTCTTATAATTCAACTGTATATTCAATATATATTGAATACTGGCTTTTTTCAAGATTGCTTATTGGAACAAAATTCAAAACATGACTTAGCTTACATTTCTGCAATCTTTGGTGTCATAGGGAGAGGGTAAGATTATTCAAAATATGTTAATAAGCTTTAAAAAAAAAACTGGGTGTCACCCACTCTACAATTTTCCAACATGATGCATAATTTGGGAAGTGCTACTTTCTGTCAGAACAAAGAAGAGAGATACAGATAATTTTTGAGAGAATGGTGGGATTTTGTGATTTGAGGAGACCTGATTTCAAGACTAGATTTGGGTTCTGCTTTAGGAAAAATCCAATGAAACAAAAATAAATATAAAAAACTGTCATGATATCTTTGAAATGGATTTACAATATGGCATACATGAGAAAGGAAAAAAAGCTCATGAAATTGAATGTTGGCCCCTTGAAATCTGTATATCTGATAAAGTGGTGGTGAGGCATGTCAAAAATCAATTTCCCCTCTGAGCCTGAGAAAATTAAATTTAAATGTCTTTTTTGGTTTTCCATGTTTAGAATTTTGAAAAATAGATGAAAGAGAACAAATATCTATATTGACTTTTTTCCTAGAACTTAAAGTGATTTGATGTGAGTGGCCAGGTTATAAGATGCCACCCTTTGTCACATCTCCTAAAGCAGAGATGGAAAGAATCACTGACATTCTTCCACACTAAGCACAATGGATTTTGAAATTCCAAGTGTTATTTGTGATGATTTAGTCTAGGGTAAAGGAACATGTTTTCATCTCAGATGTTACCTCTACTGTATTGATGGAATTTCCTGGATTGCTAGACCAAAAGAGGTTCAAAAGCTACATTCAAGGTAAAAAGGACAATGGATTATAACTGATTATCAAACTCTGACCTGGTCATGGGAAGGGAGAGTTAGTAAGCAACCCCCAAATCTGCTGTCCCAGCTTTTAGCCTGACTCACTGATTTTACAAAAGACGAAAGCAAAGTTCAGAGAGTTGAATTTACTGATTCATAAGATTGATGAAGCACCCAACGCAGTCCATTCTCTTCAGCATCTTCTGCCACTGCTAATGCCTATTCTATACCAGGTTTACAAGCTTGCAATATTTATCTTCCCTTTCCCATTATCCCGATCTTATTTCCTTCTTTTTACCTTTACCACCTCTTGGGGATTATCACCCCCTTCTCTTCCCTGGTAGGTGCTGACATCCATCTCTCAACATCTTATCTCTTCAGAACGCAAGGGTTGATTATTTTACAAAGAAAAGAAATGCATTACTATCACACAATTGTTAGATTGAGACCCTATTATTATAGACACTATTTAATTACAACCTATTTGAATCATGCCTTGTTTTTTTTTTTTTTGCTTGGGTATTTATTTGGGGAAGTTTGGCCCTTGGCAGATTGAGGGGAAGATATTTTTCAGACAGAGAAGTTTGATTAAACTGTCTAAACTTGACTATCTTTCCACAGAAAGTTTCCCTCTTGCCTGGTTATCACTTCTCCTGCCAATCTGAAAAACATTTCAGCTCTTTAGATCAGTCTTGAGACTTGATCCCACTCTCTTTTACCCTTTCTCTTTTTCCATATCCTAATCATTAACGTTAGCTGTAATTTTAAAAATTTTTCTTGGAGTATAGTTACTTTACAATGTTGTGTTAGTTTCTGCTGTACAGTAAAGAGACTCAGTTACACATATACATACATCTCCTCTTTTTTAGACTTCTTTCCCATTTAGGTCACCACAGAGTATTGAGTATAGTATACGTGCTGCCTAAGAGAGCATGAGTTTTGAGAATAGTTCTCAGTGCTATGCAGTATTCATTAGTATCAGTAGTTATTCACTAATGAATTAGTATTCATTAGTTATAAAATCCCATGGACGGAGGAGCCTGGTGGGCTGCAGTCCATGGGGTCGCTAAGAGTAGGACACAGACTGAGCGACTTCACTTTCACGTTGCACTTTCCTGCATTGGAGAAGGCAATGGCAACCCACTCCAGTGTTCTTGCCCAGAGAATCCCAGGGACGGGGGAGGCTGGCGGGCTGCTGTCTCTGGGGTCGCACAGAGTCAGACACGACTGAAGCGACTTAGCAGCAGCAGCTCTCTATATTATAGATAGTAGTGTGTATATATAGATAGAGAGGTATCAAGCTGTACTTTTTTTAAGATGAAGGTAAAGTTCTTCAAAGATAAAGAAGCCAAATCATGTAATAAAGGATGTCTGTAAAATCTCTATATGGACACTCAAATTCTCATAGATAGTGATCGAATTTATATATAAAAAAGGAAAAGATGATTCAAGTGCCCCACAACCTAGTACCTAAAAACCACAAATATTTATTATCTAGCTCGGTTCTGTGAGTTGACAGAGATGACTGGGACAGCCCAAAATGTCTGGCCTAAGTGGAATCAGCTGATCTTTGTAGCTGGCAGCCCTGCTGGGGACGGAAAGTCTAGACTGTCCTCGTTCATTCATCTGGTGGTTGGATCTCAGCTGGTCTGCTTATTTCTGCTCCACGTGGTCTCCGTCTCCCCTCAGCTCCACTCAGTCTGTTCACAAGTAAAAGTGTTCTGATAGCGACACAAAGAAAGCTGCAAGACTTCTTAAGATCTCTGTTCAGTAGCAGCTTGATGTCCTTTCTGGCTCATTTGATTGGCCAAAAAACTTACAAGGCCAGTCTAGAATTAAAGGATGGCGAAATGGACTCTTGATGACAGTTGACAAAGGCTTTATTACCTGTGGAGACTGAACAGGAGAGTTGTCAGCAAAGAAGGGAAGAGTATGGTAAACACAGAGAGAATGGGCTCTCATGAGATTTGGAAGTTACAGTGAGAATGTTCCCTCTGTCTCNATATATATATAGTTCTTAGTGTGTAATGGTTAATCGTGATTTTCCAATTTTTTTCCAATCGCAATTTTTTCCAATTGCTTTTAAGGAATTCCAACTTACAAATGAGGTGAACAGCAGCTGAATTTTATCTTTTTTACTCAAGTATTTTCAATGAACTCAGTAATCCGTGGGGTATACTTCTTCTGGTGTTGAGCAGGGAATTGCATACCCAGCTCCTATTACTGTTCATAAATTACTGCCCCCATATGCACCATCCTGAAAATGTATCTCAATGAGCTTTGTTTGAGCTGTGTGCTCCTGCCTTCAATGGTGGTAGGAATCTCACCAGAAATCTACAAAAGACCAATTAAAAGGCAAATCCTCTCTTCTCAATCCAATAATGCTGACCAAAGCAACTGAACGTAAGAAGATAAATGTGAATTATTTTCTATGTTTTGCATAATCATTGTTAATTTTAAAATACATTTCAATACACAACATAATGTCCTGTGAAAAGTTCTGTTTACAAACCTTTTTAAAGACACATGACACAGACAGCCTACCTACATAATTCTAAAGATCTCAGGTATTTTTCATTATGGCAGTTCTAATGGATGGTACTTAAATGGTCACAAAATTAAGTAAAAGCATAAAAACTCCCATCTTTAGGGATAAAACAAATAAAACAAACTTTGACACAGATAACAGCCATCAGATAATGCCACAGTAGGACATTTTGTGCTCAGTTGCTCAGTTGTGTTTGACTCTTTTTGACCCCATGGACTGTAGCCTGCCAGACTCCTCTGTTCATAGAATTTTCCAGGCAAAAATACTGGGGTGGGTTGCCATTTCCTTTGTTCAGTTCAGTCACTTAGTCATGTCTAACTCTTTGCGACCCCATGGACTGCCGCACGCCAGGCTTCCCTGTCAATCACCAACTCCCGGAGCTTGCTCAAACTCATGTCCATCGAGTTGGTGATACCATCCAACCATCTCATCCTCTGTCTTCCTGCTTTCAATCTTTCCCAGCGTCAGGGTCTTTTCCAGTGAGTCAGTTCTTTGCATCATGTGGCCAAAGTATTGGAATTTCAGCTTCAGCATCAGTCCTTCCAATGACTATTCAGGACTGATTTCCTTTAGGATGGACTAGTTGGATCTCCTTGCAGTCCAGGGACTCTCAAGAGTCTTCTCCAACACCACAGTTCAAAAGCATCAATCCTTCAATGCTCAGCTGTCTGTATAGTCCAACTCTCACATCCATACATGACTACTGGAAAAACCATAGCTTTGACTAGACAGACCTTTGTTTAATAGTTAACTCCCTTGTCTGATTAAGCAGCATTCAGTTCAGTTCAGTCGTTCAGTCGTGTCCGACTCTTTGCGACCCCATGAACCGTAGCACGCCAGGCCTCCCTGTCCATCACCAGCTCCCGGAGTCCACCCAGACTCATGCCCATCAAGTCAGTGAAACCATCCAGCCATCTCACTATATACTTATTGATGACTTCTAGAATCTCAATTTGGGAGTGGTCCCATCTCACAGAGACTCATATGAGCATCTTATAAAGGTCTGTGGAATAAGAGAGTCTTCAGTTTATTGGCTTGTGGGTACCTCAGTTGGAGTAGGATAGCATTCCTGTCCTTACGTAGTTCCCAGGCAAGTAAGGGAGCTTGAAAGATGTATCCAGAGCAAAAGGATAAAGATGCCTGACATACAGAGGACTCCAGTAAGCCAGGCACAAGTGATCCAGTTTGTTTTCCTTTTTTCCCTTTTTCCTCTCTTTTAGGAGCACTGATATTAATCATCGAGGGGACATATTTCAAACGTTTTTCCTTTTGCTTTATCTACAAAAGTTTCTTCCCTACACAGAGACTTTTTCCATAAGAGATGTCTTCTGTAAAATAGCTGCCACTTCAGTATAAAATGGTTGGTCAAATTACAGGGAAAAAAAAAAAAATACGGACTTCCCTGGTGGTCCAATGATTAAAGCTTCTTCCAATGCAGAGGGTACAGGTTTGATCCTACCTGCCTTGTGGCCAAAAAAACAAAACATGAAACAGAAGCAGTATTGTAACAAATTCAATAAAGACTTTAAAAANAAAAAAAAAAAAGTACGGACTTCCCTGGTGGTCCAATGATTAAAGCTTCTTCCAATGCAGAGGGTACAGGTTTGATCCTACCTGCCTTGTGGCCAAAAAAACAAAACATGAAACAGAAGCAGTATTGTAACAAATTCAATAAAGACTTTAAAAATAAAAATAAATTTAAAAATTTTTAAGAAACACTCTAACTCAAAAATGAAAGAGTTGTCACTCAGAGGAAAACTGAGCTGGTCTGTAATAGCAGTGAACTTGATCATCTAAAATATTCTGACAGATTCTTGAGCAGTTTGCTTCTCTCTTCATATCTGTTTTATCTTTATTAGGGAAGTTGATGAAGCCTTTGATGTTCCAAAGACATAATATGGGATGAATGAAACATCATTTCCACAATCATGTGTGCAGATTTGGACTGACGATATTTTTTTAACTCAGCCAATCAGTGTCCAAAGCAGTTTTCCTTATTATTAACATCTTCTCCCACCAATTTCTCTCCCAGCCTGATACCTCATCCTGACTAATGGACTAGTAGCAGGGACTATTTTTTTTTAAATGACGTTTTGCTTAAAGCATCTGTTTATGTTTCAGCAAAACAAATAAAGTCAGGCGTATTAAGGAATATGGTGTTTTAGAAACAAAGAAAACAACCAAGATTAGAGAAAAGTTAACTGTTCCCTCGGGAGAAACCCTGGTGGTTAAACTGTTTCATCAGCAACAATACAGAAATTGTTTTAATGGTGTTTTCAGCATCTTATTCTGGAAAAAAAAAAAAAAAAAACCCAGGCTCACAAAACACAAAGGTTGAAATCAAGGCTATCTATCTGGAAGACTGACATTTATTGAGAGCAACATTTCATAAAGTCTGTTAAAGCCAGTAGATTGAGCATATAGACACTAATGATGTACCTTTATCCTTTGAAATATTTTTCATGCTAAAACTGGTTACTATCACTGAGAACAATTAACATGATTCAAGAACTGGAGAGGGGTTTACTTTTTAGGGGCGGGTTCTTCAGACAAAAACCACACAGCAAAGCTTATTTAATAAAAATTGAAGAGAAATCACACAGGGAACAAAACCAAAGTCTTCTATCTACATAGAAACAGAAGGGCACCTATGGAGTTTATCTTCGCATTCTCTTCCCAATTAAAAATACAACATTCTTTTCTTTATGTTTGTATGTCCCAGTCTCAGTTTAAACAATTTACCTCTCCTAAATATTCTTTTGAAGGTTAGGGAAAGGCCTTTCCCCCATGTAGTGAAAACTGTGGCAGCTTTTCCCTGTCCTTTAAACACGGTCGTCTTTAAATGTACACTGCTGTCCATAGACTATCTGGGAGAAACTTCCAGGTTTGTTACAGCAACAAACTCCATGATGAGCACAGGAGAGTATAAACAAGCAGGGCAAAATGCACCTCAGGCAGAATATCCACGTTAAAGGCTTTACATTTTTCTCTCCCTTGGTCCCAAATACAGCACAATGTTCTTTCATGAAAGGCTTTGGTTTGCCTTGGTAAAGGCTGTTTCTTACAGCCCATGTTGGGGGCGGAAGTTCTTTAGTAAAACTTGTCATTATTTATGTACCAGAAAGGAAAACTTTGTCTAGTAAATTAATTAGAATGTGACCTGAAAAGGAATATTTTTGATCAGTGAAAACAGAAGTCTTCGGGTAAAGGGGGGAAAAGGCAGAAAGGCTCAAAATACAGAACTGCATTGTTTGCAGAAAGCCTGCTGCTTCCTTTATGCCTAGCTGAACCATGCCAGGAGCCCTCTTGAATTTCTACAAGAATACAGTTTCAGATCATCTGCATTCAGGGCCAGAGTCATGGCCCTGGAACCGATAATTGCCTCTGACAGGATTTAATTACCTTCTCTAGGACCTTTTCTCTGTTTGATTGGAGACCACCCCCTGCCTCCGATCAAATCAGACAGTAATAACACGCTGAAGCGCAGCAGCCAATCACGAGTCAAGTCTGAACAGTGACCTTGCTGAGTCGAAGCTGATTGGTGGTGTCAGCCTTGTCAACGGTGTCAGGGAACCGTCAGACAAGAAAGAGCGAGGGGGGAGCGGAGGAGAGCGAGGGGAGATAAGAGAACAGCATTAATGCTAATGGAGGCTGTCAGCATTCAAGGCTCCAGGCCGCCTCACAAGCGGCCTTGCACAAAAACAAAAATATTAGAGAACTCATACAAGTCTAAAATATTCAGAAGGGGGACATTTGCGCTTCTCCAGTTTGGGGAATCCATTCAAGGTGTAATTCACAAGCAGTTCAGATCCAGATACATGTGCATGATGTGAGAGAATAATTTTCATGAGAAGAAAAAGGCCCATAAAACTTAGATAAATTGGGGGATGGTGGGAGGGGGAGGGGGGATAAACTGCTTCTTGACTTTGTGTTGTCTTTTTTTTTTTTTAACTAGAGCCCAGAGAATGCTGGTACTTAAAGATGCACCACAAAACTCTGCTTTTAATATTAACTTGACTTAGCAGTCACTGTATTATTTATGACCACTTTAGTGTGGGATTTAAGCCCACCTATAATGTTAACAAAGAATAATACATTCATTAAATGGCCAATCTTTATGTACATAGAGTTTTAAGATAATTTATAGTAATGGCATAATTCTGGTCATCTGCAAAAAATGGTTTAACTAAGCTATAAAATTTGGTTAACCTCTAGTCCATCCACAAAAAAAGTTCTTTTCTACAGAAAAACAACACCAAGGCATCAGTGAGTTATGCAGAAAGTCTGTTACAAAATAGTAATAAATCAAGATTTGGAAGAGAAGTAGAATGCATTATTAAGACTGCACTAATTTGGAGTTTAATTTATTCATTACATTTGTCTATAAATAACCTTCCCCATAGCATTTGTTTTGTTTCTGACTCACTCACTTCTTTACAAATGTTGCAACTAGTATGAAAAAATACATTTATAGAGGTGTATAGAAGTAGAATGTTTATAGCGATTAACAGTATTTTTCTTAAGACTTTCAATCATTTACAAAAATTGGTCTAATTTAACTTCTCTGGCAAAAAAAGGGACACTTTGTTACATGATCCCTGGACTTTACCAAAAGGAATATTGTTTTTAAAAACAATACTGGCTGATTCAAGATAAGACAAGCTTATGCCACATGTATACAAATAAACATTTCTTCAAGTGACTTCCAGTTTCACCAAGGAATTTTACCTAAACAGAATTGTACAAGTAGATTCATTGTTTTTGACTCCTATTCAACTGTTTACATACTTCTCCCTACAAAAGATGATTTTTAAATAAAGAATGGAATCTTTTCCTATATCTCTACAATTCTTTTCCTTTAATCGTCATGGGATTTAACAACAGTTACCATATAAATAAATCATATTTTTCTATACCAGATCAGAATTTATAATGGATATGTTAGGATGATCATAGCTATAGCAACTTTTTAAAAAGCTATCTGCAACAACCTACAGGGATGCAGAGTCACTTCAAAAAGATTGCATCTTTTCAGAGACTCATGGTTAAAATAACTCATTTAAGGGGAAAATGTATCTTACACAGAAAATCTGAGGCTTAGAGTCTTGTTCCAGTTTTGCTATTTTCAAGCTGTCCAATTTGAGCCAAGTCACTCACTTTGTCCTCATGTGTTTTGGTTTCCTCAACTATAAAAGGCAGTTAACAGGAGGTTACTTAAAGAATTAAAAGTATGTAGAGTACATCTGTAATTAAAAAGTAGACAAGATAACAGTCTTTTCGCTTCCTGGAAACACTATTCAAGGTTGGTTTCTCTCTCCTTCTAACTCCATTCTGTCACATGCATTCACCACCACCCAACACAACATACAATGATAAAACTTTTGATAAATATGGGGACATATGTAATATTTCCTCAGTGACAGTATCAAGACCAGAACCCAAATTTGCTAAATCTTATCCCTAGGTTCTTTCTGACTCCACTTTTTTTCCACTTGGAACTAATATATTTTTTGGATACTCAGATAGTGTTGATCTTTTACTATGCTGGGTTTACGTATAGTCCGTTAGTAAATTCCACATGCATCGTGCATTTTCTTGGATAAGGGAGCAGATACTCAACAAATGCTTTTAAAAGAGACTGTGCAAAAGTAAACAGGTCTAGTCGTGTGATCATTATCAACTTGAATTTTTGGCCACTTAGGATTTTATCCCTATCTAGCATGTATGGAACTTTGAAAATAAGGACAAACTTTATTTAGCTATTTTTCAAGCATTAAAGGGAGTATAACAAATGAATGTGTGTATATTCCAGACCTAACAAGAAAACATAAGAAGGTTTATTATGTCTCAAAGTGAATAAGTCAATAACATTATTTCAGTGGAAGATACTATGCTTTTCAAAGACAATCTACCCCCAATTGTGAAGGGAAGGGCAAATTTTCATTCTGTCCTCCTCCTATCACATCTTCAGCCAGTTCAGATCAGAGCAACAGCAACAGAAAGAAAGGAAAGGAAGAAGGCCTTCTTCATTTCTTTAACAAGCTATTCTCACCCTGGAAAGGTGAATAATTAATACCCATCTGAATCCACCTAATTAAATCCACATTTGCTTTTTCTGTTCATTTGAAAATGCTTTCCTTTAGAGAAAATGGCTTTTGCTTATCTTCACAGTTTATATTTCTTAAATGGACTCTTTTGGAATTAAAGAGATTCTATCTTGGTTTTGAAAAGCCTTTCCCTTTTTTTTTGTTTTAATCATTAGGAATCAATGACAAAGCTTACTATTTTTCAGAATGGGAGACAGGATATTAACCAATTGCTAGATTTAGATTCTTATAAAACAGATAGTCAAGCCAGCTGTAATTCTAGATTATGTCCTTTTTTTTTTCTAAAGAGATGAAAAAAAAAGTCTTTTGCTCCTTTAAAAACTGAAAACGCAACAACAAATAGAGAGAAATTAAAGAGAAACCGTATACCAAATCCTGAATTAAATCTCAGTTGCTGTTTCAGAATGATCTTTGCATAATCTGAATTACACAAAAGAGTGACTCTAATTGCAAATTCAATCACTCCTTGACTGAGGCTCAGAAATCAATTCTCAGTAAAATATGACACTCAATCATTCAAAGCAATAGAATAGTCAATATTTCACCATCAACAGTCTAGTTAGGACCTATTTCAGTACAATACAAATTCAATTTTTTACTGTGCCTAGGAAACCTCTTCTATTCCTCATAACCTCGTCTAACACTCCAAATAATCAAAATCATGATGGAAAGTTAAATAAAATCCTGAGATTTCCAAGACTTGTCAAGAGAATTGCACTCAAATAATTCTGATCCAGACTTCTGATCTTTTCCTTAATTAGTACTGATTGTCAACTTTACTTGCATCCTCCTTGTCTGGCAATTTAAATTTAGACAGGGATCATCCCAGTGAGACAAACAGCACTGTGGATTGAGGGGCAAGGGACAAGGAGGGTGAAGAAGATTCAGGTTCAAGTAGCTGGTCTAGAATCCAATCTAAGACTGTAGGGTCCTGGAGTTTATTGCATTTCAGCAAATGAATGGAAATTGCAGTACAGTTTCCAATAGACCTCACTTTGGCATCATTTTCTCTAACTCTGAAAAACAAAGATGGAAGAAAGAACTCAGATATAGAATTAGAAACCAAATCTAGATAGAAAATAGGTAAATAGAAAGTTTTCAGTCAGTAAGTGTTTCCAAGACTAAAATTCCCTAGTTTTGACTGATTTTTACCTCTTACTTGGTGACCTTATCAATTCATCTGATGCCCAAAATTCTATTTCTCTTTCTCAACTCTGGACTCCCAGATACTAAGGCAGGATTTTCATTTTGCAGCTTGAAGTTTCACTAAATAACACACTCAAGGCCTAAATTGTTTTGTCACACTATTGTTGTCACTATTATAACAATATTGGGGTTTGTCTGTATGTTTGGGAAGAGGGTGTTTCTAAAAAGGATATATCTGATTAAGCGCACTGTTTATTTACTTTAGAATCCACATTTTTAAAAAACCTGCACACAAAAGGCTTAGAAATCTATCCAAAATGAGAAACTCCAGTCAACTGATTACTCAGCTGGCAAAATGGAAATTTCAAGTTGCATAGACAGCTAATTGTGGCCTGCCTCTGGAATGACAGGTCTATAATTTTTAGTTTTGTGTGCATTGAAAGCCAGTCACCTTGACACTCAGTGCTCCATTATCTGCCAACCACCAACCATATGATGATATTCAAGGAGTGATGGGCACTATCCATTATGGATGGTGAAACACATGGAGTTTTATTTGGATGAAGCTGTCCTGAGAAAAAAAGAAATCCACATGTCTACTCCTCCCCATGAGCTACAATGATGCTGAAACACCTTTAATTCCAGAGGAGCAACTTCTTTGTTCATGTATAATAACAACCATCAGTTTTTCTTTGTATTCATTACTAACTTCCTGAAAGGGCTTTAAAGTGTCACGATCCTAGCCTTTTAAAAACAAATTTTGCGTTTTAATGTCAAGAGCTCTTCCCATTAAATTATATTATCTTAGAATGGGAAACCTAGTTAAAGCCTGCATCCCAGAGAAAGTGTAAAAGGTTTGTTCTTTGCCCTTTTCTTCCCTCCAAGTTATCATTTCAGTTGTTCCGAGGCTTCACAGGTAGAGGGAATATTGTTGAACGAGGAGGCAGAAAATGAAATTGTAATCCTAGTTATGAAGAATTTTGGCTGTTGACCTTGCAGAAATCTATCACCTCTTTGAGCCTCAAATTAGTAATCTTTAAAATAAAGAGGTTGAGCCAATTGTTATCTATAGTTGCTTCTATCTGTGCAAGTCTGTTTCTATATTAATATTAAGGTCTATATTATTAAAGTCTGATCCCTATAATACTGAAATAATATAACACTCTCCTAGCTACAAAGAGCAGCGAACTTCATTTGGCTCAAATAGAGCCAAGAAGGTGTATTCATCTGCAAATAACATTACCTACTAACTGTGGCATCAACAGAAAAGTCAGCTAATTGTCTTCCCTAAAGGAAATTTGGAGGCATACTGTTCAAGGTTCTGTGCAGTGGCTCAACATTGTTATTAAGAGCCTAGGCTCTCTCTGTCCTTGGTGTGTGGTTTTCATCCTTTGATGTCATTTTGTTGTTGTTTAGTAGCTCAGTCATATCCAACTCTTTTGCGATCCCATGGACCGTAGCCCTCAAGACTCTTCTGTCCATGAAATTTCCCAGGAGAGAATATCTGAGTGGGTTGCTATTTCCTTCTCCAGGGGCTCCTTCTGACCCAGTGATCAAACACACATCTCCTGTATTGCAGGTGGATTTTTACCACTGAGCCACCTGGGAAGCCCTTGAGGTCATTTACCAGTTATAACATGGCTGCAGCAGCTTAAGCATCCAAGCTTCAACAAAGATGAACCAGGAAGACATTACGCTAAGAGGTCAGAGTCAAGAAGAGAAAGAAAAGTGCTATATGGTCTCACTGATAAGTAGAACCTAAAAAAGTCACGCTTGCCTTCCTGTACAGGGGGTGCAGTTTCAATCCCTGGTTGGGAACTAAGATCTCACATGCAGAGGAGTGCAGCCAAAACTTTTTTAAAAAATTAAATAAGTAAATAAATAAATCACACTCAAAGAACCATCGAGAAGAAAGATGGTTGCCAATGACTGGAGGATAAGGGAAATGGAGAGCCTGTTTGTTGAAGGGCACACATTTTCTGTTATATGTTGATTAAGTTCTGGTGATTACAGTGAATAATACTGTAGCACACACTTGAATAGGCTAAGAGACTAGATCTTAAGTGTTCTCAACACACACACACACACACACACACACACACACACACACACTCACCAAAAAGTATTAACTTGATTGTGATAATCATTTCACAATATACAAGTTTATTAAATCATCATGTTGTAGACCTTAAAAATATCACATTGTACACTCTACACACGTACAATTTTTATTTGTTAACCATATCTCAATAAGGCTAGAAAAAACTTTAGTTAAAAACCGTGGCTACAGAAAAAAATGTCTCCCACAAATTCTTAGCAAGGAAGGGAGAAACTGAAGAGAGGGCTCATCGATGATCAGAAAGCAAACACTTACCCAAAGGGCTGATCTGTGGACTAATACATACCATATCCTCCTCTTAGCCCTTAGAACCAGTGGGTGTTACTTACACAGCAAAAGGACATGGCAGATATGATTAAGTATCTTGCGTGGGAGATGATTCTGGATTAACTAGGTGATCTCTGTGTGTAATCACAGGGTCCTTATGAGAGGGAGGAAGAAAGTTTGACACAGAAGAGAAACAGATCATAGAATGACCAACAGAGAGTTAGAGTGACATGAAGGAGTCACAAGCCAAGAATGCCAATGGTCTCCAGAAGCTGGAAAAGGCAAGCAAACAGACTGTCGCCTAGGGTTGCCAGAAAGAACAGCCCTGCTAACATCTAAACTTTAGCCCAGTGAGACTGACTTTGGACTTTCAGCATCCAGAAAAAAAAAAAAAAACCACTGTTGTAGCAAATTCTTATATATGTAAAACTGATTCACGTTGCTGTATAGCAAAAACTAACACAAGGTTATAAATCAACTACACTCCAATAACAATTAATTTCAAAATATTATAAATATTAAGGTTATATAGTAAGAATGAAGAATTTAAAAGACTTTAAAAAATATGACATGCTGTAAAATGAGGATACGTTTGTGGGCTAAGACTCTGAATTTGTGATAGTTTCTAACAGCAGCAACAGGAAATTCATGCAAGCCCTGAGCATCTGATTGGGCAGATATAGGCCATTCCATGACACAAGAAAAGCTAGGAGAATAAGTGATCAGCAAACAGGAAGAAAACAGACATGATCATATTAGGCTTGTTTTGATTCACTTCCTGGGCTTGGATATGTTGCGAGCCACAAACAGACTGAAGTTCTGTTACCATGTCAGTAGGGTCTGCCATATCAAGGTTCAAAAAGATATATGAACTTTGAGATCATTCAGATATTCAATCACGATATTTAATAGAAAAGGTCAGTTTTCATTCCAATCCCAAAGAAAGGCAATGCCAAAGAATGCTCAAACTACTGCACAATTGCACTCATCTCACATGCTAGTAAAGTAATGCTCAAAATTCTCCAAGCCAGGCTTCAGCAATATGTGAATCATGAACTTTCAGATGTTCAAGCTGGTTTTAGAACAGGCAGAGGAACCAGGGATCAAATTGCCAACATCCACTGGATCATCGAAAAAACCAAGAGTTCCAGAAAAACATCTATTTCTGCTTTCTTGACTATGCCAAAGCCTTTGACTGTGTGGATCACAATACACTGTGGACAATTCTGAGAGAGATGGGAATACCAGACCACCTGACCTGCCTCTTGAGAAACCTATATGCAGGTCAGGAAGCAACAGTTAGAACTGGACATGGAACAACAGACTGGTTCCAAATAGGAAAAGGAGTACGTCAAGGCTGTATATTGTCACCCTGCTTATTTAACTTATATGCAGAGTACATCATGAGAAACGCTGGNACCTGCCTCTTGAGAAACCTATATGCAGGTCAGGAAGCAACAGTTAGAACTGAACATGGAACAACAGACTGGTTCCAAATAGGAAAAGGAGTACGTCAAGACTAAGTTGTCACCCAGCTTATTTAACTTCTATGCAGAGTAATAGAAGTTACTTTTAAGATATTACTGAATGTCTTACTTCATGAGAAATGCTGGGCTGAATGAAGCACAAGCTGGAATCAAGATTCCCGGCAGAAATCTCAATAACCTCAGATATGCAGATGACATCACCCTTATGGCAGAAAGTGAAGAGGAGCTACAAAACCTCTTGATGAAAGTGAAAGAGGAGAGTGAAAAAGTTGGCTTCAAGCTCAACATTCAGAAAACAAAGANCATCATGAGAAACACTGGGCTGGAAGAAGCACAAGCTGGAATCAAGATTGCCAGGAGAAATATCAATATATCTTTATATACACACACGTACATATATAATATATATATTTGTGTTTAGAGAGAGAGAACACATATATATTATAGACATATATATATATACATTTTTACAGTACATTCTACTGTAACTAAAGTGTAATGTACTAGTGAGTGTAGTTTATAGTTATATATGTATATGTATGTGTATTAGATTTGATCAAAACTAAGTACTGCTAGATAAATCATCTTTATGACAGGGACTAACCTAAAAGAATGAGAAGGAAGAAATATAATCTGAATTTTGATCAGACTGCTAATACCGGCATGCATTCATTTTTGTTGTTGTTGTTTAGTTGCTTAGTTGTGTCTGACTCTTTTGAGATACCACGGACTGTAGGCCACCAGGCCCCTCTGTCCATTGGAATTCCAAGGCAAGAATACTGGAGTAGATTGTCATTTCCTTCTCCAGGTGATCTTCCCAACCCTAGAGATCGAACCTGGGTCTCTTCCCTGGCAGGTGAATTCTTTACCAGTGAGCCACTTGGGAAGCCCCAAATCGGATCTACCTCTCACCATAGGCAAGATAGGCAAGAAGCTGAGAACTAGAGAGAATGTTTCTTAACAGCACCATTGTTTATCTCAAAAACTATATCAAGTATATTGTAGGAGTTCATCTGTGCAATATTGCTCTTAAATCTTCTTGTTAATTACCCAATAGACTTAAAATCATCTGGGGAAAGAAAAGTCTTACATTCCTTATCCAGTGGCATTTAGAATGAGACATCCCTCTATGCTAGTTGGTATGAATTTAAAACAGCTAAGCTATTTGGATCTTTCATACAAATTTCAAACTTAATATTACCAAGATTGAATGGTTTATTTTACTCAAGAAATATGGCTCTTACTCGTTTGCCCCTGTTTTGGTAAATAGTACCAATATCTGTTCAGTTTTGAAATCAGAAACCTGAGTGTCATTCTAGAGCAAGGTTTCTCAGCCTTGATACTGTTGACATTTGGGGCTTGATAATTCTTTGTTCTGTCTGTATGTGTATTCTATGTGTGTGTGTGTGTGAGGCCAGGAATAGGGGCGGGCTATCTTGTGCCCTGCAGAATATTTAGTGGCATCTCTGGCTTCTACCCACCAGATGTCAGTAGCATCCTCATCCCTCATTTTAACAATCAAAAATAACTGCATACATTACCAAACAGACTATGGGTGAAGTAGGGCAAACTCTCCCAGTAACAACCATTACTCTAGAATCCAGCCTGTCCTTCACTCACAAATTCTGTCCCCCAAACTTACAAGCTATTAGCAAGTCTTTGCAATTCTATTTCCAGCCATATCTCACCATCTCAGTGGTCTCTCTTCAGTGCCTGTGTGTGTAAGTGTGTATGAGTTTCTCAGGCATGTCTGACTCTTTGTGACCCCATGGACTGTAGCCCCCCAGGCTTCTCTGTCCATTGAATTCTGGACTGGATTCTGGGAGTTGGTGTAAAATATTCCCTACCCAGGAATTGAACTCAGGTCCCCTGCATTGCAGGCAGATTATTTACCATCAGTGCCTATACCACTTATCATCCAGCTGAGGACACTTTCAAGAATGAAAGGGGTTGTTATTAATAATTAAGTGGACAAAATAGGTGGGCTTCTCAGGTGGCTCAGTGGTAAAGAATCCACCTGCCAATACAGGAGATGTGAGTTCAATCCTTGGGTCAAGAAGATCCCCTGGAAGAGGAAATGGCAACTCACTCCAATATGCTTGCCTGGGAAATCCCATGGACAGAGGAGCCTGGCAGGCTACAGTTCGTGGGGTGGCAAAGAGTCAGACAGGATTGAGCAACTGAGCACAGTCACAGAGAAAAGAGGCATGCATGTATCTTTTTGACCTAAGCCTCCACATCTGAAACCAGAATTAAATGCTCAAACCCCTCACTAATTTTATAGTTTTCATCCTTGTCTCCTCATAGCAACCAGGGTCTTTCAAACACTCTAGTGATAGCTCACCATCATGCTTAGAATAAAATACAAACTTCTAACTCCAACTTGGCCCTCCTTCCTCTCTGATCTCACCTCATGATAATTTTCCCCAGTCCTCACTATACTTCATATCACTGACCTTTAAAGAACGCACCAAGCTCTTTCCTGCCATAGCATTTTTGTGTTTGTCAGCCTCTATCTAAAATGCTTTTCTCTAGCTTTAGCATATGTCTGACTCCTTTTGCTTATCAGGTCTCAGCTTTGTTGCTTTTTTACCTGTCCTTAGAAAGGGATTCCCTCAAGTCCACACTCACCCACCAGCACAGGATAATTCCGTTAATATCACATCTCCCTATTGATTTCCTTCTGAGCATTTATCTCACTCTCAGCTTAGTGATTCTCACACTGTTACTAAGACATGACCTACTTACAGTAAAGCACAGAAAGCGCACTGCTCTAAAGTCTATAACTCAATACATTTGGACATATGTAAACATACCTGTAGGTATCAAGTAGATCAAGACAGAGAATATCTCTACCATTCCAGAATGTTCTCATGCCCTGTTACGCAGATAACCACTAATCCAATGCCCATCTCTAGTAATTAGTCTTGCCTGTCATAGCCGTAAATATTTTGTTCACTTGATTTTCTGTTTATCCCATTAGACTATAAACTACCAGAAGAAGGGGTCTTGGCTACCTAGTTTTCCATTCTATGACCACTGTCTAGATCAGCCCTGACACATAAGTTGCTTAATGTATATTTGTGTCTAACTCCTTGTTGTCCTGTAACTATGCCCCGGTAAATCAAGAAATTTGTCAAAATCAACATTCAGTCAATGGTGTGGTTTGTGTACATGTGTGTTTACAGTGTCAAATAGTCAACACTTGTTCTTCGTAATGATTGTAATTATTATGCCCATTTAATACATGGCAAAGTAGAAACTCAGAAATATTAAGTTACTAGTATGGCTCACAAAAAATCAATAATTAACAAAGCTCAGCTCAGTTCAGTGACTTGGTCGTGTCTGACTCTTTGCAACCCCATGAATCGCAGCACACCAGGCCTCCCTGTCCATCATCAACTCCTGGAGTTCACTCAAACTCATGTCCATCGAGTCAGTGATACCATCCAGCCATCTCGTCCTCTCTTGTCCCCTTTTCCTCCTGCCCACAATCCCTCCCAGCATNATTATTTGTAATGAGAAAATCGGGATTGGACTCATTTGTACTTCAGAATTTTCCTAAGGCTGCATCTTCAGGAATGTACAGTTCAAATACCTCTTTTCTCCTTTCTGAGTATCTGATATTTCTTCTCAGGTGCACATTGCCTTCTGAAGCTTCAAGTAGATCATTCCCATGCCAAGAGTTGTTCAGTGTCATAAATTTTAATTTCTTGATTATCTGTTCAAGCATAATCTGTATTTCATTAGTATTACTTATTTCTCCCTAGAGAAAACTCCAGACATCTTACATCTGTTTCTCATAGTCTGATATAAATAATGATGATAAACTGTACATACAAAAAGACAGTGTACTGTTTCACAATATTTTCTACTATAAGTCTTGTCAATTCAAACTCTCTTTTATTGAAATTAACATTCTATCTTTTATAATCTTAGTTGCAGCAGGCATAGTAGACAAATATTGTGAATGGGCATTATTTCCTACCTTTCATATCCAGCATCTGCAGACTGTTTATCCTCCATCAGGAAGTTAGCTAATATAAATGTCTAGTGATTTGGATAGAGTTCTCCAGAATTCTTTCAACTGAGATTTGAAGAATTAAACTAACCTCTACCTTAAGGCTGAGGCATTATTATGCTGAAACTTGAGATAATGGGCTAAATAGAAATCCTGTCACTTAACATCCTCCTGAACCTAAACACAAAAGGAAGAAATTTGGAGTTGAATTAATATTTCTCTTTCAAAAATGAAGTAAAACACATTTGGAATAATTCCCTTTGAGAAATATGATCTGTGTGATTTCACTGTGTGCTTTACAGTTGCTGTTTGTAGGAATATGGAGAAAGGGGAGAGGAAATACAAAAGGAAACAAAGGAAAATTTGGTTTGTTTTTAGTCCTCTCAGAAATTATTAGTTTGGTCATAAAGCATAATAGGATCACAAAATAATCTGAAGGAGTGTATTAAGGAAAAAAAGATGAGCGGAGAAAGTCCTGAGGACTGGTCAGTGGTGTGTACTAGCCCTTTGTTTTCTGGGACTCCGCATACCTGGAGAAAATCATAATTTGCCTTGGTTTGTCATCTATGGGGTCGCACAGAGTCGGCCACGACTGAAGTGACTTAGCAGTAGCAGCAAGGAAGGTAAGGGTAGATGAATGGTTTAGGGTTTGTTTTGCTTTGGCTTGTCTTGTTTTGTTAAGAGGGTATAGAATAAGGTGTTTCACTGGAGATAGCACCCAATCTAGAATTAAACTTGCTTCATTCATTCATTCAACAAAATGTCTATTTGAGGAAATGACAATTAAGCTGAGATCTACAGGATGAAAAGCAAAAATAAAAGACTTCTAGAAAGGAAACATCACATGTCAAGGCTTACAAGTATAAGAGTTTTGAGAAGGACAAAGATCAATGCAGTTACAGTACAAAGTCTAAACAGAAAATTGGCATGAGATGTGGTTAGGAATACAAACAGCAGCCTTTGCAGGTAAGGTCTTGAAAGGCTTTACAAGGAGTTTGAATAACTGTCTTAGACTCAGTAAAGGGTGTTCAATGATGGGGGGCTAACGACTTACATACTTTTTAGGTTAAACTTTATATAATAAATAGATTAGAACAGTGGTTCTCAATGGAGGGTGATTTAGTCCAGAAGGGACAATTGGCAATGTGTGCAGACATTTTTGGTTGTCATAACTGAAGAGGGAATGGGGAAACTGCTGCTACCATCTAGAGGGTAGAGACCAAGCATCTGCCAAACAACCTGTTTTGCACAGGACAGCTCCTCCACACCCAGCTCCCACAGTTCACAACAAAAAAAGTCATCTGGCCTAAAATGTACATGGTGCTGAGATTGAAAAACGTCAGGTTCAAAGAGGCAACCAAAAATACAGGGAAATTAAGTTACTCTTTCATCAGTAGTCTCCGTAAGAGATGATGGCGTTTACTTAAATGGACAGTAGTGAAACGGAGGCAATCAGATGGATTCCAGATACAGTTTAGAGACAAACTGATGGAACTAGACTTTAGATTTTGGTTATTGCAGACTTGATCATTTAAATCATCACTGAAGACTACTAAGAAAGGTGGAATACCTGGCTTTTAAAAAAGTCTTTTCAAGATAATTAAACAGCAAACAAATAAGTGAGACATCAATACACCAAACTTAGTCAACAGATTAAGATCCAGCGTTTGGATCATATGCTACATTCAAGACACCAGCAAATCAAATTAGAAAAGAAATAATAATGTTTGGGATCATAAGAGGGACCAGGTTATATCCTTGGATAAAAACAAAACAAAATAAAACAAACACATTACAATAAGAGAACAGCAAGAAAGATAATGAAGCACGGGGGGCAGTGAGTAAAAGATGATCAAATAGTCAAAAGTCCATTGGCTCCTACCTTGTGCACCATCAGAGTTCTAGCATAACTAACAAGGTCAACACTTTGTGTTAATTAACAAAGGTTTGTGTTTCAGAAATTAGTTTCTATGGCAAATATGTATCATCAGAAATAATTGCCCTAATTTAAGAAAGTTATAAATGGTGTTTGAGTGCAGAACATGATCCAGACTTTGGTTTTGTGTCACAGAACTCAGCCAGTGGCTGAAATGACGTTTGCAACATTTTGCATACCTTAGTAAACCCAATAGTGATAATTTAGCCTTTCAATGCCACTTACATACTCTGCATAGATCTCTACTGAAGTAGTGATGAATGAGTCCTAGTTTGATTGCGATAATTTTCTAGAATCTGAGACCAGTGTTTGGGAATTATCTGATATAAAGCTAATCCTATATTTTATCATTCAGTAGACACGAACTTGGGCACACTCTGGGAGATGGTGAGGGACAGGGAAGCCTGGCATACTGCAGTCCACGGGGTCATGAAGAGTCGAACACGCCTTGGCAACTGAACAACAACATATTTTATCGAGTTATCTGACATAGAACATTCTGTCTTCATTCTGCGTCATCATTAAGGCATTATCAACTAGTAAAATCTCAGTATAAACTCTGAAAACACAAAGCTAAAGGCATAATAATTGGATTAAACTAGAATTATGCAGCAATTTATATATACTCAGTACATTTTCTTATTTTCAAGCATGATACTACATTAACATTAGAAAAATACTTCTACAAATTGCTGTGTTTGGGAATGTAATTCTCCATTTCAGATGCTCTTCCATGGTTGGGAGCTTTGTTGGTATTGTTGCTGTTTTTAAATTGTAAGTTCATACAGTTCTTTAATTTTTAAACTATATAATGTGATACATAATTTTTATTTTCTAAAAAAGGTATAAAAATAAACTCAGAATTTTTCTTAATATCTTTTTATAAAGTTAATGGAGATAGTAGGTATATTAGAGCACGGATTTAGGTTTTGGTCTTGATTTTTCTGATGATCTATATGACTTTATTATTTTATTTCTCTGGCATTCAGTTTTCTGGCCTGAAAATTGGAAAAAAAAAATATTTCAAAGAGTTCTGGTGAGCATTAATGACATTATTATCATTAATGTTTATGATAAAAAGGTCAAGTAGAATGTAGACCCTCAACAAATAGCCATTTTCTCTGCTTTTTCCTTGGGTATGTTGTAAGCTACTTCATAAGAATTTATTTAATTCCTTAATGTTTGGAACAATGTGGGATATTCAGGATTTACTAAATTCTCATTAAGGTGAAATATCCAATAGAAATTTTGGAAGTGAATTGAGATATATTTTTTTTTTCTTATTCATTCCTTTGGTTTCTTAAATACCTCCATGATTTTGCTTAAGGGATACCTTTTAAAATAAACTTCTTACTTAAAAAAATATATTTATTTATTTATTAGGCCACACTGGGTCTTAGTTGTAGCATGCAAAATCTTTAGTTACAGCATGTGGCATGTGGGATCTAGTTCCCTGACCGAGGATCGAACCCCAGCCCCCTGCATTAGGAGCATGCAATCTTAGCCACTGGACCACCAGGAAAGTTCCATTAACTTTTTACTTAAATACTGTAGGACGAGGTTAGATAGCTGTGCCTTGTGTTCCCAAAAATCCTCTAATGTACCTCCATTATAATATTTATCATGAGGCTTTATAATTATCTATGAATTGGTAGTCCTTTTTACTAGACTATGAAGTCTTTGTAACAATATTATTCATTTTTCTTACATCCCTAGAATTTTGCAGAGTACCTGACATGTAAGAGTTTAAAGTAACCTTGATTAAATAAAAGTATGAGCGAACTTATGGTTCGGCACTTGAATCTAGCATTGTACATATCATCGTCTCTCCCTCCGTCAGTTAAAACATCGAAGGAAGGAAATCCAATACAGAGAGTTTTTAAGCACTTGTTCTTATCTCCTTCTATTTAAAAAACAATTGACAACAATGAGGCATACTTAATACATTCTATGATGTAAAGACTATAGTGATAAAAGTATAAAAGGTTTTATATTAAAAATCAGAGTTTATACTAAAAATACTGCTGCTACTGCTGCTAAGTCGCTTCAGTCGTGTCCGACTCTGTGCGACCCCATAGACGGCAGCCCACTAGGCTCCTCTGTCCCTGGGATTCTCCAGGCAAGAATACTGGAGTGGGTTGCTATTTCCTTCTCCAATGCATGAAAAGTGAAAAGGGAAAGGGAAGTCGCTCAGTCGTGCCCGACTCTTAGCGACTAGGATCATAGAATTAAGCATGAGCACAATGTACTAATAAAGATCGTCAGAAATGTCCCAATATCAATCAGATTCCAAAAGAAAAAGAGAATCTCCTCTGAGGATTTCAAACAAGAGGATTTCAAGGTAGGAATCTTTTACCCTGGTGACAGAGGAGCTGAAAAAGAGGGAACAATGAAGTGACCCAGAAGCTGGCAACAACCAGGAATGTCCACTCCATGACCCTCTACCAGAGAGACAAGGGCCGGTGAGCTCAGAAACAGAGCCGAGGGGCTGAAATCTCTTGCTGGAATTAGGATCCATGAGGGGTTTCTCACGTGGAAGCTGGAACCATCAGGGAGATACAGCTGCTTCTGGAGGTACCATCCAGACAGAGAGGGAGGGAGAAGCTCCCTAGCTTCTCCCCTTCTCCCACCACCCACCTCCACCCAGTGGCTCCCATTAGGCAAAGCCAGCTGACGTGGGAGCCTGGGAAACTCAGGCTGCAAGGGATCTAAGAATCCTTACCTCCAAGAAAAGAATTACCTCCAGAACGAAGTAGATAATATAGGGGAAAAATAGAAGTATGCTTTGGCACAAAGCCCACACTTCAACCTTTATCAGCTTACCAAACTGGTCTTCAGTTTCATGTTTGATATTGCAGTCAGCACAGATGTTTAACGTCTAAATGACTGCTTATAGAGCTTCCCATCTTCCTCGCTCCAGTCAGAGGAGTGTTTACAATAAAGCTATTAATTCTCAAACCTCAGGACCGCACCCTTGCTCCTGTCTCTTCTAGTGCCCTGGAGAAGAGCTTAACTGTTTTTAAAAATTTATAATTGTATATTCTTCTTGAAAACAGAGGATCCAAAATGTTGTATAAGCATCTTGCCCCTTACATAAAATCTGCCCCTTCCTATCTGCAGTCCTCCCCCTCCTCTTAGATCTAAGTTAGCTTCCTTTCTCAAATTTCCTTCTGTAACTCTTAGTTCAACAAATGAAACCAGGACCCTGGATCAGATGAGCATAGGAAATTCTAATTCCATTCAACAAGGTGGAAGAAAAAATTATTCTGCTTATGGAAACTTTCTTTACAATAAGAATCACAAACTCAAATTCTTCCAGGGATCTAAGCAAGTAACCAATGAAAAAGGATCAGTAAGGGCTAGACTAGCCTCTGTGGCTCATGTACAGGTTGAAAGGAGCAATTGTTCCTTGGCTCCAGCCGACGGTTAAGTGAAATTGAGCGGACTATATCCAGATCATCTCCTTATTTTCTTTCCAAGAGAAACTGAAAATATAATTTCTTTTTCCCAAGTTAAACTGTGAACTCTTTTGATTTTTCAGTGTACACTGAAAAAACTTGAATACACTGCTGAGCAAAACAAATCACATTCAAGTGCGATGTGGAGCCCTCAGGCTGCCAGTTTCCGGCACTTGTTTTATAGGAAATAGGCATAAATTGAGAAACTTAGAACCAATCTCTGCAAAAATCGGATTCTGAATCAAGAGAAAGAAAAGGCTATTGCTACCCCAAGAAGTCTGTCTGAGATCTAGAATAGGTTATTATTTATTATAGTAAAAATACAGATTTCACAAAATCAGTTTAGTGTCAGGTATATTACTGGTTCTGGTATATATAAGTGAGAGAAAAGTATAAGTCGCTCAGGTGTGTTTGACTCTTTGTGACCCCGTGGACTATGTAGTCCATGGAATTCTCCATAAGAAGTGAGAGAGATGGGGCCAAAAAATTGAGAGGCCAACTGACATACAACTAAATAGAATTCTGGTGATGAAACACCTAACAGATACCGAGTGCTCACTATGTGCCTGCCATGGTGTTCAGTGTTGTGTCAATCAGATAGTCAATCAACAAACATGTTCAGCAACACACTGTTCCATGTTCTGGGATAAAGCATTAACGAGACAGAGAAGGGTGTTTTCCAGAAACTTAGACCCCAGAAGAGGATGAGAGTAAACAAATGTGTAATAAAGAGATATGTAAGATGATTGCAAGTGTTCTGTGATATAATAAAGAAATGGAATAACAAAATAGAGAGTGACTACGGGTCGGGAGATAGGCGTTTTCAAAACTGGCCCAGAAAAGCTTTACTTTGGATAAAGACATGACTTATGAGAAGAAGGCCGTCATGAAGCAAAAATTGTGAAGGTTGTTCCAAGCGTAAAGGAGAGCAAATGCTGAAGATCCTGCAGTGGCCACAAGTCTGGCATAACTGAGGGATAAAAATTAGGCCAATGAGAGCACAGCAAGGGAACAGTGAAAGAGGGTGAGCTCAAGCCCACACGGCACTGTAGACCACGATCAGGAAGTTGGATACTCATCTAAGATGTGCAAGGAAGCCACTGTGGGTTTTCAGCAGTGCTTGAGGATGTTTTGATGTAAGCCTTAAGGTCAGTCTGGCTGGTCCATAGAGGATGATGTACTGAAAGTGGAGCTTATGGAGGGCTGGATTAGACTGTAACAGTGCCGAGAATGAGATACTGGAAGATTTTAGAAATCTATTTCTTTATTTTTAATGGACCGAAGGCAAGACCTAAAACAAAAATGATATCTTGGTTTGGCGCTGACAGGAGCTGCAGGGGCCACTGCCACTGAACCCCTTAGCAGCCACCATCGACCACTCATCTTCCCGCCAGCATCATTCCCACGCCCCGTTACTCTCAGTCATAGCTGATGGTATGCTAGGTCATTAGGTCTTTATAGAGTCAATACAGTATTCCTCTTTACAGCCAGAATGGAAGTATTTTAATATACTAAAAACTGAAAACAGGACCTCCCTGGTGGCTCCGCGGTAAAGAATCAGCATGCCAATGCAGAAGACACGGGTTTGATCCCTAATCCTGGAAGATCCCACATGCCACGGAGCAACTAAGCTCCTGTGCCACAACCATAACCCTCGAGTCTGTGTTCTAGAGCCCGGAAATCGCANTCAGATTCCAAAAGAAAAAGAGAATCTCCTCTGAGGATTTCAAACAAGAGGATTTCAAGGTAGGAATCTTTTACCCTGGTGACAGAGGAGCTGAAAAAGAGGGAACAATGAAGTGACCCAGAAGCTGGCAACAACCAGGAATGTCCACTCCATGACCCTCTACCAGAGAGACAAGGGCCGGTGAGCTCAGAAACAGAGCCGAGGGGCTGAAATCTCTTGCTGGAATTAGGATCCATGAGGGGTTTCTCACGTGGAAGCTGGAACCATCAGGGAGATACAGCTGCTTCTGGAGGTACCATCCAGACAGAGAGGGAGGGAGAAGCTCCCTAGCTTCTCCCCTTCTCCCACCACCCACCTCCACCCAGTGGCTCCCATTAGGCAAAGCCAGCTGACGTGGGAGCCTGGGAAACTCAGGCTGCAAGGGATCTAAGAATCCTTACCTCCAAGAAAAGAATTACCTCCAGANTTGGAATTAGGATCCATGAGGGGTTTCTCACGTGGAAGCTGGAATCATCAGGGAGATACAGCTGCTTCTGGAGGTACCATCCAGACAGATGGTACCTGTCTCCCACCACCCACCTCCACCCAGTGGCTCCCATTAGGCAAAGCCAGCTGACATGGGAGCCTGGGAAACTCAGGCTGCAAGGGATCTAAGAATCCTTACCTCCAAGAAAAGAATTACCTCCAGAACGAAGTAGATAATATAGGGAAAAAATAGAAGTATGCTTTGGCACAAAGCCCACACTTCAACCTTTATCAGCTTACCAAACTGGTCTTCAGTTTCATGTTTGATATTGCAGTAAGCACAGATGTTTAACGTCTAAATGACTGCTTATAGAGCTTCCCATCTTCCTCGCTCCAGTCAGAGGAGTGTTTACAATAAAGCTATTAATTCTCAAACCTCAGGACCGCACCCTTGCTCCTGTCTCTTCTAGTGCCCTGGAGAAGAGCTTAACTGTTTTTAAAAATTTATAATTGTATATTCTTCTTGAAAACAGAGGATCCAAAATGTTGTATAAGCATCTTGCCCCTTACATAAAATCTGCCCCTTCCTATCTGCAGTCCTCCCCCTCCTCTTAGATCTAAGTTAGCTTCCTTTCTCAAATTTCCTTCTGTAACTCTTAGTTCAACAAATGAAACCAGGACCCTGGATCAGATGAGCATAGGAAATTCTAATTCCATTCAACAAGGTGGAAGAAAAAATTATTCTGCTTATGGAAACTTTCTTTACAATAAGAATCACAAACTCAAATTCTTCCAGGGATCTAAGCAAGTAACCAATGAAAAAGGATCAGTAAGGGCTAGACTAGCCTCTGTGGCTCATGTACAGGTTGAAAGGAGCAATTGTTCCTTGGCTCCAGCCGACGGTTAAGTGAAATTGAGCGGACTATATCCAGATCATCTCCTTATTTTCTTTCCAAGAGAAACTGAAAATATAATTTCTTTTTCCCAAGTTAAACTGTGAACTCTTTTGATTTTTCAGTGTACACTGAAAAAACTTGAATACACTGCTGAGCAAAACAAATCACATTCAAGTGCGATGTGGAGCCCTCAGGCTGCCAGTTTCCGGCACTTGTTTTATAGGAAATAGGCATAAATTGAGAAACTTAGAACCAATCTCTGCAAAAATCGGATTCTGAATCAAGAGAAAGAAAAGGCTATTGCTACCCCAAGAAGTCTGTCTGAGATCTAGAATAGGTTATTATTTATTATAGTAAAAATACAGATTTCACAAAATCAGTTTAGTGTCAGGTATATTACTGGTTCTGGTATATATAAGTGAGAGAAAAGTATAAGTCGCTCAGGTGTGTTTGACTCTTTGTGACCCCGTGGACTATGTAGTCCATGGAATTCTCCATAAGAAGTGAGAGAGATGGGGCCAAAAAATTGAGAGGCCAACTGACATACAACTAAATAGAATTCTGGTGATGAAACACCTAACAGATACCGAGTGCTCACTATGTGCCTGCCATGGTGTTCAGTGTTGTGTCAATCAGATAGTCAATCAACAAACATGTTCAGCAACACACTGTTCCATGTTCTGGGATAAAGCATTAACGAGACAGAGAAGGGTGTTTTCCAGAAACTTAGACCCCAGAAGAGGATGAGAGTAAACAAATGTGTAATAAAGAGATATGTAAGATGATTGCAAGTGTTCTGTGATATAATAAAGAAATGGAATAACAAAATAGAGAGTGACTACGGGTCGGGAGATAGGCGTTTTCAAAACTGGCCCAGAAAAGCTTTACTTTGGATAAAGACATGACTTATGAGAAGAAGGCCGTCATGAAGCAAAAATTGTGAAGGTTGTTCCAAGCGTAAAGGAGAGCAAATGCTGAAGATCCTGCAGTGGCCACAAGTCTGGCATAACTGAGGGATAAAAATTAGGCCAATGAGAGCACAGCAAGGGAACAGTGAAAGAGGGTGAGCTCAAGCCCACACGGCACTGTAGACCACGATCAGGAAGTTGGATACTCATCTAAGATGTGCAAGGAAGCCACTGTGGGTTTTCAGCAGTGCTTGAGGATGTTTTGATGTAAGCCTTAAGGTCAGTCTGGCTGGTCCATAGAGGATGATGTACTGAAAGTGGAGCTTATGGAGGGCTGGATTAGACTGTAACAGTGCCGAGAATGAGATACTGGAAGATTTTAGAAATCTATTTCTTTATTTTTAATGGACCGAAGGCAAGACCTAAAACAAAAATGATATCTTGGTTTGGCGCTGACAGGAGCTGCAGGGGCCACTGCCACTGAACCCCTTAGCAGCCACCATCGACCACTCATCTTCCCGCCAGCATCATTCCCACGCCCCGTTACTCTCAGTCATAGCTGATGGTATGCTAGGTCATTAGGTCTTTATAGAGTCAATACAGTATTCCTCTTTACAGCCAGAATGGAAGTATTTTAATATACTAAAAACTGAAAACAGGACCTCCCTGGTGGCTCCGCGGTAAAGAATCAGCATGCCAATGCAGAAGACACGGGTTTGATCCCTAATCCTGGAAGATCCCACATGCCACGGAGCAACTAAGCTCCTGTGCCACAACCATAACCCTCGAGTCTGTGTTCTAGAGCCCGGAAATCGCAACTACTGAAGCCCGCAGGCCCTAGAGCCCACGCTCCGCACAAAGAGAAGCCATGGCAATGAGAAGATCACCAAGCACTGCAACTTAGAGAGCAGCCTGGCTCACTGCAGCTAGAGGAAAGCCCACACAGCAAAGAAAGCACAAGCACAGCCAAAATAAACAAATAAAATTTTAAAATTATTTTAAAAATTATTATTAAAAAAATAAATAAAAATAATAGAAACTGATACAGCCATACCAGGTGATTGATACCAGCTAAATATCCATCTGAGACTAAGAAGTTTTAAATTGGTCCAGTTGGACATGGACAACATTGGTAGTTTCTGGCCAGAGGAATGACATGATCAAAGTAGAGTTGCCAAAAGGCTGAATTGGCAGCAGTGTGCAGGATGAGTTAGAGAGTGGAGGGAAAAGCTGGAGGCAGGGATCAGTTACCAGGCTATTCCAGAAGAGACACAAGATCAAGTGAGTAGAACTCATAAATTCCCCAAAGGATTTTGTTGTGAAAGTTAGATCCTGCCTTGATAGGAGAAAGGTAATGTAATCCCTTCTCCCCTTTAAATTGATTTGTTGGAGCTTTGTTTTGTTGCTGAAGGTCCCCAGTGAATACTCTTTCTCACCCACATGCCCTGTGGGTAAATGATAGAATTACCATTCCAGCTTCCTCTTTCTCCAAGGGATGAACTTTAAAACTCTATGGAATGAAGTGGGTTGGATTAGGCACAAATGCCTGAGATAACTTGGTACTTTCCAGAGATAGAATCTCTCTATGAATCTTTAACACATTGGCTAAATTGGGAAAAAAGGAGAAATTCACACTCGCATGAAAACCATTAAAAAATAACCCTTGAAAATAACTCTAAAACATATTTTTGCTTATTTATGACTGTCAGAATAGATATAAAAATTGAGGAAAAGAGAAAGAGAGAGATAATAAAATAGTAACAATAGAATAATTGATGAATTTTGGTGAGTATATGAATAATCATTGTACTATATTGCAAATTTTCTGTAGGTTTAAAATACTTCAAAATAAACATTGGGGGAAATACTTTGCTAGTTTGCTACTTGTTCTTTCTGGGAACTAACTGACCTTTGATTTCTAGTAGTGATGATTTTAATGAGTCACTTTATTTTCACTCTTGGAAAAGTCTCTCTATAGTTTAAATGACAAAGTGAATTCTATTTTTCCAAATCAAGGGGTCAAGATCTTAAATATTTCCTAAAGTATAATGGTCTTTTTCTTCTTGTTTTAATTTCCCTGATTATCATTATATAAGCAAGGGACCATTTGTGTTTTTTTTTTTTAATTTTAATTTTTTTTTTTTCATCTCAGGTGTACATGAGTTCCCAATCTTGAACCCCCCCCCCTCACCTCCCACTCCACATCAACTCTCTGGATCATCCCCGTGCACCAGTCTCAAGCATCCTGTATCCTGAACCGAATATAGACCAATGATTCGTTTCCCACACGACAGCACACATGTTTCAGTGCCATTCTCCCAAACCTTCCCCCCTTCTCCCTCTCCCTCCAAGTCCAAAAGTCCATTCCATGCATCTGTGTCTCTTTTGCCGTCTCGTATACAGGGTTATCATCACCATGTTTCTAGATTCCATATATATGAGTTAGTATACTGTATTGGTGCTTTTCTTTCTGGCTTACTTCACTCTGTATAATTGGCTCCAGTTTCATCCATCTCATTAGAACTGATTCAAATGTATTCTTTTTAATGGCTGAGTAATACTCCATTGTGTATATGTACTACAGCTTTCTTATCCATTCATCTGTTGATGGACAGCAAGGGACCATTTGTATGCCTACAGATTTTCCTAGGAGGAAAACTATCTATATTTCCCTCTTTGCCATTTAATATCTATTCAAATTGACACAGAAAACACTCAACCCAATAACTAAATGTTGTGCCTTATCTATTATTTGTTTGAGTCTGATAGTTTTGAAATGTCTGGTGGTTTGAACAAATGTGATATAATATTTAAGAATGTCAGAGCATACTAAATTTTACAGTTAGCCCTCTGTATCCACAGGTTCTGAATCTGCAGATAGGTAGGGCCAATTATACCCTGCCATCTGATGTAAAGGACTTGAGATCTATGGATTTTGGTGTCCACATGGGTACTGGAACCAATCCACTGTGGATACCAAGGGACAACTATATTTACTTTTCAGTCCATCTCATCAAAAATAAAAAAAAGTTTGAATCTCCATAGCTTCTATAAAGTAGAGCAAAGTCCAATGTAACTCCAATTATTCTTAGAATCCCAAAAATATTATCTTTGCCTGTGGTTTATTTACATCTTAAAATACTAGGTTGAACCATATACAATTGACATTTAATAGGTCAAAAACAGTCAAATATTGACAATGTCATATAGTTAACCCTGTTAAAATCAGTACATTTTCTATAATGATGACATCAGATAAAAATATTATTCATACTGCCTATATATATTATTTCCTCCCCAATGAAAGCTCATAGCTTAACAAAAACATAGAGGCTTAAACGTTTATAGAACCTCAGAGCATGTGCCCAAACCAAGTGGGGACATAAACTCACATAAATCTACAAATGATAAAGTTCTGTGTGTAGCACCCAGCTTACCATTATTTTGCTCCATTACATCCAGGCTGGCAGCAATGGAAGAGAGAAATTTTTGATTAAGGTTAGCTGGAGTTTTGTATATTTTGCACGTATTCAGTACAAATTCTAAAAACTATTTGATTATCATCATCAAAGTGTGTAATTTCTTTGGCTCTCAAATCCCACTGAGGAGATGGAAAGTTCACCAAGTAGTATTAATCTGTTGGGCAACCTACATCTTTTCCTTTCATTTTTTCCCCTGAATTACAGCTTCCGATAACCTCTGACAGGTGAAAAACCACTCACAGAATTCTCTTACTCTTACAACAAGTGGATATTTTCAATTAAGCATGTATCATACTTAAATGCCAAATCCTGAACGTACCACATGATGCAATAGAACATAGATTATCCTAACTACTCTGGTAAGTGCAATAAAAAAAAAAGTCTGTGAATAATTCTCATAATTTGGCTCACTTACAACACAGGAATATCTTTTCCTTGACATAGAAAATGTATTTTCCCTTCAAATGATGAGTGTTTCCCTTGAATATTCCTCATTAATATCCTTAAATATTGTAGTCCTGAGAACTGCAGTTTTTCTAGAAGCAGAAACTGATACAGCTTTTTTTTTTTCTTAACCAAACTCTCTTAATAGAAAATAAAATATTGGAGCTTCTGTACAACATAGCTGCTCTTTCGATTAATACTTGAAAATTATACTAGCAAAATGAAGAAAGAACTAAAATTTGGGCTCCTTCACTCAATGAATTCACACAACACTTTTCTATTCCAGTTGCTCTGAAAGTTCACTATTTCAGTAAATACAAATTTGTTTTCTTTTTGGCAGAAAATCTACACACTTTCTAATCTTACATAAAGTATCCCAATAGTAAAAATAAGCAGAGGAGAAAAGGAATCAGAGTTTAACAGACCAAAAAGTCAACTGGAGAAGGAGAGGTATGAAGAAAAAAAGTATTATGGAAAGAGGTAGCAAAAAGACTCAGGGTATGATAAGGATAAAGAGACTCTTGATGAAAGTGAAAGAGGAGAGTGAAAAAGCTGGCTTAAAACTAAACATTCAAAAGACAAAGATCATGGCATCTGGTCCCTTCACTGGTGCTGTCACTTCATGGCAAATAGATGGGAAGACCATGGAAACAGTGAGAGACTTTATTATCTTGGGCTCCAAAATCAATGCAGCCACAAAATTAAAAGACACTTGCTCCTTGGAAGAAAAGCTATGACAAACCTAGACAGCATATTAAAAAGCAGAGACATTGCTTTGCCAACAAAGATTCATATAGTCAAAGCTATGATTTTTCCACTAGTCATTTATGGATATGAGAGTTGGACTATAAAGAAAGTTGAACACCGAAGAACTGATGTGGTGTTGAAGAAGACTCTTGAGAGTCCCTTTGACTACAAGGAGATCAAACCGGTCAATCCTAAAGGAAATTAGTCCTGAATAGAAGGCAATGGCAACCCACTCCAGTACTCTTGCCTGGAAAATCTCATGGATGGAAGAGCCTGGTAGGCCGCAGTCCATGAAGTCGCTAGGAGTCGGACACGACTGAGCGACTTCACTTTCACTTTTCACTTTCATGCATTGGAGAAGGAAATGGCAACTCACTCCAGTGTTCTTGCCTGGAGAATCCCAGGGACAGGGGAGCCTGGTGGGCTGCCATCTATGGGGTGGCACAGGGTTGAACACGACTGAAGCGACTTAGCAGCATTCATTGGAAAGACTGATGTTGAAGCTGAAGCTCCAATACTTTGGCTGCTTGATGTGAAGAGCTGATTCATTAGAAAAGATCCTGATGCTGGAAAAGATTGAAGGCAGGAGGAGAAGGGGACGACAGAGGATGAGATGGTTGGATGGCATCACTGATGCAATGGATATGAGTTTGAGCAAGCTCTAGGAGATAGTGAAGAACAGGGAAGGCTGGCGTGCTGTCATCCATGGGGTTTGCAAAGAGTTGGACATGACTGAGTGACTGAACAGCAATGATAAGGAAGCTCCTAGAGAAATCCCTGGGTCTGGTACTGACCTATGCATGGCCTCACTGCAGCACTACTGGCCTGGATTCAGGTGTCACACTGCTGCTGCTAAGTCACGTCAGTCATGTCCGACTCTGTGTGACCCCCATAGACGGCAGCCCACTAGGCTCCTGTCCCTGGGATTCTCCAGGCAAGAACACTGGAGTGGGTTGCCATGTCCTTCTCCAATGCATGAAAGTGAAAAGTGAAACTGAAGTTGCTCAGTCGTGTCCGACTCTTCATGACCCCATGGACTGCAGCCTACCAGGCTCCTCCATCCATGGGATTTTCCAGGCAAGAGTACTGAAATGGGTCGCTAGTGCCCTCTCCAAGGTGTCACACTAAGTGGGGCCTAATCCTAGTTGTAGTTGGGTGACCTTGGATAAGTTTTTTGCCCTTTGTGCTCCAGCTGACTTGTCAGCAAAACAGGTTTAAGAATGGCTTGCATAAGATTGGATGAAGAGGACTGAGTATAATACTGCAAGCAAAGCACATAGATCCTTAGATCTTGATTCTGATGAACTGCCAAGAAATGTTAAGTATAAAAGCCATAGCTCAGATATTGCAACGTCATTAGATGTGCCTGCAGAAATGCATTGTGCTACATTGGAAAGAACTAGCAAGCTTGAAATAGCGAGCTTTAGGAGAAGGCAATGGCACCCCACTCCAGCACTCTTGCCTGGAAAATCCAATGGACGGAGGAGCCTGGTAGGCTGCAGTCCATGGGGTCACGAAGTCGGACATGACTGAGTGACTTCACTTTCACTTTTCACTTTCATGCATTGGAGAAGGAAATGGCAACCCACTCCAGTATTCTAGCCTGGAGAATCCCAGGGACGGGGGAGCCTGGTGGGCTGCTGTCTTTGGGGTCGCACAGAATAGGACACGACTGAAGCGACTTAGCAGCAGCAGCAAGCTTTTAAAGCAGGTAGGGCTGGAATCTGTTTTTAGCTGTGTGACCTTGGGCAACTTGTTTGATCTTCCCAAAGCTCAGTTTCCTGACTTTGCAACAGGATAACAGCACGTCATGGAAGGCTGATATGGAATAAACACTAATAGCCAGGCAGATCCTAGGTAGGCCATGAGCTCTCAATAAACGGCAACTCTTTATTCTCAAGGGAAGGCAGCTATCTGATACAATCATACCAGAATATCAGAAATGTTAACACATGACAGAATCAATTCAACAAACCTTCACACTTGCTTTGAGATCCAATTTAGGATGCTTTTGTCGTATATTAACCTGTTTAATTTACTCAAACTTTCTTTTGGTCACCCTGTAATTTTTTATTGCCTAAGACATTTCAACTTTCACAGCTCCAAGAAGTTTGAAACTGAGATTTAAAAAATAGTAATAAATCCACTCCAAACAACAAAAGCTCTCCTATTCTCTTGTTGATTGAGTTGTTACTATGCATTCTACACTTGGGTCTAGTGACAGACCTGAACGGGATATATTAGTACTCAGATGATCTTAGATACCATTAAGTTAATATTCAAAAGCTGAGTTTCAGAGACATGAAACAAATTCCCGATAAACCTAGTTAAATATATTGCTAATATTTTCAGTTCTTTTCTGTGCCACATACTAAACTAAGTACCATATATTCATTATTTTATTTAATTCTCAAACTACTCTCTGAGGCAAATATGATCATGATGCTTATTTTATAGATGAAACAGCTGAGTCTTGGAGCTGTACAGTCTAATAAGAAGCCACAAGCTACAGGTTGCTGTCCAAATTAAATGAATTTAAGCAAAATCTAAAATTCTGTCCCGCAGATGTTTCTCAGGCCAATTTTCCCATGCTCAAGAGAGGCTATTGTACTAGATTATATAGAACATGAACAACATCACAGAAAGTTCTATTAGACAGCACTGCCTTCAAGTTTTAATCGTCTAAGTTAATACAGGATTGGATTGAGAACCAGGACTCAAATCTATGTGACCTGACTCCTGAACTTGTCCTTTTAAGCCCTCATTGCCAAAGTCAGAACCAAGATTTCCCAATATCCACTCAAACTTTCTTCCCATTGTCTACTCTGTCTTCTTAAGAATAACCCTACCTTGATGAATTATGTGCTTCATGGTGGCATAGCACTGATAGGCATAAAACCAGGGTTTTCTAGTCCTCAGGCATTCACGTATCACTTCATGAGTTTTGTACATATACACAGAGACTGTACTAGTATTATTCACTTTTTAAAATTTACCTACATTTTTATTTAAATATATTTTTCAAAATGTTTATGTTACTATAGTAAATGATTTACCTCTATTACTTGCTTGTATTTATATCTGTTAGAAGAAATACAAAACAGGAAAATATTTTGTCATAGTCTATTCAGATTCTAAGAGATTTTCATTTCTATGTAAGGAGGAATATGTTTTATATAGGTATTAAACAGAGACTTTGGAGAAGGAAATGGCAACCCACTCCAGTGTTCTTGCCTGGAGAATCCCAGGGACAAGGGAGCCTGTCTATGTGGTGAGCTGCCGTCTATGGGGTCCCACAGAGTCGGACACGACTGAAGCGACGTAGCAGAAACAGCAGCAAACAGAGACTAGTACAAAAAAAGATACTTTTGCTTATCCTCATCCAAATTATTGAAAAATAGTCAAAATGTGATATGATGCTATTCAATGCTACATCTGTAAAACCTCCGAAAACCTTCTCTGTGCCCAACCAGGAGATTGTGTAAGAACTCTGCACCAAACATTTAGGGAAACTCAAAGCAGCATATAATAAAGAACAAATACAACCATGTGCAAAAACTATCACACAGACAATGGGGAATTCAGAAAGGAAGGGACTTTCAAGGAATAGCATCATGGAAGGATGTGGAAATGGGCTTTCAACATGGAACAAAATGGGTAAGACTATTTTGGCCAAATGTTCACCAGAGTGAGAGGGCACAAGTAGTTTTGGGGACAATAAGACTATCAGCATGATTAGCACTATAAAGAACTTTAGGAAATAGACTTTTACTTAAGTTTGGGAAGGCTCAATTTGGAGTTTTGATGCTAGACTAATACAAACTGAGAGGAAGTGAAATCAGTTCAGAGGAGTGGCTTCAACTTGTGCCCAGAAGGGTCAGGATGGGAGGGCCTTGCTAATATCATTATGGAAATGAAGAGCAATGACGAGCAGGATAACTTCAAAGAACCAGAATATTCCAGCCTTTATCAGCCGTGAGTTGAAATTTAATCCCCATTGCGTGAATATACCAAAATCCCTTCATCTGGCAAATCCTTTTCACTTGACTTAACAAAGTCCAGTTTTCCCAAGAAACTCAGTCCCTCAATATATTTCTAATCCTCAGAGGACTCATATGTCAGCTTCTGCTTCNTTCAAAGAACCAGAATATTCCAGCCTTTATCAGCCGTGAGTTGAAATTTAATCCCCATTGCGTGAATATACCAAAATCCCTTCATCTGGCAAATCCTTTTCACTTGACTTAACAAAGTCCAGTTTTCCCAAGAAACTCAGTCCCTCAATATATTTCTAATCCTCAGAGGACTCATATGTCAGCTTCTGCTTCACTAGGCCCAAGTCTGGATGTCTGGCTCTGGGACAGTTGAGAGAATAAGTCACAGACACTGTTAAGAGGAAGCTGAATGTGTGGAAATCCTACTATAGCCTTTCCGTTTTTACAGTGCTTTCCCCATGCAGTGGGGAAGAGAAAGTACCTCCCACTATGGTATAACCCTGACACAGGTGTGGTTTTCAGAACCAAGTTAGCTGAGAGGGCTCCAGTGTCACACCGCTTGAGTCCAAACCCAGTCTAACCATTCAACTGTATTCCTTTATGTTAGTAAAAATAAATTCATCAGTCACTTCAGTTCAGTCACTCAATTGTGTCGGACTCATTCTGACCCCATGAATCACAGCACGCCAGGCCTCCTGTCCAGCACCAACTCCCAGAGTTCACCTAAACTCACGTCGATAGAGTCGGTGATGCCATCCAGCCATCTCATCCTCTGTCATCCCCTTCTCCTCCTGCCCCCCATCCCTACCAGCCTCAAGGTCTTTTCCAATGAGTCAACTCTTCACATGAGGTGGCCAAAGTATTGGAGTTTCAGCTTCAGCATCAGTCCTTCCAATGAACA